>CM050164.1:456327268-456659768 GCA_027410445.1 Discoglossus pictus
GAGCGGAAGAGAGAGAGAGAGAGAAAGAGAGAGAGAGAGAGAAAGAAAGAGCGAAAGAGAGAGAGAGAGAGAGAGAGAGAGAGAGAGAAAGAAAGAGCGAAAGAGAGAGAGAGAGAGAGAGAGAGAGAGATAGAGAGAGAGTTTCCAATCTTGTAGTGTCTTTTGGACAAAAGCACTTTCTACACAGATTCTAAGCACCATTTTCTGCAGTTGCCATCATTATATTCTTTCTTGTCCTTTTCCCCTGTACAGCGCAACGTTATATATTGGCACATTACAAATAAAAGTTAATAAATAATATTAACAATAATATGAACATAAGCAATACTATATATAGTGGTTTTAATGATCACATGCCTAGAAAGCGAAACAACACATTTTATGCAGATTCTCTATTTTAAAATATCTCATACTAGAATTAGTCAGGCAAACGGGTATTAATTAGGGGATTATTTGGGGATTTATGAGGTAACCTCGAGGCACAAGCTGGCCGTTTGTCTGTGTATACGGTGCGTACAACCCGCTGCACCAGGGACATTTTTTCTGAGGTAGCAGAATGGATATGTAAGAATGTAGGTCAGCTTCCTGTGCTTTTTATTAGGCTCTTGGAAAGCTGCAGGGAGTAGCCGTGTGCGGTGCTGTATTGGCTGACGCTGCTCCCTGCGACGTCCTATCATTAACTGATTTCACTTTCATTTAAGGTCTCACCCAGACCCTGCTTGACGAGAGTCCCTCCATATTAATGCAACATCTCCTGTTACAATCCATCGCCATCCAGTGAGAAAATTCATTTTTGATTGTTTTTCCCTCCCTTAAGACTTCATCAACAATTAGTGTTTCATCATATGCTGCTTATTCTTATGCAAGAAACTGAAATTGCCAGTGATTTTCATCATAGTGATATAATTAACCCCTTGTGATTTCATGGAAGACTGTGACAGTATGTGACGGATTTTCTGAGACGGGGGTCACGTTCTAATCCCTTACAAATGTGTCACTCAATGGGCTATAATGGGTGTCTGAGATTTAATGTGATTAATAAGGAACATATGCACCAGTATGCGCTGTGTTATGTTGGTAAACACCCTAGTTATCAGTCTGTGATGGGATGATCAATCACAGAAAGAACAATCAATACCTTTTACATTTTATTCTTATTCCTTAACAATTTAGCACTAATTGGTCTGCAGTGTTTTTTGCCAAGAAGCTGCTCAAGAGAAGACAACATTTACATTAGGTTATCCAGAGCTCAAAGAGTTAAAATAATAATTAACAGACTGAAGAAAGTATATCAGCAGGATGTGTTCAAGCAAGGAGATTTTTCCAGGTGCAAGAAATATTAAAAATAACAAAATTGGTATAAAGATGCTAAGTTTAAAGTGACTGTTTCACCCCAAAATCAAAAGTATTTTTACGTTATTCTTAAAGAACTTGAAAAACTGGCAATAGATTGTATTACTCTTTTTTTCTAAAGTGAATCACCTTCAAGAAAATCAGTTTTGTTGTGTTTGTGTGCAAATTTGTTGTTGTGCAGTCATTCAGTCGTGTCCAACTCCCTGTGACCCCATGGACTAAAACATGCCAGACATTAAGTGGCAACGCTGACATTTGAATCAATTTCTAACCCTAACACTAAACCCTAAACCCTAACACTAAATCCTAGGAAATTGAGGAAAATCTTGGCTGAAATTCATTAAAATGACGGCTCGCCACCTAGTGGCTGCTCACAGGCACTTATTGTGGCCAGCCAATAGGAGAGGTCCAAAATTGCTTCATATATGAGGTACTGTGTATTAAAAAGGGTTCTTTGTCAAAGATTAAAAAAATAGAGAAAAATATAGGGGGGAAACTCTAACAATGGTTGTCAACAATCAGCTTTCAGAGTCTTCCCTGTGGTCCTAATTAGCACGCCCCCAACTTTTTATTATAAAATGTATGTATGTAGGTTATATGCTGCCTTAGAACCATTCAGATTTGTGGTCCCCACACACTGTAGTCCCAACCCTAAAATTACTGCACATATATATAAAGAGACATAAGGGACAAAAATGTCACTGCCTTTCTATGTATATAGACACATTGCACCAGCAAATTGAAGGCATATTTAAGTTTCCTGGATTATGAGTGCATCTGATAGCAGAGAATCAGTAATGTATGAAAACATTACCTTGAAGTTAGCAAAATGTCTTGTAATTTCTGAAAATTAGAGTTAACACCCTCTCCAAACCAGGCTAAATTATTGTAGAATTCAAAAATAGTTTTTGCCAATCAGGAGGAAGAAACATTTGTATCACAATCTGTGGTTGGTGTCTGTACTGCAAAGCAGCCTGGGATGTGTAGTGAAGCTCATGTTAGAAAGTGTTATGTACTTTTCATATAAGAGTTTATCTGTGCAGCACATTCACACTAGATTACAACCCTGCAGGTTGTCTGTTCCCTGCATCAACTGCTGCTACTGCTGCTGGTGTTTTTTTTCTCTCTGCCTTTCTCCTTGTGGAAAATTTCCGCTGTGAACCCACCAACCATGTGACTGGCAGCACTTCCTTTGGAGGTCACAAACTGTACCCAGATGCTGTGCAGCCGGGTACACTGTTATGTAAGCTTCCTAGGGGTGTGCAAATCCAGATAGCAGTATACAGAGTATACATATTTAAGTACATTCAACTTTTCAATATAATACATATTTTTCTACTATCAGTGGCTGTTTTTTAGGAAAAATTTGAAACCCAGGAAACTTCTATATACCTTTAAGGCAGTGTTCAGTCCCCTAAAAGTGTGTTGCCCTAGGCTCAGGCCTTAATACACCACTGCCACACCAAAACAGTTTTTCTCTTTTTAACTCACTCTATTTTACCTCACGGTATAGCTTTTCCTTCACACAGTGCACATTACTTTTTATTCTACCTTAAAGTGCAATTACCTCACAAAAACATTAATTTCATTATCTTTTACCTCACAATTAAGTTATAACCTCACAAAAACATTAATTCCATTATCTTTTACCTCACAATGCAATTGTTACCTCACACAAAACATGAATTCCATTATATTTTACCTCACAATGCAATTGTTACCTCACACAAAACATTAATTCCATTACCTTTTACCTCACAATTCAGTTGTTACCTCACACAAAACATTCATTCCATTATCTTTTACCTCACAATTCAGTTGTTACCTCACACAAAACATTCATTCCATTATCTTTTACCTCACAATTCAATTGTTACCTCACACAAAACATTCATTCCATTATCTTTTACCTCACAATGCAATTGTTACCTCACACAAAATATTAATTCCATTAACTTTTACCTCACAATGCAATTGTTTCCTCACACAAAACACTAATTCCATTAACTTTTACCTCACAATGCAATTGTTACCTCACACAAAAACATTAATTCCATTATATTTTACCTCACAATGCAATTGTTACCCCACCCAAACAATAATTCCATTATATTTTACCTCACAATGCAATTGTTAACTCACACAAAACATGAATTCCATTCACTTTTACCTCACAATGCAATTGTTACCTCACACAAAACAGGAATTCCATTAACTTTTACCTCACAATGCAAGTGTTACCTCACACAAAACATTAATTCCATTATCTTTTACCTCACAATGCCATTGTTACCTCACACAAAACATTAATTCCATTATCTTTTACCTCACAATGCAAGTGTTACCTCACACAAAACAGGAATTCCATTAACTTTTACCTCACAATGCAAGTGTTACCTCACACAAAACATTAATTCCATTATCTTTTACCTCACAATTCTATTGTTACCTCACAAAAACACACAAGCCCCTCTAATTTATATCACTGTAATTTTAACCTTAGAGAAACACACATTCCACTCTTTAATACCTCACAGATCAGGTTGTACCTCACAGAAACACACAATCTCCTTTATTTACCTTACTGTGTAATTTTTTATATGACATAAATGTAAAATTCACTCTGTTATATCTCACAACCCACACAGTATAATTTTTACCTCTCAAACACACACAATCTTGTCTATTTTACATCACAGTGTACTTTTTTACCTCACAAAAATACAGAATCCCCTCTACTTTACCACAAGAAAATCTCCATAACTATCTTTTTATCCCATTTACTCCACTCTCCTGCAGTGAATTTGAACTCTCAAGCTGTAAGAAAACAATGCCACAGCATTTTATTAAATACTAGCGAATTGCCCGTCAAAAAAAGACGGCAATGAAATTGTAAGTGAGCTAAGGGTGTTTGGTGTATATGATGTGGCTGATGTAGCGTCGTTCATTTTCTCTCTCGTGCAAGTTTTTCGTAATATTCGTTTTCTATGTAGTGCGAGTTTTTCGGAATATCCGTAGCTGTTTGGTGGTATGTGTTTTGCGCGTTTAGGGACCTTTAGCCTTGTTTTCGTTTTGTTCGGCGGCCATTTTTTCTCTCGCTTAGGTGATTTTCGGGTCTATAAAATCCAAAATTTGTGGTTAAATAGAGGTATAACTTCACTTGCAGAGGTCCTGGGTGCCCCCCTTGCTGTGAGTAACCTTGTTATGTGTTTGTTGTTTGTATTTGTTGTGTTTGTAATGTTTTTGGGGTCGCGCGGGTTGCCTCCTTGTTTTCTAATCTCGTTGGTGTTTTTCGGCAAATACGTAGGTGTTTGGTGGTGTTTTGCGTCTTTAGACTGCTGTAGCCTTTTTTTCGTTTTTTTCAGTGGCCATTTTTTCTCTCACTTAGAGAATTTTTTAGTGTCTAAACTCTTTTAATTTGACTTAAATTGAGGTGTAACTTTAGTTTTCGAGGTCCTGGATGCTCCCTCTTCCTAGAAGTAAGCTTTTTATGTATTTGTTGTGTGTATTTGTTGTATTTTTCATGTTTTGATGTGCGCGTGTTGCAGACGTTTTTTGCGTAGTCGTAATGGGTCGTAACGTGTCTTGTATTTTGACGCCTTTGGCGCTCCATGCTAGCGACTGCGAACGGCTCGTATGCTCACAACTATATATGTGATACTAACATGGGAAAATTCAAACCAAGGGGAAAACAAGAGGGTTCCTTTCCCAGTACTAGGCAAACAAGTGCACTTGAAGCCCTGAACCCTTCCCATACACCTGGACAAAATAATAGAATTAACTAAGACTAATAAGGCCCTAACTATGCACTGGGCAAGCACCAGGCCTCCAATGCCTTGACATCTTAAGTTGTGGAATCTGGATCACCACTAGACCTAATTAAACATACCATGGAGGGTAGGGAGGATCTTGCTTAAGCAAGTACTATGCTCAAATGAATGCAAACCTGCTTTTTTATAAAATTGTTTATCGGAAAAACATAACATTATACAAACCAACAACTCATATAAAAATAAAAAAAATTATACTATATGACGTAAACCTTGAGTAATATATGTTTGCATAATGTATCTTAACTTCTATATCCTTCACTTCATTTTTTATTTTTCTTAATAAAGCAAAACAACTGAACATATTATTTTATAACTATCTTGGTCCAAGGGGTCTATTTTTTGTCATAATGTAATAATTTATTTTCTAATGATTATGTTAGTGTTTGTCCATTTTTTCTATGATAATGCGCCAGGACAGATCTAATATTTTCCATTTAGTTGCAATATGTAATTTTATAATACAAAATATTGTTGCTTATATTTTTTTTTACTTGCAATTGTTAATTCTCTAGGGTAATTACTATTAACACATTTGTGATGTATATATTATTTGTCTTCTCTACCTATCATTAATTACTTCTCCATATTTTCCTAACCATTGGAAAATTCCACCAGAAATGTACATATGACCCTACTTGTCCACATCCTCTAGAGCAGGGGTGTCGAAACTCAGTCCTGGAGGGCCACACCCAGGCCTGGATTTGAAGATATCCTTTCTGTGCACAGGTGAGTCAATCACTTCTTCAGTCACCCTGATTGACTCACCTGTGCACAGAAAGGATATCTTCAAATCCAGGCCTGGGTGCGGCCCTCCAGGACCGAGTTTCGACACCCCTGCTCTAGAGCATTGGTAGTCAACCTGGTCCATAGTCTGCGATTTCATGGTGGGCGGGGGGGTAATGGCTAGTTGGCGTTGTTAATGGGTGATGTCACACTCTGGAGACCCGCAGCACCAAGCGCTGGTGGGAGAGCCTAGGGATAGCAGTAAGGACCGGAGCACTACCTACTAAGTACAGGGCGATACATAGGCAGGGTCATATGCTTTATCTAACCATTATTGAGATAGGGTAAACTGAGTTACTGCCGCACCGGTGGGCTGTAAGGAAATGTTAGCCTTTAAAAGCGGGCGTTAGGTATTAAAAGGTTGACAACCCCTGCTCTAAAGCATCAATCTTCCAGATTTGTGAATATTGTATTAATTTTTTTAGTACCATATACATTCTATGAATCACTAAGCCACTATAGACTCGGATAAATGGGACACCCCTTTAAAGACACCAAAGCTTTCTTCCACTCCCAGTGTCAAGGGTCCTTCTGTCCATCCAGCCTCTTCTTTAATATATATTTGAATTGATTTTTCATAAACTATCCATGCAGGGGCTCAGGTGGGAGTCTAACAAGACCACTGAGAAAGGTTAGGTGTAATTCACCTTTTGTCCAAATCACTACTCCGGGGATGCAAAGGAGTATATATAAGTGTAAGCTAAATTATTAGTCATGTATAAGTAATATATTGATATAAAAAATTGGTACTTATCAATAGTGCTTGCACTTTATTTTTTAAGCATATTATTAATAACAAAATGGTACAACATACATAGAAATGCAGGAATACTTGCGTTGCTTTTTGTACTTGCATGCAAAGCTAAAAGCTTTCTCAAGGACAGTTAAAATCAGATTTATTTTTTATGTAATTGCTTTCAGAAAGTAGTTGCTTCGGCTAAATTATCAATGCCAGTTATTAAACAAAGGATGAGTTTGAATGTAAAACACATTAAAAAAACACAAGGAAACACAACCTTTATTTATTCTTATTGTTGTACAATCTTATTGTTGTGGAGCTCGGCGAGGACAAAACTTAAACATTAGCAGCCCTATTAAATTGCGTTTCGGTAAATTTAAAAGGGCTTTATCTAAGCACATAGCATTTTTTTTTACAGAAGTTTTTAGTTCGTGAAGACCTTGCTTTTGATCACGAACTAAAAACTTCTGTAAATAAAATATGTTATGTGCTTATATAGCGCCCTTTTAAATGTACTGAATCACAATTTAATAAGGCTGTAGGTTATTTTAGTTGGAAAAAGGTAATAGTTACTGTAAATGTGGCAAACTCAAAATAATCCATGTTATACTCTGCCTGAGTACTTATTTGTGATGCGCATGGTTTATTCCCTATTTACTTGAACGAAGTCTGGGGTATTAGAAGGATTAAAGTCTTTATATTACTATAAAATGCTTTTATCTCTAATCCCGATCAGAATTGTCGTAAGAGGTATCGGGTTCAGCCAGTAGAGGGAGTAACAGTTTTTTGATTGAGCACCCTAAAAATGAGGAGGAGGAGGTTCTGACTTTGTTCCAAAAACAGTTTATGTGGGGAATCTAAGAAAATGTAACCACTTATTTTTCATGCAGAGAAAAAATAATAGCTTGGTAACAAATTTGTGGCTTCATAAATCCCAAAACCACTTTATTCATGGCTCCTTTTAGGCATGTGGATTTAAGAGTGAGAGTGCCTTGTGGTCTCATTTGTATGTCCATGTCCAGTTTCCCATAGAGCAGTGCAATAACTGCGTTTGTGTGTCAATTTTTACATATTTTGGTCTGCCCTCTGTAGCTCATGATATATATATATATATATATATATATATAGAAATATATATATATATATATATATATATATATATATATATATATGTATATATATTCACACTAGTCGTTTGCCCATCAAAAATGACGGTATATGATCTACTCTGTCTCTCTCTCTCTGTGCGCCCCCTCTCTCTCTCTGTGCACCCTCTCTCTCTCTCTCTGTTCGCCCTCTCTCTCTATGCGCTCTCTCCCTCTCGCTGTGGTCCGTCTCTCTGTCTTTATGCCCTCTCTCTCTGTGCCCTATCTCTCTGTCCCTCCTTCTTTCTCTCTATCTGTGCCCTATCTCTCCCTCCTTCTCTCTCTCTCCCTCTTTCTCCCTCCCTCCTACTGTCTCTCCCTCCTTCTGTCTCTCCCTCCTGTCTCTCCATTCCTCCTTCTCTCTCCCCTCTTTCTTCTCTCTTCCCCCCTCCCCTTTTTTCTTCTCTCTTCCCTCCTCCTTCTCTACCCCTCCCCACCTTCTCTCTCTCTACATGTCTCTCTCCCCCAATGTCTCTCCCCTATCTCTCCCCCATTTTTCTCTCCCACCCTCTCCCGTCTCTCCCCCATGTTTCTCTCCCACCCCCTCAACTTTCTCTTTACCCCCTTTGTCCCTCCCACCCCCTCCCCTGTCTTTTTATCCCCCATGTCTCCCCCCCTATGTCTATCCCCCCAAGTCTCTATTCCTCTCCCACCTTTTCCCTCCCCTGTCTCTCTCCCCCCTTTCTCTCCCCTGTTAATATCCCACTGCTTACCCCCCCTTTGCCAGATTTTTTTTTCCAGTACTGCGCATGTGTGTCGTTGCTGCGCATGTGCAGCAGCACAGTATTCTTGCGAATGCGTGTGTGAATACGTAGACTTTTGGCAGGGTATTACACCGTATGCATGCGCAACAGCTACGTATTTGCGCGCATGACAAATATCGTTCTATGCGCCATTCTGTGCCCTCATATAGTTTCCGTATGTGCGCATGCACAGCTAGCGTTACACACATACGGAAACTATATTAGTGATATATTTATTAAATAAATAATACATTTGTGTTCACATTTGAACGTCTAAAACATGTTAAAAAGCCAGGAATTCATCTGTTTTAAGGACACTGCCTCTCATCAGAGTGGGGGTTCCTAGCTTGTGTAGTAGATTGTTTGAGGAGGTAGTTCACCACAACAATTATATAAATTACTAGCAGCTTGCCCGTCAAGAAATGACGGCAATAAGATTGTAAGGCACGTAATGGTGTTTGTTTGTGCCTTAAATTTTGTTGGTGTTCCGAGATCCTGCGGCACTCATTGTGAGGCTGTTGGTTGTTTGTGTGCTATGAGCAGCGTTGGCGGTCTTTTTTTGCATGCTAATGAAATAATTAATAGAATAATAAATGAATATACTTTACCTATTTTGCAGGTTGCATTGTGCTGAAGAGCTGGCAATCTGTTTTCATGTTGCTGCAGCATAGAATGTGTGTTTTCAGTGCTGTGGAGCTGCTGTGTAAGTGTCAGCAATGTGTGCAGTGTGTAGTGTAAATAGGATGCGTGCGCGAGGGGAATCCGTTAGGGTAGCTGTGTACTTCCACATTGTGTAAGTTAGTGTTGTAAAATGGCGGCTAATGTGTGTGGTACGCGGCTGCGGCTGATTTTGCGTCCTTTTTCTTGGACCTCGTCCGGCTTTTTCGGAAAATTGTGTTTCGTGGTGTTTTGCGTCCTGTAGCCTCGTTTTCGTTTTTTTTTGGCAGCCATTTTTTCTCTCGCATAGGGGATTTTCGGGTGTCTAAACTCTTTTATTACAACTTAAATTGAGGTGTAACTTCACTTTCAGAGGTCCTGGGTGCCCCCCCCCCCCTTGCTGTGGGTAAGCTTTTTATATATTTATTGTGTTTTTAATGTTTTCATGTGTGGCTGTTTCGGGGTGCTAAGGTCGTATTTTTGCGAGCTCGTAATGCTTTTTTTTATGGTAAGTCCATAAATTTTGCGGTTTGCAAGGGTCCGTATTTGCGGGCCTAAAGTCCGCAGTTGCTGTCAGGGAGCGCCTCCGGCGCTCCTTCGCAGGAACTGCATCCGTTTGTGAGGGCTGCAGACTCGCGTAGCAAGCGGTCGACATGGGGGCCTACACCTCCGCAAATGCGGCCCCTCTCTTTGCAAGGGTCCGTTTTAGCGGGCCTAAAGTCCGCAGTTGCTGTTAGGGAGCGTCTTCGGCACTCCTTCGCAGGAACTGCATCCCTTTCCGAGGGCCGCAGCGTTAGCAACAACCCGCTTGCTCACAACTATATATGTGATGGTGACCAAAATAGCGACAGAAGTCTCCACTGTACAGTAGTAAATTAATTATATATATATATATACTCTTTGTTTTGCTCATGCAGCTCATGAATGCACAAACTGTGAAGTTTAGTGTTTCAAATTAGCTTGTCAGTGACCTCTCTCAAGCAGCATGTTGCAGAATGTTGCTGCTGATGGGTTACATCATGGTCTGCAGAGGGAAAACCCAATTAGTAGTTATTTTAGGCAGAGAAAACAGAGTTTATAAGCACTTCTTAGTGAAGATATACATGAGTATATTATATTCCCAGTGAAACCAGAAAACGTTTTGTCCTGTTATTAATGTCCCTTTAGTAATCTCTATAAATATTTACCCCCAAAATGTAGATTTTGACTGTGAGAGGATAGATTTGAACACACTATTACCATTAGTATGAAATACTGTATTTCCACATTCAGTTTATTTATTCTTACTTCTCATTTTGATTAATGTATCTGTTAGTTTTATTTAATTGCATTTACTTAATTGTAATTGTTTGTTCAGGCAGTTGAAACAGTTGCTCATTTTTTGAGAAAATTAATACAGCAAATAACCTAGGCATATTTTTGAACCTTGCTTACTCCAATTAAATAAAACTAAATGTTCATTCTAATCTTTTTTCCATATTTAATATCGGAGCAATTGGGCCAAGCTGTCAATCACTTAGAGCGCCAAGAATTGTAGATATGGCTCTTAAAGCAAAAAGATTAGTTTATTAATAGTTCCACATTATAGCGATATGGAAGGTCCCTGCATTTCACTAGGTATATAATATACCTGTGTATCTATTTATTTTTATGTATTTTATTTTACTTAGAAGTGCTTATAAGCTTTATTTTTGCTGCCTAAAATCAAACAAATAGTCCCTGTATAGGTCTGCCCACTGCAGCATATGCAGACATAGACTCTGTAGGGCTGGATGTGCAGTGTAGTGTCCTAGCCTATCAGGGAACAGAGCTAATAAGCACTTAATAATAAAATAAAGTACCTAAAAGTAAATATATACACAGGGTTATTATATACAGTAGAATCCCGGTTATCTGCCACCCAACTAACCCGGACTCTCAAGCAACCGGCACCGGCATCAATTCTCCATTAAAAAAAAAAAAAACTCCCACTAAATCATTTTGATGGTTTTTGGGGGGTTTAAGGGTCGTTTAACAGGGTGCCGGATAATGGGGAGTTTACTGTACCTAGTAAAGTCCAGGAACCTTCCATATCCCTTTAACAATATTATATTAAAATAACTAAACTTAGTAATGGGCAAAATATTTTTAGAAGACAAAACAAAACCCCATAATATAGCCTTTATTTTTTCTATCTATCTATCTATCTATCTATCTATCTATCTATCTATCTATCTATCTATCTATCTATCTATCTATCTATGTATCTATCTGTCTATCTATCTATCTATCTATCTATCTATCTATCTATCTATCTATCTATCTATCTATCTATCTATGTATGTATCTACCGTATCTATCTATCTATTTATCTCACTCTATATTATCTATCTATCTATCTATCTATCTATCTATCTATCTATCTATCTATCTATATTAATCTCTATCTATCTATCTATCTATCTATCTATCTATCTATCTATATTAATCTCTATCTATCTATCTATCTATCTATCTATCTGTCTATCTATCTATCTATCTATCTATCTATCTATCTATCTATGTATGTATCTACCGTATCTATCTATCTATTTATCTCACTCTATATTATCTATCTATCTATCTATCTATCTATCTATCTATCTATCTATCTATCTATCTATCTATCTATATTAATCTCTATCTATCTATCTATCTATCTATCTATCTATCTATCTATCTATCTATATTAATCTCTATCTATCTATCTATCTATCTATCTATCTATCTATCACTGTGTCTATCTATCTATCTATCTATCTATCTATCGATCTATCTATATTAATCTCTATCCATCTATGTATCTATCTATGTATCTATCTATTTATCTCACTCTATATTATCTATCTATCTATCTATCTATCTATCTATATTAATCTCTATCTATCTATCTATCTATCTATCTATCTATCTATCTATCTATCTATATTAATCTCTATCTATCTATCTATCTCACTCTATATTATCTATCTATCTATCTATATTAATCTCTATCTATCTATCTATCTCACTCTATATTATCTATCTATCTATCTATCTATCTATCTATCTATCTATCTATCTATATTAATCTCTATCTATCTATCTATCTATCTATCTATCTATCTATCTATCTATCTATCTATGTATGTATCTACCGTATCTATCTATCTATCTCACTCTATATTATCTATCTATCTATCTATCTATCTATCTATCTATCTATCTATCTATCTATCTATATTAATCTCTATCTATCTATCTATCTATCTATCTATCTATCACTGTGTCTATCTATCTATCTATCTATCGATCTATCTATATTAATCTCTATCCATCTATGTATCTATCTATGTATCTATCTATTTATCTCACTCTATATTATCTATCTATCTATCTATCTATCTATATTAATCTCTATCTATCTATCTATCTATCTATCTATCTATCTATCTATCTATGTATGTATCTACCGTATCTATCTATCTATTTATCTCACTCTATATTATCTATCTATCGATCTATCTATATTAATCTCTATCTATCTATCTATCTATCTATCTATCTATCTATCTATCTATCTATCTATATGTCTGTCTATCTATCTATCTATCTATCTATCTATCTATCTATCTATCTATCTATCTATCTGTCTATCTATCTATCTATATGTCTATCTATCTATCTATCTATCTATCTATCTATCTATCTATCTGTCTGTCTGTCTGTCTGTCTGTCTGTCTATCTATCTATCTATCTGTCTGTCTGTCTGTCTGTCTGTCTATCTATCTGTCTGTCTATCTATCTGTCTGTCTATCTATCTATCTATCTATCTATCTATCTATCTATCTATCTATCTATCACTAATGGAAATTCTATATTTAATCTATTGGACTCCCCTCATCCCTCTTGTTCCGGAGTACCGGAACTAGTCCTAGTAACTCCTGCAATAACAGTCTTATTGGGCTGAACACTGTCCTGGATTTCAGTATTTCCCGCATAGCTAAGACAATCACTGCTTTGGACTTCCTAACTGACACAGCAGAGAAATCCATAAATCCAGGACTGACATTGCCTACTTTGTTGCCAAAGTAGTTGTCTCTGCTCTAGTTCACCCCTCTGTTTGATATACATCAGATATTATCTTTAGTAGAAAATCTTTAGCCCCTACAACGAGCGCCGGATCCGGAGTAATTGATGCTGCAGTTCTCCTTGTTACTGTACAGATAATTTGGGCAGATTGTGATGCACGCGGTGTTTATGAGATTGGTGCCCAGAGGTTTATGGAGTATAGCAGTTTAATTGCTAAATGTGTATCAGAAGGGTTATTGAACAACCTGGAATATGACTTGTAATAAAACAAAGAAAGAAGAGTGTACGAGATATAAAGATCTGTTATCTCTGAATTTATTTATTGCTCTACTCAAAGAAACCCAAAAATGTGCTATTAATAAATACTCAACAATAGTATTATTTTTGTATTTATTTATTATTTATTTCATATTTTTTTAAATGTTGTTTCTGAGTATTGTGGGACTCAAGAGGTTTTATACATATCATGAAAACCACATGGACTAGAACAGATGATCTAATGCAAAATAGTATAGGGCTCAATGTGTGCATGAGTTGTGGGGGCAGACCTTTGAACGGACTGTTTGGAATATTTGAGTGAGTGAAAACAGAGCTTTTAGGCACTTGTTAATGTTCTCTCCTCCCTTGGATGTGGCAACTCAGACAGAGCTGATCTAGATCTCTGCACTGGGCTGCTACTGACTGGAAGGTTAGTATTGGGTTAAAAATTGTACTTGTTGAGTGCAGTTTTTCTATTGGTTAGTACAGGTGCCTATGTAGGCAGCTCTGGGGGTGTGGAAACCTTTTTTTAAAATAAAATAAATCTGTGTGTATAGAATGACTCCATGTATTGTGTGTGTCTGATATAAGCCGTATGTATTAGATTAGAATAAGATAAGAACAGGGAAATGTATATATACCTTTAAGGGAAACAGTTTTGCATCTTCTGCAGTTTCCCTGCTCACTCTCATGAGAGTTGACATGCATTTGACATGCTGACAGAGAGATAACACGCAGATGACATGGGAGCGCAGGAAAGAAGGAGGCCGCAGAGCATGAGTACTTCTTAAAAGTAAATGAAATGTAAAGGACTTCTTAAAAGTAAGTGATATGTAAATGTTACTGAATTACATTGAGAAAGAGAAAGTTAATTAGTTAACTTTTTAAATGTTTATATTAAACTTAAAATATTTACTGAAAACTCTGTAATTATTGGCTTTATTTAATATCATGAGTCTAAAATGGGGAATTTACAAGCTATTCTTTCTCCAGAAATGCAAAGATCCAAGATTTTATAGTTCCATCTGCTACTGCATCTCAAGCAAGGGAATACTTGCTTCCAATTTATATTTTATTCACAAATGTTTTATCTGTGAGCTTATGTCCAGGAGGTATGAAACGCTAGCTGGATAGGGTGTGAATGAGGCTTTCTTACAAGACAGGAAGATAATGTAGGTGTTAATTATCATCCATTTATCTGTTGTTAAAGGACCACTGAAGTGTCCCATTCATAGCAGGCACTTATGAAGCAATTGAAAGGAAAAAAATAAATAAAAAAAATAACTATTATATTCAGTTTTTCTTTAATGGTGACGGACAGTTTGTTCCTAGCATTATTAGACGCCTCGAAATAATTGGAAGAATCTTGTATATAGATGACATATCTTATAGTTCTACTAGCTACTTCATGACGGGAATACAATTTTAAGGCTGGGAATGCTGTACCTCGGCGCTCATGGTGAGCCCCGTGCAGAGCGCCTTTAGTGATCATCGCGAGCCCCACAAAGAGCTGCTTCGCTGCTCATTGCAGGGCGCTCATAGCGAGCCCCCCCGTGTAGTTTAGGGGCCTCGCGATGAGTGTTACTGGCTTGGTTTAAGTGTTACTGGCTTGGTTTAAGTGTTACTGGCTTGGTTTAAGTGTTACTGGCTTGGGTTAAGTGTTACTGGCTTGGTATAAGTGTTACTGGCTTGGTTTAAGTGTTACTGCCTTGGTATAAGTGTTACTGGCTTGGTTTAAGTGTTATTGCCTTGGTTTAAGTGTTACTGGCTTGGTATAAGTGTTACTGGCTTGCGTTAAGTGTTACTGCCTTCAGCCTCGTTTTTGTCCTGTTACGTCTTTTCGGCCGCCATTTGTTTTCTCGCTTAGGCGTTTTTCGATCGTGTAAAAACACCAAATATGCCTCAAATTCACTTGCAACCTGGCTCTCCTCCTGTGCTTTGTGTGTAAGTTAATTTTAGGCATATTTGTATTTTTTTGCCGGGCTTCCGAGTTCCGTGGTTCGGCCTATAAAGTCGTCATTTCTTGAAGATCCGCAACTGAGTGCCACGCGATAAGCGCCGTCCCTTATCGCGGCGGCGATAAGTGCTCATTGCAGCCTAAGTCCCACGCGGCTCACGATGAGCGCCTTCGGAGCTTATCGCGAGCCCTGCAATGAGCGCCTTTGGCAGCCCAAGTCGTGCAGCCCTCGCGATGAGCGCCTTGGCGCTAATTGCAGCCCCACAACTTTGCGAGGCCCTCAATATTTAACATTGCGTGACCAACGTCCCGTATATCCACAACTAATATATGTGATGTGAAAGATTTCAGTTTGAATATCAGTGGGACTAAATATATATTTTATATAAGTCCAGGGTTCTACCTATTCATTGCAAGTGTCTATCCAAAAAAGCCAAGATTTTAACAAAAAAATATTTTATTTTAATGGTATACATTACTGCTAATTTTGTTAGTTTTCTGCATTCTTTAGATGTTTTCCCCAAACTACAGTGGTCCTTGAAATTTTAAATCTGCATGTTTTGTGTGTTTTCAGTCCATGCTGATCCACTTGGCATTCATGGCTGAGATACTGGAGTGGGTTGCCGGTTCCTTCTTCAGTGGGCCACAGCATACAGCTCCTGGTATTACTAGGTGGTCTCCCATAAAAGCACTCACCAGGCCCAACCCTGCTTGGCTTCAGGGTAGTGTGACCTTTTTGTTTCCTGACTGGAATTTAACCCAGGTCATGGGAGTGAAAGCACTGAATCCTAACCACTGGACCACCAGGGAACGCAAAGCAGCATACCCATGTACCCATTCCCAAGAACATGTCAGAATTTGAACTTCATAATATATAGATTTATAGATTTCTCTAAATGTCCACATGGCCTCTGCGTAGCGCAGCAAACCATTAGCCTCATTCAATTGCTCCGATTTTGAGTTCCGGGGCCGCAAGTAGACGTCGCAAGCTGATTGGTGGGCTCCGATCAAGTTATGAGCTCCGAGCTGCGATTCATAGCGATTTGTCAAATTGCAAATTACTTCCCTCAAATCCTTTGATCTTTCACGGCTGCAAGTGTTGCGATCCCCAAAAATTGCAAATCGCTATTCAATTGCCCCGATTCTCCCTCGCTAACCACTTTGTCAAGCCTGCAAATGGCTAAAGGAGGTGTCGCAAGGGGCTTAATGACAAATCACAGCACTTTAAAAGCAAATATAAAAACAATACTGTACTTTTATTGAAAGTGAAAGTGATGTTAGCCTGAAGTGCCATATCATTTTTTGCTCGTTAATACCGAAATTGATGAGTTTGGAGGTAGTTGAGTACCGAGGGTCCACTATGTGTAAATGTGTGTGTATATATATATATATATATATATATATATATATATATATTTTCACCATGGACATTGGATTCCTAGCTCAAAGACAGGGCCCTCTATGCTACGCCGGCGTGTTATAAATAATCTATAATAATATATATACCGTATATATATATATATATATATATATATATATATACACATGTGTATACATATCGGTATACATATGTATATATATATATATATATATATATATATATATATATATATATATATATATATACATATAAAGTATGTACCATCGGGTTATGGACGAGAAGTGTTCCTGGGAACATCTTAAGGATGGATTTGTATGGCACTCAGATACCTGATTAATAATAATAATAATAATAATAATAATAATAATAATAATAATAATAACACTATAATGGTTCATATGTGGTATTAATGTGTAATACTGTAATAATATTAATAATAATAATACCCCTGTATTGTAAAAATAAGTTAAAGAAACAATTGTTCTCTTTCTTTTATTTCAAACAAACAGAACATAAAAAAAACTCATATAAAAAGGCTTGGGAGCCCGTTCTTAAGTACGGAATGAGGTAAGTCAGTTCATCTGCAACCTTGGGACCTTCTGTATATATATATATATATATATATATATAAATATATTAACACACATAAACCTATGATTTGAGATATAGGAAGGAGGGAATGTAAATGCACCAAGCCGAATGTCCTAGGGCAACACAAAACCTAAATATACCTATGGTGTGAATGCATTATAAACCTATGGCAGTTCCACAGGCCGTACCAATAACTGTACAAGGCTCACCATGGTTATTAATCTTACTTAATCGAGAACACTCTCCTTCATGTACACAAATCCAGGGATCCACAATCATTTTGTCAACACTGTGTTATGCTAATCCAGATATAGGTGTCTCTTAATGTTCCTGTTGGTAGTGTTGATGGATTGCGGCTCGCGCAGCGCCTGCATCATAAACCTGGGAGATATCTCACATCTCAAACACTGGATATCACTGCGGTACCCACAGAGTGCATTTGTGCTTTGTTCTTACATTTATTATGTCTCCTATAAAGACCACTGTGGTCTTACATTTAAAATATACTGTTTTGAAGAACTAAACTGGAAAATATGCAATATATTTTTAGAATAGTAAATGAAATAATAAAGCATTTAATATCATTAATGTGCAAAGTAGTATTATGGATTCTGCTGATCAACTTCCTCAGGTGGGAGTTTGCATATGCAATATAGCATCTACAACTACCAGTGTATTCATTAGGTCTAATAGATAGTAAAGGACATCATCGTCTGATATACAAAAACTATACATATCCTAGATGTAACTTAATTTTAATGGGCCTTTACTTCTGTAATGTGCATTTCAAAATGTTCTAAATTAAATTTCTTAATTAAAAAAAATAAAGATATGTTTAAAAATGTTGGCCCTTGGTGCAGGTTTAGGTAAGAAAACATAATTAATCTACTTTTTAATTAGATAAAAAAACCTGTCTCTGCTGGTCCATGGAGGCATCCATGATACTTTAGTGAGGTTTGTATGTGTGAATGGGATTCCTATATTTCCTCGTCCCTCTTCCCTCCTCCCTCTACTTAGTGGCAGAGCTAATACCAGTGCAGCAGGTGTAAAGCACCGAGGCCCATAACAGGGTAGGGGCCCTCATCTACTGGCAGTCTAGAGTACAGTGGAGCTATTAAAAGTTGATCTGGTCCCTCTGGGGATGATCTGGCCAGGTATACATACTATATATATATATATTTTAAACTTAATAATTGACTCATACCTTGTATAGAAAAGTTGCTTGGGGGAGATGCTATTTTTTTTGCACTGGGTCCCTCCATTCACCAGCTTTACTTTCACTAATACCAAAAGGTAAGCACAGCCCTCTGGCGCCAAGCTGTAGGACAAGATATATAAATAAAATCTTCAAAAAGTATGATTTTCTTATAAAATGTATTTACCGTATGTTCATGGGTTACACAGCTGCTAAAATTGTTAGTTTGTTACATACTTCACAAAAGTGCAGTTTTTCTTGAATTACGGTGGTCCTTTAAAGGTATATCTAAGTTTCCCTGTTTGTAGCTTTCTCTAGTCTAACACAAGCTCTTATATCAGACACACACATTACATGGAGTCATTCTATACACATACAGATTTATTTTATTTAAAAATAAAACTTGTTTTCCACACCCCCAGAGCTGCACTGTGAACCTCCCAATAGAAACACTGCATTTGGGTACAGGTTTTAACTCTTTACTAACTTTCAAGCCCCTAGCAGCACAATACAGAGATCTACAAAGCAATATCTGGGCTCCTCCTGCTTTCTTGTGCAGGGGACTGCACGTCCCATGATGCCTTCCTGCACAAACTATCACAGATGGATACAATGTATTAGCTGCCTGTGATTGGCCAAAACTAATTATTTATTTTTTTTGCTAATTTTAGCTTGGCTATCCAGTGGTGTTAACTCTGAAAAGCAACTGCTTGCAAACTAAAGAGATTTAGCAAATACCAGGGTGAGTTTGTTTTTTGTTTTTTGTATTTTTCATGCAAAAATGTTTGCATACACTACTGATTCTCCTCTGTCAGATGCATTCCTAATCCAGGAAACTTAGATATGCCTTTAAGGAGGTCACAACCTATTTGCATACTTGCTCTCTTTCTCTCTCCCTCCTATTCTTCTTTCGTGCTCAGGCTGCCAAACTTAGTGAATTTTGTCCAAAATGTTCATAACTGGTAAAACTATACCTACTATAATACGGTTTCATTTCAGGCAGCTACAGGACATGTAAATTCTCTTCTGATCACAGCAGTGGAGTCAGAAGACTGTATTTATTTTGGGATAGTGCGTATATGATTTGGAATCAGTCCCTTTCCTTTCACAGCACTATAAATAAATGAAGCTGTTAGGGTTGCCTAAAATATCATCCGAATGTCGATGTATTCCATCAACTCTCAAAATACTTCTGTGGTCACAGAAAGTGCTCTGCAGATTTGCAGTAATGTATTTAGGCTTTTTATTGACTAACCCCATTTAGATGTGAGCCCTGCCCGCTCCTTCTATACACCGTTACGTAATTTTCTTCTGCCTCATTGGCTACTTTGCCTCCCTATAAATATATGTATACCGTGATATATTTCTTTTTGGACCAACAATTATTATTTATGTACTTCATTAGCAGAGTCTGGAGTGCTAGGGGTTCAGTAAACATTTTTGTACATACATTTAAAAACAGTAAAAAATTAAAAAAGACACCACGTTTGTAGATAAATATCCAGGGCTGGAATTACATTTCTAGCGCCCCTAGGCATAATCTCCTTAGCCGCCCCTGGGTGCACAAGAACATGTATATCTCTGTCTTTCTATCAATTGTGCTGCTCCAGTTCTGTTATAGGTATATATTAAGGGGGAGGTAGCCGTGAATGCCCAGTAATCTAGATGAATAATCAGAGTATTACAGTATATATATATATATTGATACCTTATTTATTGGACAGTATTGCTTCTGACTTGAAAAAGAGAGGTGCATCTCTTGAAAACTTGTTATTTCTATTAAAATATTTGTCTAATAAAAAAGGCATTACTATATACTGCAATAGTATTGAGCAATACATGAGTATATCTTAGGACTTTGATAAAGGTCATCAACAGCTTTTCTGTTAAATACAATGGGCCATATTCAATTCCAAGCCCGCAACTCGATCGCAGACGGCCAAATGTCTGCAAGTGTGTTGCGGACTCCCGTTCGTCAATGGCGCACTAGAATCAGTGGCAAAAACGATTGCAAGTTGCTGTCCCAAAGCGAAACCGTAATCCATGCACTGGCTTGTAGCAGTCTAGGGCGGGAAGATGATCAATTAAGCAAGCCCGTAACATCCCATTTTAGAATCAGCCAATAGAAAATGAGACGTAATTATTATGGCAGTAAAACATGGAGGTTACATGTCAATCAATTAGGTTCAGGGGTCCGATATGCAATCAGACTTGCAAACCCTCCAAATAAAGAATTATGAAAATGAATGCCAATACTGTTCTAGTCCATATGGGTGGCCTGATATGTATTAACTCATTGATAACCAAGATCAAATTAAACTCGATATGAAACATAAAAATAATTTTAATTTCCTGCAGATTTGCGAGCTTGAAACTATTGCGCAATTAATTCTAATGTCTATCATCGCTTTCCCCGTTATTTACAGTGCAGTAGTGATTTATTAATTGCATTTACAGTGCTACGAGGTGTTTAACCACCTTGCAGGTCCTCTCTAGCACTCGTTGGATTTTCTACGTCATTTGCTGTTTACTGGTGTGAAAACATTTGTGGTATTGAGGAATTAAGCAATTGAATAGCTATTTGCGATTTTAGCCATCATAACTCTTGCTAAAGTGACAGATCAAAGGCTTCTGGAGGCTGTGAGTTACGTATTTAACCATCGCACAGTTTTTAAGCACATAACTCGTAACCTGTTTGGAGCCCACAAAAAAATGCCAACTGAATAGCAAATTAACTTGCGGCCTCACTTACGGGCTACCGGATCACCTGAAACCTTAATTGAATATGGCCCAATGTTTTTCCAGCAAAACAATATTACATACTGCAATACTCATTCATTTTATATCGAAATCGCTGGACCAGCACAGCTACTTAAACTACATACCGTATTTACAAATTTATTCTAATGCGCACCTTTTTTAAAGAAAATCAGGTCTGTAATTACAGGGGCCCTTTAGAATCTATGGCGCACTAGAATCACCGGCAAAACCGCCAAATGGCTCTCAGATGAGCAGACAGAGCAGGGGGCATGTTATTGGTGGAAGTGAGACTGAGAGCCCAGCACAGTGACACACAGGGCCTGGCACCCAGAGAGCCCCAGCAGAGTGACACACAGGGCCTGGCACCCAGAGAGCCCCAGCACAGTGACACACAGGGCCTGGCACCCAGAGAGCCCCAGCAGAGTGACACACAGGGCCTGGCACCCAGAGAGCCCCAGCACAGTGACACACAGGGCCTGGCACCCAGAGAGCCCCAGCACAGTGACACACAGGGCCTGGCACCCAGAGAGCCCCAGCACAGTGACACACAGGGCCTGGCACCCAGAGAGTCCCAGCACAGTGGCACGCAGGGCCTGGCACCCAGAGAGTCCCATGCACAGTGACAAACAGGGCCTGGCACCAAGAGAGTCCCAGCACAGCGGCACAAAAGGCCTGGCACCCAGAGAGCCCCAGCACACTGGCACACAGAGCCTGGCACCCAGAGAGCCCCAGCACACTGGCACACAGAGCCTGGCACCCAGAGAGCCCCAGCACAGTGGCACACGGAGCCGAGCACCAAGAAAGTCCCAGCACAGTGGCACACATGGCGTGGCACCCAGAGAGTCCCATGCACAGTGACACACAGGGCCTGGCACCAAGAGAGTCCCAGCACAGCGGCACAAAAGGCCTGGTACCCAGGGAGTCCCAGCTTAGTGGCACACAGGGCCTGGCACCCAGAGAGTCCCATGCACAGTGACACACAGGGCCTGGCACCAAGAGAGTCCCAGCACAGCGGCACAAAAGGCCTGGCACCCAGAGAGCCCCAGCACACTGGGACACAGAGCCTGGCACCCAGAGAGCCCCAGCACACTGGGACACAGAGCCTGGCACCCAGAGAGCCCCAGCACAGTGGCACACGGAGCCTAGCACCAAGAAAGTCCCAGCACAGTGGCACACATGGCGTGGCACCCAGAGAGTCCCATGCACAGTGACACACAGGGCCTGGCACCAAGAGAGTCCCAGTACAGTGGCACACACAGCTTGGCACCAAGAGAGCACAGCACAGTGGCACACGGAACCTGGCGCCCAGAGAGCCCCAGCACAGTGGCACACAGAGCCTGGCACCCAGAGAGCCCAGCACAGTGGCACACAGAGCCTGGCACCCAGAGAGCCCAGCACAGTGGCACACGGAGCCTGGCACCAAGAGAGCCCCAGCAGAGTGGCACATGGAAGCTGGCACCAAGAGAGCCCTAGCACAGTGGCACATGGAGCATGGCACCCAGAGAGCCCCAGAACAGTGGCACACAGAGCCTTGTACCCAGAGAGCCCCAGCACAGTGGCACACAGAGCCTGGCACCCAGAGACCGCATTACATTTGCCAGCGAACACTTTTTTTTATTCATGGGTTCCAAATTAGGAGTGCGCATTACATTCGATGGTTCACTAGATTCACGTAAATACGGTATATAGAAAATTATACGCATTGTCACATATTTTATTGCTATTTGATCAGACATTTAAAATCCATCACTATGCATATACTTAATCTATTTATAGGAAACCCTGCCTGCAATTATATGATGTAATGACACAGCAACACTGTGACTGTGCAGCCCAAACTCCCTCTAACCCCTTTACTCATAGCGTGTATCATTAATCTGGAATCGTCTTTATTCATGAAATAAAGATAAGAAATAATGCACTGCTTTTTGGGTGGTTGTCTACTTGTGAGTCACTGGGCTATACTTGGAGCTGTATTGGTTGCTATATATAAAAATAACATGTAAAACTTGGCTGAACTATTAGGAGATATCGGAAAAGGAAAATGTGTAGATTTGCTAAGCATTGCGTTGTTATAGAAAGCTGCTTTATTAGCATTTATTTGTTTTCTATCTAAATGTAAAAAAACAACACAACTTAGTAAATACGGGCCACGGGACTAATATCATTCCTTGTGGAAAAAAATCATAATAATAAAATTTTTGTTGTTTTAGAAAATTAGCTTTTTACAAAATAATATTGCTAGCTCTAAGGACATGACATGTGTGTTAAGTGCCTCTTTAACATGTTTTGATTTGGCTCTTTTCATATATAGGACTTAGCGCGCAGTTTATTAACACATTACAAAATATCTCATTAAAGAGCCGTAAACTCTTTGCTTTCGCATCTCCGGCGATGAAATTGTATCTTTGATAATCAGAAATTCTCAGGGAGGTATTGATGCTGTGAAATATGTTTTTCTTATTCCTGCTTTAATGAGGTCATTGCTTTCTCTCTTTAAGGAAGTGATAATGCAACAGACAATTATGGAAATATATTGTCAGATAATTCTCATATTATTAAGACGCTATAATAAGTGTTTTGTTTTTGTTAGGTATGTTAAAGCAAAATCAAAGCATATTGTTACATTAAATATAATGTATTTTCCATATTATATTACAGAAGAGCTATACAGGGGATTACAATGGGTAAGATAAATGTATGCTAATATATGTACATTATTTATTTGTTGTTGTTTAGTCGTTCAGTCGTGTCCAACTCTCTGTTAGTCTATAGACCACAGCTTGCAAGGTGCACCTCTCAGTTACAGCCCCTCTGAGCTCCATCAAGTTCATGTTCATTGCTTCAGTGACCTCACCTATCCATCTCCGCCTCTGATGTCCCCTTCGTCTTGTGCCTTCAATCTTTCCCAGCATCAGAGTCTTTTCTAGGGAGTCCTGCCGTCTCATATGGCCAAAATATTTGAGCTTCAGCCTCATGATCATACCGTCTAGTGAACATTTTGTCTTGATTTCCTAAAGTATTGATTTATTGGATCTTCTTGCATTCCAAGGGACTCTAAGCAGTCTTCTCCAACACCACAATTCAAAGGCAACAATTCTACGGCGCTCAAATTTCTTTATGGTCCAGCTCTCACATCCGTATGTTACTACTGGGAATACCATAGTTCGAATTATGCGGACCTTTGTTGATTGTTTAATATCTTTACTTTTTACTAGCTTGTCCAAGCTTGCCACAGCTTTCCTGTCTTTTAATCTCATGACTAAAGTCACCATCTCCAGAGATCTTGGATCCAAGGAAAATAAAATCTGTCACTGCCTCCACTTCTTCCCCATCTATTTGCTAGGAAGTGAGATTGCCGTTTGCCATGATCTTCGTCTTTTTAACAATGAGCAGCAGACAACTTTTGCACTCCCTTCTTTTACCCTCATCAATAAGTCCTTTAGTTCCTCTTCACTTTCAGCCATCAGAGTAGTATCATTGGCGTATCTGAGGTTGTTGATATTTCTTCCAGCAATATTGATTCCAGCTTTGGATTCATCCAGTCCAGCCTTATACATGATGTACTCTGCATATAAGTTGAATAAAAAAGGTGACAATATACAAGCTTGTCGCACTCCTTTTGCTATCTTGAACCATTCTGTTGTCCCATGTTTGGTTCTGGCCATGGCTTCTTGGTCAACATACAGATTCTTCAGGAGGAAGATGATATGATACTCCCATCTCTTTAAGGATATGCCACATTTTGTTGTGATCCACACAGTCAAAGGCTTTAGAATAGTCTGTGAAGCAGAAGTAAATGCTTTTTTGGAACTCTCTTGCTTTCTCTATTATCCAGCGGACATTGGCAATTTGATCTCTTGTGCCACTTCCTCTGGGGATCCCGGCTTGCACATCTGGTAGTTCCTTTTCCATATATTGTTGGAGTCGAGCTTGTAGAATCTTAAGCATTAAGTTGCTGGCATGTGCAATGAGTGCAATTGTTCGATAATTGGAGCACTCTATGGCACTGCCTTTTTTGGGATTGGATGTAGACTGCCTTTTTCCAGTCTATTGGCCGTTGTTGAGTTTTCCAAATGTGTTGGCATAAGGCAAGTAACACTTTTACAGCATCATCCTGTAGAATTGTGAACAGTTCAATTGGGATTCCACCACCTCCTGCAGTCTTATTATCGGCAAGACATCCTAGGGCCCATCTCACTTCACTCTCCAAGATGTCTGACTCCAACTCATTGGACAAATTATTGTGGTCATCACTGTTGTTAAGAAACTTTCTGTATAGATCTTCAGTGTATTCCTGTCACCTCTTCTTTATCTGATCTTCTTCTGTTAAGTCCCTACCATGTTTGTCATTCATCACGACCACTTTGGCATAAAAGGTGCCTTTTAGGTTCCCAATTTTCTTGAACATATCTCTGGATTTACCCTTTTGGTTATCTTCTTCAATGTCTTTACATTGCTCATTGTAGAAGGTCTCCTTGTCTCTTCTTGCTATCCTCTGGAATTCTGCATTCAGTTGGACAAATCTTTTCTTATCTCCACAACCTTTCACTTTCCTTCTTTCCTGAGCTACTTTCAAAGCCTCATCAGACAGCCAGCTTGACGTCTCTCTTTTCTTTCTTTTAGGGATATTCTTTGTTGCGGTTTCCTGGATAATGTCACAAACTTCAGCCCGAAGTTCTTCATGCATTCTATCTTCCATGTCTAGTCCATTAAATCTATTCTTTACTTCCACTGCATATTCACAAGGGATATTATTTATTTTATATCTGCTTGGTCTGATGGTTTTCCCTCTTTTCTTCAGTTTCATTTTGAACTTTGCAATAAGAAACTCATGGTCTGAGCCGCAATCAGCTCCAGGTCTTGTTTTTGCTGACTATATAGAGCTCCTCCATCTTTGGCTACAAAGTATATAGTCAATCTGATTTCTATGTTGTCCATCTAGATATATTGTAGGGGCTGCAGTGTGACTCTCCATGTTTCAATGTGCTCTATTTCCTATAGAATAAAATGCTATCCCATTACCAGTGATAGCTTAGTGAATATCCCCACATCATCTATATGTGGAGCTGTGGGGATTAACTGAGACCTTAAAGGGACATGGAAGGTTCCTGGGTTTTACTAGGTAAGTTATATACCTGTATATCTATTTACTTTATGTACTTTAGTTTACATTATCTTATTAAGAATGCTTATAAATTCTGTTTTTGCTGCCTAAAATCAAACAAATAGTCTGTGTATCTGGCTGCCCTCTGCAGCGTATGCAGACACAGACTCTGTAGAGCAGGATGTGCAGTGTAGTGTCTTAGCCTAACAGGGACCACATCTCAGCAGCTTGTTGCAGAAGTGGCAACTAATTGGTTAGTATGAGACAGCAAGTACAACAGAGTCTGTTTTTGTGAGCTGCAGCGGGCAGACTTATACAGGGACTATTTGGTTGATTTTATGCAGTAAAAATAGAGTGTATAAGCACTTCTTAATAACATAAATTACATAAAAGTAAATAGATACACAAGTATAAAAAGAACAAAAAAAGTACATATTTTTTCCTTGGTGCAGACGTAGGAACTGGCGAGATGGGGGGACAAATCTTACCCCGGATTATATGAACAGGGGACACAAAAATAGCAAAAGTAAACATAATGCTGCCAGATTTGACCACTAGTGGGAGCTGTATGTCATTCCCATAAAAGCTTTGACCCATAATTTATATATAAACTATAATAATTGTGCTAAGTGTGCGCACTTGCCAGTACTTCCTTGTTAAGTCCGTAGTAAGTAAGTTCCTTGTAGGTCTGTAAAGAGCTGCGCGCATGCTGCCGCGAGCTGCAGAGGAGGAGGAAGACATAGGGGGTAGGAAGATACAGGGTAGAGGAGGGAGGAAGACACAGGGGAGAGGGGAGGGACAAAGAGACACAGGGGAGGGGAGAGGGGGAAGAGACACAGAGGGAGAGAGCCACAGGGGAGGGGAGAGGGGGTAGAGACACAGAGGGAGAGAAACACAGGGAAGGGGAGAGGGGGGAAGAGACACAGAGGGAGAGAGACACATGGAAAGGGGGGGAAGAGACACAGGAGAGGGGAAGAGACACAGGGTAGAGTGGGGAGGAGACACAAGGGAGGGAAGGGGGGAGACATAGGGGAGGGGAGAGAGAGAAAGAGACACAGGGGAAGGTAGAGCGAGAAAGAGACACAGGGTAAGGTAAAGGGAGAAATAGACAAAAGGGAAGGGGGTAGAGACACAGGGAAGGTGGGGAGGGGGGAAGAGACACAGGGGAGGGAAGAGGGGGGAGGGTGAACCGGTGGTATATCCAGCCCTGCTGCCTGTCCTGTGAGTAGAGTTGGATTGCACCACTAAGGACCTCCCTTTAAACTTTCTCCCCCTAGATTTTTTGGGCTCCTACGCCCATGACCACATCTGCCTTAATATAAAACAACATTTGTATATGTTTATGCAAAGTTTCCCATTTATAAAATGATGTATGGAGCAGAGTGGTATTGCTAATAATAGCAATAGTACTATGTTATAGTAACATCATTATTTATAGAACGCTCTACTGCATAGCAATTATCTGCTTGATAAGAAATACACCAGCAGAATATAAACACTGAGCTACTGTAATACATTTGAATGGAGCGTGTATATTTGGAAAGGGTTAACCTGTGTAACTAGATTACTGCTTATATGCCGAGGAGTTTAGTTTATTGCAGTACTGATCAAGGCTTTTGATCTTACATTTGTATATTTAGGTACATCAAAAGAAGATGCTGTGAAGAGATTTAAGGGATTAGTAATAATAGCGGACAACAGACAGAAAAGTCGAAGATGCTTTGAGCCGCCGCTGTTAGAATCCGATGCTTTAGCCATTGCAGGAACCCGCGCCGGACACCAAATCCTTTAGTTGTTTGCTGGTGTTACTGCCCTTCAGAGAGTAAATAAGTCTGATAAAAACAAACATAGAAGCCAACCATAACCTAATCTCTTGATGTTGGAGGGATCTCATGTCATGGCCCTGTTTGAATTTCAAGACTAATTGGAATTTAAAATGTTGTTTTTTGAATGTGGGATGTAAACGAGTAAACGTCAGCAACAGGGCAAGATCTCATAGTATTCCCTTTTGAAGAATTAGAAGACATAATCAACAATTTTTCAAAATGGAACTTAAAGGGCCATTTATCTTCGGGTTCCCTGGTGGTCCAGTGGTTAGGCTTCGGTGCTTGGTTCAATTCCAGTCAGGGAACCAAGAGGACACAAGACCACAAGCACGAGTTGGGCCTTGGATGGGAGACCACCTAGGAATACCAGCTGTATGCTGTGGCCCACTGGAGAAGGAACTGGCAACCCACTTGCGTATCTCTGCATTGAGTGGATCAGCATGGTGTGTTGCGATCTATGAGGTCACGGAAAGTCGGACATGACTGAACGACACAAACACACACGTTCTCTTCATGGTGTGAAAGAGCACAAGATTGTATGTTAAAATTATCTATTTTTTGTTATTACACTATTAATAGCTAAAAAGTTTTATATCTGTTTTATAAACACAGTTTTTCCTGCCTACTGGCAGTTTCATGATTACTAACAGACAGCCTTGCATGTCGTGAGGACACTGATTGATAGCAGTTTTTCCCTGAACTCAGGAATGCACTCAAAAGTTAACCAACAACTGACCTGTTTAGGTGATTCCAGCATGCTATTCTCTGCACAGATGGATTGTTGAGGGTTACTACATGGAGCGTGTGTCTGGCAGTGGGTAGTCAGTGACTATTGTAAACACAGACTTTAATTTATTAAATGCATTTATTTAAAAATTCAAAAAATATTTCAACATGCTTTTAGGAGATATTTACTGTGATGTGGTCCAAATTGTGCTCAATTAAGTGGCCCCTTAACAGTTGTGCGCTGTCCCATTAGTTAAAAGGCATGTGTAAAAAGGGTTTTCTTAAATTGTTGCTTAATTGATGTAGTGAAAGGCATTGTAATTAGGGGTTGCAGAGTGTTTAAATCATTCATGAAAATATTATATCAACCGACAAACTCAAACTGTTTGTGCAGAGAAGACTCTGATGCTGGGAAAGATTGAAAGTAAAGAAACGGACAGCAGAGGTGGTGATGGATAGAGGAGGTTACTGAAGCAATTAACATGAGCTTAAGTGAGCTCAGAGGGGCAGTGGCTTATAGATGTGCCTAGTGTGCTGCGGTCTAAAGGGTCTCAGAGAGTCGGGCATGACAGAATGATTAAACAACAACAAAGAATAGTTTACTCTCATACTCACAATAAACAGCCCAGTTGTAGAATATTCACCTGCAGTACATTGACAGTTGCAGTCACTAAATCACCCAACTACATCCCTGCTACATATTTATTTTAAACACATGCAGAGTATTGCAGAACATCACTTCTCCCATCAAATGCACTTACAGAATTAATCATGCCATATTTAAAAATACCCTTTTCCTGTGATTCCTATGATTGCTATTAAATCTCCTTTCCAATAATAATTATAATATTTAATCATGAATCAGTTATGGCAGCATGTATGAGAAAAACAGCAAGAAAATTAGCTAACGGCTGTTAGTTTCTTCACTTCTAGGAAGTAGAATGTAAATTATATATCAAAATTAAATTGAGGATGATAACGTTAATGAAATAAGGATAGTTAAAACATTCAAATATACTGTACAGAATATCATCAAGGGCATCAATTAGTGGCTGAATATATCTATCTATATATATATATATATATATATATATATATATATATATATATATATATATATATATATATATATATATATATATATATTTATATATATATATATATATATATATATTTATTTTTATATATATATATATATATATATATATATATAAACACACACACACACATATATATATATATATATATATATATATATATATATATATATATATAATATAAATGTAAAGTAAAAAGATTCCAAAAAAAGAAAAGGGTTATTCACAGTAAGGGTGGTTAATATGTGGAATTCTCTACCAAAGGAGGTGGGGACAGCAGATTACTAAACTATTGTGCTCTTTTAATTCAAAGAAATAGAACATAAAAACAAACTCATACAGAAATCTTTGGGAGCCTGTTCCTAAGTATGGGTCGTCTCTAACCCGGGGACCACTTGTGTGTATATAAGAAATAAATTACAGCCATTCAACTACTACAGCGAATAAAATTGCAGAAAAAACAAACTTGAAAGCTGAGAAGTTGTTATTAATACAGTAAAATGCAAAGTGAATTTTCTGTTTTGATTCTGAAAAGGATCAATACAAATCCAGCTTTTCTGAAGAGCTTCTTGGTCTATTTTATACGATTTGTCATATAAAATATGCCTCTTTCCTCATAATGTAGTCGGGCATGACAGAATGATTAAACAACAACAAAGAATAGTTTACTCTCATACTCACAATAAACAGCCCAGTTGTAGAATATTCACCTGCAGTACATTGACAGTTGCAGTCACTAAATCACCCAACTACATCCCTGCTACATATTTATTTTAAACACATGCAGAGTATTGCAGAACATCACTTCTCCCATCAAATGCACTTACAGAATTAATCATGCCATATTTAAAAATACCCTTTTCCTGTGATTCCTATGATTGCTATTAAATCTCCTTTCCAATAATAATTATAATATTTAATCATGAATCAGTTATGGCAGCATGTATGAGAAAAACAGCAAGAAAATTAGCTAACGGCTGTTAGTTTCTTCACTTCTAGGAAGTAGAATGTAAATTATATATCAAAATTAAATTGAGGATGATAACGTTAATGAAATAAGGATAGTTAAAACATTCAAATATACTGTACAGAATATCATCAAGGGCATCAATTAGTGGCTGAATATATCTATCTATATATATATATCTATATATATATATATATATATATATATATATATGTATATATATATATATATATATATATATATATATATATTTATATATATATATATATATATATATATTTATTTTTATATATATATATATATATATATATATAAACACACACACACACATATATATATATATATATATATATATATATATATATATATATATAATATAAATGTAAAGTAAAAAGATTCCAAAAAAAGAAAAGGGTTATTCACAGTAAGGGTGGTTAATATGTGGAATTCTCTACCAAAGGAGGTGGGGACAGCAGATTACTAAACTATTGTGCTCTTTTAATTCAAAGAAATAGAACATAAAAACAAACTCATACAGAAATCTTTGGGAGCCTGTTCCTAAGTATGGGTCGTCTCTAACCCGGGGACCACTTGTGTGTATATAAGAAATAAATTACAGCCATTCAACTACTACAGCGAATAAAATTGCAGAAAAAACAAACTTGAAAGCTGAGAAGTTGTTATTAATACAGTAAAATGCAAAGTGAATTTTCTGTTTTGATTCTGAAAAGGATCAATACAAATCCAGCTTTTCTGAAGAGCTTCTTGGTCTATTTTATACGATTTGTCATATAAAATATGCCTCTTTCCTCATAATGTAGTGATATTTATTGAAACAGAACAATGGCACAGTGTATCCCAAGACATTAGCCACCTGGGTCCTCCAACGCGTTTTACCTACAAAATAGTAACATTCTGCATTTAGATCCCCTGTCACAAATTGTATTTCCACAAATCAAGCACAATTGCAGTGAGAGATGATATTGAAAAGACGGCAGGGAGCTCAAAACAAAATGTTTTTTCCCCAAAGAAACTATTCATTACATTATTGAAATGAATGGTACTTGGAAACTTCAAAATGAATCAGAAACACATTTATATATTTTTGTAAGCAAAAATACCCTTTTCTTATTCATGGCACTGTTTGTGTTGTGTAGCAATAAAAAAAAATCTAATTATATACAGTTTGTGGAAAAGCAGTTTTGTCTCTGACTAGACCTAGGCCTAAGGCAGCACATTGTCAGGGGGTCAGCAGCCTGCCATTGTGTGTACATGCAATGACAATCGTTGACCAAGCATGGTAGAGAAGGTCACTGGAGTCAACCACCCTTTACTCAATAAACCACACCACCTTTGGGAAAAATGGGGCCACATCCACTTTTATTAAACAACTATCAACATGACAGACACAAAACTGGTCACACAACCAACCACAAGGTTCAGGAGCCAGCATTTGCTGCCAGGTAAGATCCCCCATAGATAGACCAGTGAGAGACCTCCTTTCACCTATTATCTTTAAGTGGACCGGATTCAACCCACTAAGAGATGGCACTTAAGCCAACTCCTAACTCAGGTCCCTGGTCTCTCCCCAACTTAGGCTCCTGGCAGCAAAAGTCCCGCCAATGCTGCTGTGATAATTAATAGAGCAAATTATTAACTTTATACATCATGACTTTAAGGGTAGGGAGAGTGTTAATTTACTCCATAACTGTAGCTGTTACCTTCTTTGCTGTTGAGGGTTGGAACGTCTGAGGAAATAAGAAGTTGAGACCAGTCCTTCTTCCTCCCGCTTCCTTGCTCCCCCTCCTAGCTTAGGTTATGCCCTTCAGTTCATTTTGTCTTCCAGGGGTTGCTAACTAGCTGTATACCTGACACTGTATGCATATATAAAGCCACATACACTTATATGTATGGTAGTCTACAGATGAATTTATAGCAAGGCAAAATGAGCAGTAGTAAGTGGGAGACGGGACCAGTATAAAACCTAAATATGCCTCTACTGAATATACATTTATAACTCTTGAAATCTACACAAAATTCTCCTGCATCATTTAAATGTTGATTTCGTGTATTTGAATGCCTTATGAAAAAACTACAACTGCATGATAATATCAGAATATGAAATGCATGAAAATATAATTTATCCACTATTATATACAATTATATTTTGACTCTCTTTGGTTGTTGCTTCGGATGGTGACTTTATTATATGGTCATTGTATTATAGTATACATTCATTTGAGAGAGCAGTTGACCATATTGCAAGTTGTATTCTTTTTTGGATGCCCTTTCAATAAAAGTGTGTAAATCTTAGTTTCTTAAAAGAAAATCAATGCCTTTCCACAATAAGGCATAACTGCATTTGGGCCATCCATTCTTTCCATGTGTTCAAATAGTTTTTGCCTTGTATTTAACCCCTGTATAGCGCTATGGAATATGTCGGCGCATTACAAATAAAGGATAATAATAATAATAATAATTAGTTAATACATTAATAGTACCATTTTTTAAAACTTTTGGAGAACATTTGTACCATTATCAAGTCAAGTTCTACAGAATAGCATAATATAAATATGGGACTTGATATTTAAAGGGACTTTGTTACCCCAACCCCAAATTGATTTAATTTTAAAGAGCATTACAACTTGCTATACATTGTAATAGCAGTTTTTCGGAAATATTTAGAATTGATTTTGCTAACGTGTGGCTCAGTATGCTAATGTGCGGCTCCTGTATCCAAATGTACAGCTTAGAGTATTTTATAACGGAGGAAGAGAACTCTAATTGCCAGATAACATTGCAGCTCTTTATTTTGGCCACTGCAGAGACAGACAAGCAAATTGTAATCCTAATTAGCTCATCAATGCAGCTAATTAATATGCATGGGCCACTTATTTGCATTTAAATACAGCAACAAGGAATTTTCAGGACTGATTCACTTTAGGAAAAAATGTATAACACAACATATAGCCAGTTTTTAATGCTCTTTAAAAATAACCAGAGTCCCATTAAGCTTCTTAACCAGCTAGGTGAATGATGTTATTTCGGCAATGCTGTAATATTCTCCTTAATAAAACCTTTTACAGGGAATATGTGCATCAAATTGTCAAATCAGAACCATAGATCAGTTTCATTTAAATCCCCAACTTAAAATGAACCAGCTATGTATGAGGTTAAATTTAAAAGCATTCAATATGAAATTATGTATGAGCTATACACTTTTTTTTGGAGTTACCTTGTTTGCTATAATGTGTGTAATGTACCAATGGTGTATATCTGAGGAACTTAGATAATTATTTAGTTTTAATAGGTCCACTGTATTCATATATTTACACTATGCTCTTTTGAAGAACATCACTGGACACTGGTCAAAATTAGTGGTGTCGCGAACATCAAATGTTCGGTTCGCGAACCGCGGACGCGAACTTCCATCAAATGTTCACGAACGGGTGAACCGGGCGAACCGCCATAGACTTCAATGGGCAGGCGAATTTCAAAACCCACGGGGACTCTTTCTGGCCACAATAGTGATGGGAAAGTTGTTTCAAGGGGACTAACACCTGGACTGTGGCATGCCGGAGGGGGATCCATGGCAAAACTCCACGGAAAATTACATAGTTGATGCAGAGTCTGGTTTTAAGCCATAAAGGGCATAAATTACCTAACATTCCTAAATTGTTTGGAATAACATGCTTTAAAACATCAGGTATGATGTTGTATCGATCAGGTAGTGTAAGGGTTACACCCTCTTCACAGTAACAGACCAATCTCCCCGTTTAATTCACTGCAAACAACCGCAAACAGTCCCTTTGCACAACCACAACCTCCCCATTTGCACAAGGTTGGATACCAAGCTAGCCATGTCCCGTTCCTTGTCCTCACTGATGTCATTGAAGGTCTCTTCCTCCACCCAGCCACCAAGGGTCCCCGAAAGGTGACAACAAGCCCCCTGGGACGCCTGCTGTGTTTGGTCTTCCACCTCCTCAAAGCCACCTTCCTCCTCTGACTCCTCTTCTTCAGACTCCTCTCTCTGCGTTGCCTCTGTCTGCGTTATTATAAGGTGTGTACTGTTAAGTAGTACTATTCCTATCGGTTTAATCCCTGTTACGTCCACTATTAGGGGACGTGTATATGGCATTGATTTTTGGAACAGGGAGATGGAAAAAGATGCTTGGTCGGACCTCCTACTTCAAATTTGGGGCACTGCACGTGCAATCTAAGGTGCCACCAGATAGGAGTGTCACTGTGCACTGGCAAAAGTTGGCAGAGTAGGCGCTGTAGGCCTCACACACACACCTGTAGGCATGCAACTGATATTCAATCGATTACAGTCAAAAAAGTGTTGTTTTATGTCACTGTACACTACAGTTGCACCAGATATGATGTATCACTGTGCACTGGCAAAAGTTGGCAGAGTAGATGCAATAGGCTTCACACACATGCCTGTAGGCAGGCAATTGATATTCAATCTATTACAGTCAAAAAAGTGTTGTTTTATTTCACTTAGCACAATATAGGCTGTGAGCCTGACACAGGCAGGCAACTGAAATTAGATTAAAGGAAAAAAGGGTTGTTTTTTTTCAATGTATGGTACACCAACTATGACTGGTGAAACAGAGCAGAATATAAGCTGTGAGCCTGACACAGGCAGGAAACTGAAATTAGATTACAGGAAAAAAATGGTTGTTTTCAATGTATGGTACACCACCAGGTATGAGTAGTGAAAATAAGGACAATATAAGCTGTTAGGTGTTAGCCTGTCACACACACACGCTGTAAGGCAGGCATATGCAAAAAACTTGCCAAATGTTGTGCTATTCATTTTTTTTCTAAAGTGAATCAACTCTGGGAAATTCTATGTTGTTGTATTTATATGCAAATGAGTGGCTTATACATATTCATTTGCTGCTTTGATGTGCTATTTAGGATTACAGTCTGCTTGACTGTCTCTCTGGAGGCAAAATAAAGATCCACAATGATATCTGGCAGTTAGATCCCTCTCCCACTAATAAACACATAGGGCCTGATTCAATTGAGATTTGCACAGTTGAATAGGGCTCTATATAAGCACAGAGCATATTTTTTTACAAAAGTTTTTTGTTAGTAAAGATCTTTCTTTTGGATAGAGGTTCACTAACAAAAAAACTTCTGTAAAAAATATATTCTATGTGCCTATATAGAGCCCTATTCGATTGGCCAAATCGCAATTGAATGAGGCCCAAAGCCTCTGAGGAAACCGCCATAGTGGTGAAACGGCTGTTAAGCTTTTTGCAACGCAAGTTACTCTAGCAAGATCAGTTATTATGGATACAATAGATATACTTATGAGGTTCCCGAGTGGGCATTAGAAGGGCTAAGTGATACCATTACTGGATGTTACACCCTGAAAGAAATTGAATTATGTACTAGTCACTTGCCCGTCAAAAATGATGGTTTAATATTGTATTAAATATTGTGTGTTCTGCCTCTTTGTGCATTCTCTCTCTGTTTACCCTGTCTATCTCTCTGTGCCCTCTCTCTCTCTCTCTGTGCCCTCTCCCTCTCTCTGTGCGCTCTCTATCCTTCTCTCACTTCCTCCCTCCGTCTATCTCTCCCTCCTTCTCTCTCTCTCTCTCTCCCTCCTTCTCTCTCTCTATCACCGCCCAGTCACATGCACAACTTGCAATTCATTCTCTCTCTCTTCCTCTATCCCTCCTTATCTCTCCCTCTCCCTCCTCCTTCCTTGTTTCTCCTTCCTTCCTTCTCTCCCTCTCCTTCTCTCCCTCCCTCTCCCTTCACTGCGCCATGCAAGCCTTGCAAGGCGCAGCACACACGTGCAACTCGCACTTTTGCGAGCGTTACACACAAACTTGGCTGACGACAATTATATTAGTGATTGAAAACTGACAGCAGAGCACTTCCAAACATGATACTATATGTGTAGCCAAAATCTTTGATTTTAACCGACCCTATTTTCCCTTTCTTTTTCCAAGAAAAGACTTTCAAAAACACTCATACATATATATTTTTTTGTTTCCTTCTGTTTATAGTAGGATATTTAGTAAGCTTTGGGGCTTCTGTCATAGAGCCTTCCAGACAGGAGGATTCACCGAGATCGTAGGACTTATCCTCTATGCTATCCCTTGCCATAGGCTCCCTCCTATTCCCCATTTTTTCTTTTTGTATTTTTATTGGGTTTTTAAGGCATATATGTTTAGAAGTGCTACTGTTTAAATTTAAATTAAAATAAATAAAACTAAATACTCTGATCCGCACATTAGCATACTGAGCCACATATTAGCATACAGGAGACGTCTAAATATTTCAGAAACTATTTCCTGATCAGAAAAACAGCTAGTACAATGTATAGCCAGTTTTAATGAACTTTAAGATGCAAATCAACCTTAACTGTTGAATGCAATTATTCTGCAGTCATGCTTCTAGAATATGAGGCCATAGAAGCTTTTATTACAACCAAAATATCCCTTTAAATAGAATCCAGAACCCCAAACATACCATAAACTTTCAAATATTGACTGCTGCATTGTGGTAATAAAATGTATAAATTGCAGTGCTATATTTCCTTTATTTTATTCTGATTTTCCTCTAAAGGCCCAGATTCCAGCAAACTCCCCCATGTCCTGGTTCTGCAGAGCTCAGTATCGTAACTGCTGTCAGAGTTGATAGATTTCACCTTTACGCGAATACCCTTTGCATTGGATACGCACACTGAGAATTATTCTGCAATGAAAGTATTGATCTCTCCTTATAGTTTGTCAACACATGTAGGATCTGCAAAGCTGAGATAAAAATGCAAGTAGAAAAGAAAAAAAAGTATTCACGTCTGCATCCATTCAATAAAAACAGGCTTATTTTATGCACTGTTCCCAATAATGTTCCCGTTTATAGTTTGCTCTAATTATATTGGTGTTACCTGGCATAAAGCTTATTGCTCTACGCAATGCTGACTAAGTCATTCCTGCAGTTTGCCAAAATAGTGCAATTGTGTTTGTGCAACCTGGTGTGCCAGTCTATCTTGGCTATTGCTCGGGCGATGTTATGGGATTCAACAGCTCCAGCAAATGGGCCTCCAGTGTAAAACAATGCAAGCACTGTTAATCCCTCTTTCAATTAGTTTACTATATTGTTTCTTGTACCTGGGGCGCATGGATAAGACTTGAACAAATATCTTCAACAAACTATGACTTAACTCCTTCATAGATGATTAAGCAAAGGTGAATAGCTAAATATGGGACACATGGATGTACCTGTCACTACTGCTTGGACAGTCATATCTACAGCTGGGTTGTGGATTGTTCTGTTTACCATAACATCCCATGAGATAAGGAATCCACATCTTGGTAGACAGGGATAATATAGCTGGCATGGTCTTTGGCAAGTTGCAGATATGGAATTCAACAGATTGGAAGATAGGGATCCTATATGGTATTCTGCAGATATGAGATACAGAATCCTATAGATTAGGAGGTAGACATACAACAAATAATATGTGTGGAATCCTACAGGTATGGAATCATATAGCTGGGACGTATGGAATATTACAGCTTGTGGAGTCCAACTAAAACCCACAGCTTGGTAGATATGAGTGGTAGATATAGCATACATGCTGTATATGGATTATGCAGCCCATTAGATACAGAATCCTAAAGCCTATTAGATATGGATCCTGCAGCCTATTAGATATAGTATCCTACAGCCTGTTAGATATGGATCCTGCAGCCTATTAGATATAGTATCCTACATCCTATTAGATATGGATTCTGCAGCCTATTAAATAAAGAATCATATAGCCTCTTAGAACTGGACGCTGCCGCCTATTAGATATGGATCCTGCAGCCTGTTAGATATGGATCCTTCAGCTTGGAACACATACTGTAGATTCCTACAGTTTTGTAGGACGACTTACAGATTGTTAGAGGTGGACTTTGGCAACTTTTAGTTATGGCATCATACATCATACTGCTGGTAGGTACAAACCTGCTTGGTAGATATGGAGCCATGCATCTTGGTAGATATGACATTCTACAGTTATATTGAATATTGCAGCTTGGTAGATGTCAAATCCTACAATTAGGATATAGGGAATCTCAGCTTGGAAGACATGGAACCTTGCAGCTTGGCATAGATGGAACCCTACTGCTTGGCATAGATGGAACCCTACTGCTTGGTAGAGAGTCATACATCTCGGTAAGTATGGAATCCTACAACTGATATAAATGGAGCTATCGGTATGGAGTCCTACACATTGGAAGTTATGGTATCATGCAGCTTGATAGATATGGACATCTATAGAATGGTATATTTGGTGGATATGGAATCCTGCAGCTTTGTAGCCTACAGCTTGGTAGATATGGAGTCCTACCTACTGGTAGATATAGAAGCCTATAGTTTGGTAGATATGAAAATCCTTTCACTTTTTAGATATAGACTGCTACCTCTTGATAGATATGAATCTTACAGGTTGTTATATAAATAGCTACCCTACATTTATATAACAAACATTATGAAATATCCTACCGATCTGGTGGTGGTTAGTACAGTAAAGGACTTTAAACATGCTTAGCACAGTCACATGGTTATCACAAGCAACGGAAGTGCCAACACCCAAATAAAGCCAACTGGTTCCTATGTGCAGTACCATTTCAAGGATGTATATATGTATTTGAACCTTGATTACCAACCATCTATTTACAAACTATTTGTTGTTTTATTTCATTTAAAAAAAGACTTATCAACATACAATATGAGCATTAGACCCTTAACAAACTTGGGTACAAGCCACAGTATTTCCATATTAGCTCTGAGATGTTTGGTATACATGGAGAAGAAGAATAATGTACAAAACACAACAGTGAGTTCCTTTTAAAGGACTACTGTACATTGGAAAAAAATATGTTTAAAACCTTTGAGTCTGACTAAGGGCATAAGACTAAGAAAAAAATAATTAAGTTATTTTTTAATTAGAAAAAAAGCAAATTGTGATTCCTCTGTACCTTGCTATGCTGGTGTAGGTTGTCTGAGTGAAAGTGGTGCTTATATTTCTGGAGAGCAGTGCTTGCATTTCATGATGCAAGCAGTCTGCTTTTGGACCTGTGAGTGGGAGGGGGTTTGTCAAATTAAATCAGATCCAATTTTGTAACAAAGTCTCCTGACCTTTCCCTCTTCCTTAACCTACTGATATGGTTTAGTACTAGTCCTTGTGGATATTACTTTCCTTTATTATAGGGCAGATGGTGGGGCACACCTTAGCCCTTCAGATAGGAGGTCACTGAAATGAGACACAAGGACTATGTTGTATAGATGTAACATGGCTAGTACTTTTCTATTAAACGTTTTCTGTGTACCTGCATTGAGTTGAGCAATTGGTCCATCCAACCAGTTTGTGGTCTAGTGTTTCAGTTGAGCATAATCATTTTTACATTTTAATAATAAGTTTCCTATTTTAATAATTGTTTGAATTGCACAACAATTCTTTTAAAAAAAAAAAAAAAAAAATTCCCATGACTTTCACATCTGCTAATTTATTAGTTTGTTACATATTATTATTATTATTATTATTGTTGTTTATTTGTAACACACCAACATATTCTGTAGCGCTATAGTTACGTCAATTTCCAGAAAAAGACATATTCAATATTAACACATTGCAAAGGATTAAGGGCCCTGTCTTTGATCTTTGAATCCGGTGTCCATAAAGCTTTCCCCAAAGCACCGAGCAAGATTGAAAACTTGCAAACTTACAATCTAAACGGGTTGTGTGTGGTACAGAGGGTGAGAGAAGTGTTGTGCATTTTAGGGTGGACAGATGTGTTTTTAGTGAGATTTTGAAGGTTTTGAGTCAGGTGGATAGTATAGTGGAGCGAGGCAAGGAGTTCCAGAGAATAGGGGCAGCACAAGAAAAGTCCTGAAGGCAGGAGTGAGAGGAGGTGACAAAAGTGGTAGAAAGAAGAAGGTCGTTAGCAGAACAAAGAGGGCGGGTGGGGGAGTATTTGGAGATGAGAGCAGATATATAATGGGGGGGCTGTTGTTAAAGGCTTTGTAAGTTAGGGTCATGATTTTTAATTTTATTCTGGAGGCTACGGAAAGCCAGCGGAGAGACTGACAGAGGTGATGCTGATACTGAATGTTGTGAAGATGAGTCTAGCAGAGGCTTTCATAATGGATTGAAGTGGGGAAAGAACAAGTGCCATCTTTCTTGAACTACAATGACCCTTTAAACCAATCTAGGTTTCTCAGTAGGACCATCCCACTCCATTCCCTTCACATAATACCTGTCTTGTCTCCATTATGATTCACGCCACCTCCTTTGACAACCATATTTGTTTTGTATTTTGTTTTATCCTAATAAAATAATTCACCAGAGAACATTTCTTTTGACTCCTTAATATATTTGTAGGTTCTCCCCATTATATGAGGATCCTCACTCTCCATCTGTCAAGCCTGTTTTATGTGAGATCATAACAGCCTCTATGTGCCCATAACTCACTGTATCACAAAGCGCACAACACATATTACAAATCCAATTTCCTATGTCTCCTGACTCAGAAAATTGCAATTAACAATAAGTACATCAAATGGACACTGTGTTCTTGTGAAATCAGAAATATGAGATCTGTATCATTATTTTCTTTTTATCGTAAGCCCGGCTATTTATGTATTTTAATTACTGTTCTCGTGTTGCCTCCGCATTTGGCACAAATTATATACCGTATATATAATATATACGGATGGACAGTGCACTTGAACATTTGCTGCTAATTGATTTTTTTTTTTCTCACCTCTTCCTAGGCTTAAACTGTAAAAGCGCAGTGCGCGCTTCATTAGAAGTGTAACACACAACTGAAAGCATCTGAATGACAGCTTATCACAGGAGCTACAGTATAGGAGGAACAACTGACAGTCCATATGCAGGGGACTCTTTTATGGCAAAAATAGAAACTGCACCTTGGGAAACGCTAGTGATGTGTGTGATTCGGTGCCTATAAATTATTGACGAGCCGGATGGCTCTGATCATTTCAATACAAGATTCATGTAGATAGTTATTTTTAGGGGATGTAAGTTGAAACTGCTATTTTATTTAATTTACAGTCGTTTTTTATTATATCAGGCAGCATTGTAATTAAAGCTATATGGAAGTTTCCTGGATTATGAATGCATCTGATAGAGGAGAATCAGTAGTGTAAGAAATAATTTTTTTGCATGAGAAAATAAATATTAATAAACTTACCCTAATGTCTTCAGTTTTCTGGTAGTTGATTTTGAGAAGGATTGCAGCTGAAAATCCAAGCTAAATTAGCATAAAATTCCTAATTTGCTTTAGTCAATCACAGGCAGCTATAATATTCGCACTGGAAGGTTAGTAAAGGGTTAAAAAACTTACCAAAAGTCAGTATTTCTATTGGATAGTGCTGCTCTAGATCTCCGCACTGTGCTGCTGTTGGCTTCAGGTTAGTATAGGGTACTATACGTGAAGAAAGCATACTTGAATGCAGTGTTTCTATTGGTTAGTACCAGGTGCCTATGTAAGCAGATCTGGGGGTGTGGAAACCATTTTTTTAAATAAAATAAATCTTTATGTGTAAGGAATGACTCCATGTAATATGTGTTTCTAAGCTTTTTAAAAAAAGTTTTTAAAAAAGTGAAATTTCATATAACTTTAAAGGTATTCATCAATACTGTGCTATATCATAAAACAGATGACTGGAAAACAAGTGAAAAAAAAATACTTATTTTTTTTATTTTTAAAACTGGTGCATATTTTAAATAAAGTTTGAAATTGCTGTGTTTCCTTAATTCAGCAGATTCTGCAAGGACCAAAAATCACAAGCACCCAACAAATGCCATTACAACTTGCATGTTGCAACTGAAAAAAAGATAATTCCTTGGGGTCTTTAGACAAATAATATTCAATATAAAACAATGTGAAATGTATTATGGCATTGAAGATAGTATATCAATATTTAGAGAGCAACCCGTTTATGGTTTCATCAGGACCTGAGAGAACGTCCTATTACGCTCAATATATTGTGCCAAGTTCTGGGAAGGCTGTATTTAAAAACTATTATAAATCAATGAAAAGAGATTCAAATGAACAAAAAATCTTTTAAACATTGTCTGCATTATTTTGGTTGCTCTGCGTGATGGTAATGAGTAGATCTTTTGTAATAATTATAAATAAAGGTTAATAATTATAATGATTAAGTATCATGATTGTTCTCAGTGCTATTTACAAGGGAGAAATACTTTGAGTAAAGTAAGTACATGAGATGTAGCGGCGCAGTTTTAACATGCTCATAAAGAAAAAGTAGAGGTCCCTGCTCCTAAAAGATTATATTCTTAAGGAGAAGTGAAACAGAAGGAGTGTGGGAGATACCTAATTGGGAGTAGGTTGGAGGAGGTGGCTGTGTGTTAGAACAAGGTAGAAAGATGCAAATGGTTGGAGCAGCAGAGGAGACGTCCTGCAGGGGGGAGTGGGAGGATGTAATTAGTAATAAGAAAAGAACAGGTCCTGAGAAGAACATAGGGGCAGTTTGGGACATACTTAGAGCTGCGACTAGAAGACTTGAGGACTCTACATTGTATTGTCACATTTTTAAATTTTATTCTAAGTGAAAGGTGCAATGGAGGACGAGTGTTAGATTACTCTGGTCCTAGGTAAAAAATATACTTTTTAGTTAAAAACCTCACTATTTATGAACACAGATTTGCTTTTCTGCTAATTAAAACACAATTCTATTCTGTGTATAAAATATATATGTTTATATGTATGCCTGTATACATTCCCTGCTTCATTAAAAACTAGGTGCAAAATCCACACTGGGCTTTTTAAGTTGGATAATTGCCCCCCGCCCATAATATACCTCACAACTGTCCCATCTTGTTCGTCTAGCTCTGTCTGTGTCCTACACAACTTTATCTGAACCTCTCACTACAAAATCACCATTTTCTGTCTGTTAATGCCCTCAAATGGCTCTAAATAAAAAGTGCTGTGCCAATGCACATAAAACATTTATTCTTTGTAATCATTTTCACTTGCCTTTTCTTATTACCTGCAGCAAAAGTTGCTGTGTAGGGCACATGCAGAAAGATATACAGTAAGGCAAGTGTGTGGGTCTCTAAGCAAGGCACAGTAGTTGAAACATTTCTGCTTCTTCCAACTAGTCTCTGGGGAAGGAGAGTCAAGGACAACCTCCAACAGTGACATCACCACTGAGCATCTGAGCCTATAACTGAGCTGTCAATCACAACCAAATTTCATGCCTCCTCCAATCAGTGTCTGGGGAATGAGAGGGTAGGAAATCATCAGCAGTGATATCACCACTGTTTTTTTATATGCTAGGAGGGTCTAACTGACAGGGCTGTTAGTCACAACCAGCTCCATAGACTCCAATGCATTACACAGTACACAGACTACTGGCTACACACCCCTGCTCACTGCTAATGCTTGGCACTGGACAACGGCTATAAGGAGCATCAGAAGCCCATATATACACAAAGATAAAATGATGAAAATAAAATCATTTAAAAAACACAAAGTGCCTTTTTATTTTATTTTCACTGCTCTGACAGTATCTGATGACCAATTTGGAAGACTTCAGAGGTTCTTTAAGATGAAATGTGTGTAGAACGTTATAAAAGCAAATACTTTTTTTTTACATTTTTTACATCTTTCTATATTTTCAGTGTTCATAGTGATGTCATAAAGATCAGTATTGTTTACAGATGTGTAAATTAGGTAGAAAAAGGACGCTTTCACTGATAAAAAAATGACACACTTTGCAAAGTCAGAAAAGTTTGATTATGCTCCTGGTTCTGGTAATTATCCAAGGTTATCATTTCACTTTAGGGAAAGAAGCTATTCCAAACACCTTGCACTCTGTGTTGATGGAAGGACTAGTGTACAAACAGTGCAGCTCCAACAACCATGAAATAAAACAGCAGATCAAAACTGATTTTATATATAAATATATATATATATATATATATATATATATATATATATATATATATAACTGTATTTCTTGGAATTCTGAGCAGGAAATACGTTTTTTAACTTTTATGAATACAAATGTACTATTTATTTACTGTACTACTGTATGGTGGAGGCTTCTATAGCTCTTTTGCCCACCATAAATTATATGATTGTTGTGGTAAACTACCTCCTCATGCAATCTACTACACAAGCTAGGAACTGGCCCCTAATGAGAGGCAGTAACCATAAAACAGCTTTATGTGGGTAGGTTTCCTGGCTTGTTCATAATATATCATGAGCTTTGCTTAACACTGTGTAAGGCATATGCTTAAAGGAAGCCTTGTTTAAAATAGTATTGGATTACAAGAGCAAAGCCTTTGTGGGCACATTGGCATGACCCTGCCCAGATTCCCAGAATTCAGTGGAATAACCGTATTTCTCAGAATTCTGAGCAGGAAATACATTTTTATTACTTATTTTAGACATTCACATGTTAACACAAATGTACTATATATAAATATATGTCCTTTATACATCTGACCTTATCAATTTAAAGTGCATAAATAACCCTGATGGCACTGTCCAATTATGTCAGTATTCTACACATTATTGTGCATTTACTGTATTTCTCCTATGTGTGAAGCAGAATGTTCCCTGTGGAGGATTATTTTTATTTTAACACCAATTCAGTTAGAGCATTTAGCTGATTGTCCTGTGCAAAAGAAATATTTACTGCTGATAAGAAGCAATGATATAAGATGTTAGAGCAGGGGAGACCAGCGTTAGTCCTCGGTAGCTGCATACAGGCCATATTTTCAGGAAATCTTGGGTTAGTGAAGGTGGCCAATATGTGGATCATTAATTTTGATTTGATCTTCTGTGTTGGTATATTGATATCCTAGATCCACTCCTTGAGGATAAGGTTAGATAAGGCCATATTTTCAGGAAATCTTGGGTTAGTAAAGGTGGCCAATCAGTGGTTCATTCATTCATTTTGATTTGATCTTCTGTGTTGGTACATTGATATCCTAGATCCACTCCTTAAGGATAAGGTTTGATAAGGCCATATTTTCAGGAAATCTTGGGTTAGTAAAGGTGGCCAATCAGTGGATCATTCATTTGGATTTGATCTTCTGTGTTGGTACATTGATATCCTAGATACAGTCCTTGAGGATATGGTTAGAAAAGCCTGCGATAAAGCTTGGTTTGTACAGCTTACTCTCTGATGTTGTTCCTTTCCTGAACCTTGCCTCTAATTACATATGAAAGCAATTGTATGAGGCATCTTCTAACTATCTAGAGCTAACCAGATATTCTTCATCTAATATTCTTCTATCTTATTCACTCTAAAACTATAGAATATATAGTATATTCTTTTAAAGCTATTTACTCTAACTATTGTTACACTGCTACAACTCAATCTCAATCTTGCTACTCATACACCACATTGTACAATACTTACACTTACTTTCTTCACCTTCAAGACCTACCTGATCATCAACCTCTTCAAACATACATTTCCGAAGTTCCTCTACTTAAACAATTATGTAAAAAGCAAGGTTCAGAATATCTGCCCCACCTTGTATATACAGTTACATACATAATCAACTCATTTTTGTTCGACTGATACAGATTGTAAGATCTTCATAAATTGAGATATCACAAGAAGTGTGAAGTTATGATTTGCATCTGGTCAAATGTTGCTTTTGTAGCACCTGAGTAGTGCTTATCATCCTTTTACAATATACTGCACACAACTGTATTACAATAAAAGGCCTCTCTGGATGAGAAAAAGAAGACTTTTCACAAGATCTTTGTCAGGATGTATTACTATAACTATATTTATTATTATTATTGTTTATTTATAAAGCACCAACATATTCCGTAGCGCTGTACATAAAATAAGGTTCAAGACAAAGATAAAAACAAAATAAACATAGCAAATCAAGGAGGGCCCTGTCTTTGAGTCTCAAATCCAGTGTCCATGGTGCTTTTCCCCAAGCGCCCTGCAGCATTGAAACTTGAAGATCAAATGTAGCTCCTTGTATTTAAACAACGATCCTTGCATATGCCCTGCAGAAATCTTGAGCCCCTGATTTACCAAAGTCTGTATTGCTTGTAAGGTTTCACTTGCTATTAAAGTTTTAAGTGAGATGAGGCTCTTCTGCCGATTGCCCCGAAAGGCCATTTATTTGGATTATTGACGATTACATGTGGAGGTGTGGAAAGACGCTTCTTCTAGCCCTTTGCATCTATCATTCTTCTTCTTCTTCTTATTGTTTCTAAGGTGCTAACTTGTTCCACAGGGCAAGATATAGGGCAAACATTGAATAAATAAGACAAAAATGACACTTACACATACTGATAGATTGTAAGTAACGCGTTTCAAGTCTTGTAGGGTGCTTTGGGAAACAACACTTTCTGCAAGGATTCCAAGCTCAAAACAGGGACCTCCATTTTTGGAAGTTTGTTAATACTGTATTTTCCTTGTATTTACCTCCTGTATAGCGCTACATAACATGTTGGCACATTACAAATAAAAGTTAACAATATAAATAATACATATACAGAAGGTGCTGAGGGCCCCACTCTCAAAAGTAATGGTATTCGAGACAAAATGAGAAGCAGTTTGTTGGTGGTCCAATGTGGCAGCTGGATCAGTGCACGGGAGGGGTTTATTGTTACGTTTCAATCCATGATATTAGGAAGCAAGTTGATGGCCTTTCTGAATAGATGGGTTTGAAGCTAGGATGAGTGTGTGTGTGTGTGTGTGTGGGGGGGGGGGCTTCTGACAGAGAGAAGTAGAGAATTTCACTGGGTAGGGGCAACATGAAGAGATCTTGGAGAAGAGAGTGTGAGCATGTGATAATGTTTTAAAAGAGGCGTTTGTTGTTTGCAAAGTGGAATCTGACAGAGCGAGATAGACAATTCCACAGGACATCCCAGGAGAAATCTTGGAGATAAGACTGTGAGGAGGTAATGATGGATGAAGATAAATGTATGTCATGGGCAGAGTGGAGGGGTGGTTTGAGGAATATCTTGAGACTAGACTGGATATGAGGAGTGTGCTGTGTTGTTGAGGGCTTTGTTGGTTAGTGTGAAGATTTTGAACCTAAATCTAGTTAACCAGAAACCAGTGAATGGAGTTGAGTGGGACAGCAGATGGTGACTGGTGAGATGCATGATCCTACCAGAGGCATTTATGGTGGATTGGAGTGGGGAGAGTCCAAGATACTTTGTAACTGGGAAGTGCAGGAACATTTTTGCTAAGCAATGTAATTATGATGTTCGCTCCTCATCAGTGCCAGTACGTACTGCAGCAGTGGTCAGTGAACCTGACCAGCACTGAGCTATAGTGATGCTATAATGTGATATGTGATAATACACTGCATTGCTCATCATTATTATTTAAATTACAGTAAAAGCCATATATTATTGATAAGCTCTATCTGCTGTAAGGATATACAGTAAGTAAAATAGAAACCGTGACTTATAAAAGTTAAGTGTAGTGATGAGACTTCAAGCATAGGGTATTAATGGCTTAGTATGTCTTGTGATGTGTGGCAAGGCCGGCATCACTATAGGCTCACCGTACAAAACAACCCCACATCGACCTATAGTACAAGAACCCAGTGTTATTTCATTAAAATGAGCTCTGGAAACTTTTAAAATCAATTTTTTTATTGTATTATTGAAAATTATACTTAGTCATACATTACCAGATATGTACCAGTATGTCTTTCCCATGAAAGCTTTGACCCATAATATATATATATATATATATATATATATATAAAAAAAAAAAATATATATATATATATATATATATATATACATAAACAGTTGACATGTAGACATATAATAATGGCTATGGATTGAAGAGTGAGGCATTTGTGGGCACATTTGCATGTCCCAGCTCAGCTTCCCAGAATGCAGTGTAATAACTGTTTTTTCTCAGAATTCTGAGCTTTAAGCAGGTTTTCAAACTTGTTTTAGACATTCAAATGTGAACACGGATGTACTATTTATTTACTATATATTTATATATATACTAGCGACTTGCCCGTCAAAAAAAGACAGCAATACAATTTTAAGCCAGGCAATGCTGTTTGCCACACAATGCGAGGCTCTGCCCCCTCTGAGCACCTTTGGCGCCCATCGCATGGCTCGCAATGAGCGACGAACGCTCTCATTTCGAGCCTCTCCCTCCGTGTAGTTTAGGGTACTCACAATGAGTGTTACTGACTTGGGTTAAGTGTTACTGCCTTGGGTTAAGTCTTACTGCCTTGAGTTAAGTGTTACGTTTTTTCGTCCGTAACTTTTTTTTTAGATCTTGTAAAAACACCAATTATGCCTCAAATTAACTTGTAACCTCACTCACAGGCTCTCTGGATCTCCCCCTGTGCTGTGTGTGTAAGTTAATTTGAGGCATATTTGTGTTTTTTTGTTGGACATTCGAGTTCTGTGATTCGGCCATTAAATTCTTAATTTTTTGCGAAGTCTGAGGCTCGCGATGAGCGCCTGTGGCGCTCTTTGCAGCCTAGGTCCTGTGGCGCTCATCTCCACCCCTGCAATGAGCGCCTTTTTTCTTTAAAATGTCACTTAAAAGAATCACTGATATCCCAACATGTATATCACGTATCCAATGTAGTAATATACATTTATTAACAATGCAAACTGATTTTCTATGTTGCTCTGCTTGTGCATGCAAAAAGAAATCATAAAAACTGTATTTTTGCTCACTCAATAGTTTTTATGATGGACAGAGAAATGTCCTCTCCTTTAGCTCTGTCTGGAAAGCTTAAATATTTAATTGCAAAGACGTCTTGCTTATTTAAAATTGAAACTCATCAGGCAATTAGCAGCTTGTGTCGATCACTTTGTAAGAGCCCTCACACTTAAAACTATTCTGCAGCACTTTCATTTCATTTTTAATTTGAGATTTTGGAATCACAATTAGTGCCCCCTGGTGGAATATTCTTGAATAGCTAACAGGTAATTTAAGACTAAACTGGATTATGTGCTGTATTTGCTTGGAGCAATTTAACCGTCCTCTTCTTGCTTATCAAGCTTGATAGTGAGAATTAATGTTCATTTATACTTAAAATAGCTAATTTACAAGCTCAGTTATTTAACACTAGCACATTTTTTTAAATAACAAACAATTACAATTATATTTATTTATATTTGTGCCTTTATGCAAAAACAGGACTATAACAAGCAACATATTAACATTATATAGAAGGTCAGATTTTTTTTTAATCTAATACACTGTACAGGACCACTGTAGTTCAAGAAACGTGGCACATTTGAGAAGTATTTAACTTGCATTACCACATTAGCAGGTTTGTAAGCTAAGAACATAAAAGCAATACTAGAGAAAATCATAAAACTCTGTTTATGTACAGAAGAGTCCATCTGTCTAGTTCCAGCACTACCTGAGTGGTGTTCTTTTAATATCAGTTGGGGGAAATGTGGGGAAAAAAGGAGGGGCATTTTTATATATTCATATTCCCACACAGGCCCAAAAGTAGTCAGCTTGCAACAATAAATGCCAGCCCTACCTCTAGGAATGAGAACACCAAAATATCAAGGAAGCCTTTAGGAAGTGGCAGAGGCTTTTGTCTAATTATTTATTGGTTTGTATTTAACATCTTTATCCAACGCATTTTACATAGTTATAAAATCATAAAGTTTTTGAGTAGAGGCTGGTAGGAGTAAACATTGGGCTGGGTATACGAGGAATTGGATAGGTGTTCTGCTTGGCATAGGGATCATCTGACTGGTTTTAGAGTCGGTCATGGTTGAGGAGGTTTATGTGAAGGGGAGAATGGATGAGGAGGTGCAAGAGAATCAAGGGAACGGAGTAATACTGATAAGATGGTAGCTGCTGCCAGGTCAGTAGTAGGGCCAGGAAGTTGGGAAGATGCAAGAGACAGTAAGGCTTTGAGGATTCAGGGTATGAGGATTGTATTTAGAGGCAGGAACATGAGGAGAGAGGGCTATGGGAGGTGGAAGGTAGAGGGTGAGGGAAGGAGGATATGATCTGAGTGGTGGTGAAGGGCTGATGTGATTGTGGAAGCTGTACACCTAGAGAATAGTATCAGATCTGGGCTTCTAGAGAGATGCGCCAGTGGAGATGGTAGAAGAAGAAGGATTCGATGAGGTGATAGTGTAGTAGCTAAGCTGAAGATTGGTGTATTCCAAAAAAATAAGTGTGTGTGACAGTGGGAGAATGAGTGAGAAGTGGGACATGGTTGGTGGTATAAAATGAGAACAGTTCTAGTATAATGGGACTAGAAAGTAATGAGGAGGTGTTCAAACAAAGAGATGTCAGGTATATTAGGGGAGATAGGGTCTATGATCCAGGATGGGGGTTACAAGTAGGCCAACCCTGCCTAGGTCTACTCTGCCTAGTGATAATAAAACAGTTTGAGAGTTAGTTATGATGCAGGTGTGGCTGAATTATCTGGGGATATCCATTTTCAGTAAGAGCAAGGGCATCAAGATTGAGGGAAAAGTAGACTTCTAGAGAGGAGGCTGTTTTATCACATACAGATTGACAGCTCCAGAAGCCAATATGAACTGTAGCAGAGTTTAGTGGCGGCCGGTGAGAGGAAGGTGAGGCGATGGTGGAGTGTGGGGGAGTGGTTGCTTCAGTATAGTGATTTGGTGGTGGAAGGAAGGCGATGGGCATGGGGGTTGGATTGTCACATGTGAGATACTAGTGAAGAGTTTTGAAACTGTTGATTGGGTGATATTATGCTGGTGGAGTATGGTGCTAGGGGGAAGGTGGGGGATTAGGGGGATATATGAGGTTGGGTGGGTTGGCACAGTGTTACTGTTGGGAAGCTGTGCAGAGGTGGAAACAAGTAAGAGGTGGCATTGGGTAAGTGATGTTGCTATGACGTGTCATGGGAGGGAATGCATGTAGTATGGGTGAAGACAAACTAGGAAAGACGGGTGATTAGGTTATAGCGAAAGTAAGACTTCAACAGACAGAGGAAGGTACATAGTTTGCCCAGAAATGAAATGGTTAATCAAGTCCAGAAATCTCTGATTTAGGTTTGCAGGTGTTGCTTAGTGGCAGTTACATCTGGTTGCAAGATGTAAACAAGGGCAATAGTTTGCAGCCGGTGCTAACTGGCCAAGTGGGTCATGAATTCAGGTCTATACAAGATACCCACTGGTTCCGTGGGCTAATGCGACCATTCTTGCTGCCAGCTAGGATTACAGTAGGCCAGTAAAGGCACGGCTGTGGTAGAGAAAAAAATCATTTGTAAGGTTGGGCGTCATTACAAGGTAAGGTGGGAGAGTAAAGTGGAATAAAGAAATCATAAAAAATCACAGAATTCACAAAGGAGGTAGATATTTCTAGGTGACCAGTCTTTATAGTATATTTAGATCCAAAGACTTCATATATATATAAATCTATATTATTATTATTATAGTTTATTTATAACGTGCCGATATATTCCGTATCGCTGTACATATATCACAAGTTATATGCCAGTCCATCACTGATGAGATACATTTAAGGTTGAAACAGTGCTGTCTGTGGGTATGCCTCCTAACTTGTGCATAATCCATCCTATGCTATGCTTCAAAGCTGTGTAATATGGCAGGCAATCATTGTCTGCCTAATTCTTGTTTCTTATGTATCCTTACTCTGCTCTGCTCTGAAATAAAACGGTCACCTTACATGTTAAATGCATACTATGTAGTGTCACCATGTATATACAGTATATGTATTATGTATATACCTTAAGCCTTGTATTTAAGCACTGTCGCTCGTTCGCTGCACATTCCTCCAGTGCAAATGTTATCATTTAATCCTTAATAGCGCTATTTACATATAGAAGCTTCATCATGAGAATGTACAAGCTAAATCCTTGAATCCTTTCTTTGCAGAATAAAACTATTTGCCTAGCATTATCCCAAGGCTGTAAGGCAGTGTAGATGTTTGTACCTTCTACATTAAAAAAAAAAAGCAAATCCCAGTCTGAAAGCAAGTTCTCTCCCTCCAGGGAATGTAACTTTCAAGGTCATCCATAGCTGTCTTATCTGCTTCTTGCAGACAGAGAGGGAAAGAAAAGCCTTCTCACCCCAAGGAGGTTGAACTTGATGTTTCCTTAGGTGATCTTGGCAGGAGTAACGCAATTTTGCTTTATTGTATAATGTAGACAATGCAAATATTAATACACCTAGATTTTACTTGTGCAGTAGCTGATAATTCCAGGTTTAATGCAATTGTATTACAAACTGATTATAAGATGTTACAGAATGGCCTGAACATGGCTTAAGCTGCTCAGCTCCTTGTATGGCGTGTATTCATTTCTGTTGGGTATATTTATAATGGGCAGTGTGCTGTTATAGGAAGCTTTGCTTAATTGATTTTAAGTGAAAATATTATTTAAATGTTGTTTATTTTAGCTTTTATCTTACTTTGAACTTTGTTTTTTAGTAATGACGATTGGCTCCATCCATAGTGTATCATCACTTGTGCAGAGTCACTCTGCATGTCTCTTTCGCCAATTTACCCATTTATATAGTTGTGGGGTCTTGTGTGCCTGCTTTGTTGTTGTTTAGTCATTCAGTCATGTCTGACTCTCCGTGACCCTATGGACCACAGCACAGGCACATCTGTCAACCACTGCTCCTCTGAGCTCCATCATGTTCATTGCTTCAATGACCTCATCTATCCATCTCCACCTCATCCTCCATGGCTGGATTACCCATTAGGCCAACTAGGCAGCTGCCTAGGGGCGCCTCCCTGCGAGGGAAGCCCATTCTTTAAATTAAAATACCCTAAAAATGAGTTTGTGGCCTAAAATGAAATGCTGCAGTTCACAGACTGGCCACTAGAGAATAGAATTACAACTGGAAAAGGAAGTGACTTAGGGCCTCATTCAATTGCGATTTGGTCAATTCAATAGTGCTCTAAATAAGCACATAACATATTTTTTTAAAATAAGTTTTTAGTTAGTGAAAACCTTGCTTTTGGATAGATCTTCACTAACTAAAGACTTCTTTAAAAAAAAAATATGTTATGTGCTTATTTAGAGCCCTATTCAATTGGCCAAATTGCAGTTGAATGAGGGCCTTAGAGAGCTATGGCAGCTTGGAAATGGTGAGTGTGAGAAGAGATTATAGACAGACAAGCAAGACACAGCAGATGTGGGTGCGTGCATACCATTGCACACTGACTCGCAGGGGCTCCTCCACTTTACTGCCCAGGGGCTCCAAAAAGGTAGATCAGCACTGTCTGCCTCCCACTTATTCGTGTGCCTTCAGTGTTTTCCAGCATCAGAGTCTTCTCTAGGGAAACCTGTCTTCGCACGATATGTCCAAAATATTTAAGCTTTAGCCTCATGATCAAATCTTCCAGTCAACAGTTTGTCTTCTTTTTCTGTAGTACTGATTGATTGGATCTTCTTTGAGTCTGAGGGACTCTAAGCAGTTTTCTCCAACATCACAATTCAAAGGTGTCAATTCTACAGAGCTCAGACTTCTTTATGGTTCAGCTCTCACTACTCAGTTACTACTGGGAATACCATAGTTCTAAAAATGTGGACCTTTGTTGAGTAATATCTTTACTTTTTAATAGCTTGTCCAAGCTTGCCATAGCTTTCCTCCCCAGAATCTAATCTATTTTAATTTCATGACTGCTGTCACAATTTGAAGAGATCTTGGAGCCCAGGAAAATAAAACCTGTCCCTGCCTTTACTTCTTCCCCATCTATTTGCTAGGAACTGAGATTGCAGTTTGCCATGAGCTTCGTCTTTTGAACAGTGAGCAGCAGGCCAACTTTTGCACTCTCTTCTTTCACCCTCACTAATAGGCCCTTGTGTGTCTGCACATCACAACTGAACTGCAGTGATACCATCCATGATGGCACAGCACAATGACCACAACATCAATGCCAATAATATCTGCCATCCTTTGAACATTAGATTTTATATTGTGAGACTCAAGCCCTGAAGAAGTCATAGAAGACGAAACGCGTAGGCAAAGGCATTGGAGCTTTTTTTTGTGCTGTTGCTCATTGCATTCATGCGCTTGTATGTAATGAACTCGGCAACAGAGCAGTTATATGAAAGGGGCAAGCAATGGAAAACATATACAAACCCAGCATTATCATTACCAAATAGAAAAGTTCAAAGGAAGATAAAGTTAAGAGGTTTTATTTAGACTAAATAAACAATATTCTTAAAATATCATGCCTTAAAATATATTCAACAAAGATTATCATAACTGTACCATAGTATATTTAAAGCTTTTTCTCAAACTAGAAGTACTTTTTTTAATTAAACTGTGTTTTTGTCTCTTATTATCAGCTTATTACAGGGACATTTAGTAAGCTTTTGACCTTCCAGATTAGGAGGTGCCTTTATTTAGTATTTTCTGGTGCATGATTTAATATGGATTAGGTTCCCTGGTGATCAAGTGGTTAGGATTTGTAGCTTTCACTGCTGCGACTTGGGTTTGATTCCAGACAGGGAACCAAGAGGTCACACCACCCTGAAGCCAAGCAGGGTTGGGCCTGGTCAGTACTTGTATGGGAGACCACCTATGAATACCAGGAGCTGTATGCAGTGGCCCACTGGAGAAGGAACTGGCAGCCCACTCCAGTATCTCTGCCATGAATACCAAGTGCTATTTTATTTGTCCTCCAGCATATTACTGCTAAGTATTTGTAATTAATTATCAATTAAGATTGTCAGTTTTATCCCCTACTTCTTTTCATGTTTGTTGTACTTATTATGTAAAGTCATGCACTTGGGGGATACCATTTTTTGTATATACTGTAGTATGGCGTTTAATTACAAAGTAACCGAACAATGTTAGCTCATTGGACTCATTAATTGATTCTGCTTTTCACGTCATGTAGAACACACAAAATCAAGTGGAGAAGCTGTAAATGATTTAATTGATACAGTGTTCCTATTTAAAGCATAAACACTTGGAGCCTCATTCAATTCAGGGCTCGCAACTCCATCGCAAACAGCCAAATGCCTGCGATTGAGTTGCGGGCTCCCGTTGCTCTACTTTTGCAATGCTATTCAATTGTCCGGGCCCGCAAGTTAGGGGCCGATAGCGAAAATCGGAAACCATTGCCGTCGGATGTAGCATTTGCGGGCTTGAACATGTGACGGGAGCAAGCCTGTAAATCCTGATGCAGAATCAGCCAATTGAAACAGAGATTGTCATCATGACCAACATCCAAGCCCCTAACGTGTAAGTGAAGCCCGTAGGACTTTGATAAAATGGAGGTTGGATTTCAAAGTCCTATGTGCTTGGTGGTTGAAGCCCGTAGCACGCGCTCGATATAACACAAAAATGAAACATGAAATAAAGTATTAGAGAATGTTGTGCTATTACTTCTAAGACCTAACATCACTTTAACTCTTAATAAAAGTACAGTATTCCTTTTTTATTAGCTTTTAAAGTGCTCCAATTTGTAAGTAAGCACTTTGCAAGACCTTCTTGGTCCCAGTAACTTGTGGTTAGATATTTGCCATTTGCGGGCTTGACGGAGTGGTTAGCGAGGGGGAATCGGAGCAATTGAATATCGATTTGCGATTTTAGCATTCGGGACTCTTGCGGCCGTGAAAGATCAAAGACTTGGAGGGCATTATCTTGCGATTATACAAATCGCAATGGATCGCAGCCCGGAGCCCGTAACTCGATTGAAGCCCGCAAACGCTATTGAATAGCAAAAAAACTTGCGACCTCCACTTGTGAGCCCGGATCTCAATTGAATGAGGGTCTTGGTTATTATCTGTAGTTCAGATGCACTGGCCGATATATTGTGTTTTTTTGGGAGAAAGAGCTAAAAGGGCTCCCTCTAAATGCGTATATATACTCTTCACTAAAATAATACATTTCATTTAACTTCTTTTGGGGTTAGTAAGTCTGGAGAAACCATAGAAAAGCTGTATTTTGTTACAGCATACAGAGTTCATAATAATTTGTAGGGAACTTGTAATTGTTGGTCCTTTCAGAACCTACAGATACAATCCTGCATAAATAATTATATTAAAGCTCTTATAATACAGCAAAATATGTATCAATTTGACAAATTCAATTGTTTTCCAGTGCTCTGATGTAGCGCAACATTGATCAATTCTGCGTGTCTTTATCCAGAAAATGCCACATATTTGTGCAATAAATAAACAAAAGGAAAATAAACAAAAAAATCCATATTTTTAGGTAGAATTTTCTGGAAATTGATAGCATTCACTAGAGTCAATAACAGCAGAATAAAAATGTATTCGACCTGAGCCCAGGTAGTTAATGAACCCAAATAGTGCAATAGGGAAGGGGTGAAAAAAACACTGTAAAATCATAAAATAAAGGTCACCTCACTATGAAATATTCAGCAAGGGCCACTTATTTTGTGGGAAATGTCATTCAATATTATACTGTTGCTGGGATTTAATTGGCACATATCTGTCAGTGCTAATCCGTAACATCCATATTAACTAGGCCAGGACACCAGGGTACAAACATTCTTCCAGCAATGACCTTTTTGGTTTAAATCTATTTTTTCCAAAACTATAAAATAAAGTGTAGGAAGGTATTAGGCTGGCTGCATTTTTTAGGACAGATTGCATTAGAAGCCATAAGTGATCTTCTCTACCTGTTATTTTAATTGGTCTGGATCATTGCACAATGAAAAAAATATATAGTCTGACTCTGAGCATAATTAAGCAAGAAAAAGTTGTACAACACATTCTTAAATTAGAAAAAAATAAATGTTGATGCCCCTGCAGGACCCTGGAGGAATCCATGATACATGTGAGAGGTGTGTTTATATTTCTTGAGGGCTGTGGTTGCAGTGAATGATGCAAGGGTCTGCTTCTGGGCGAGGGAGAGATTGGCACATGTGAGTGCTAATCCATAACATCCATATTAACTAGGCCAGGACATCGGGATACAAATATTCTTCCAGCATCAACCTTTTTGTGTGAGAGGGGTGTTTATATTTCTGGAGAGCTGTGGTTGCAGTGAATGATGCAAGGGGTATGCTTCTGGGCCAGGGAGAGATTGGCACATGTGAGTGCTAATCCGTAACATCCATATTACCTACGACAGGACACCAGGGTACAAACATTTTTCCACCATCAACCTTTTTGTGTGAGAGGAGTGTGTATCTTTCTGGAGGGCTGTGGTGGCAGTGAATGATGCAAGGGTCTGCTTCTGGGCCATGGAGAGGGAGTGTGTATTTCAGTCTTATACAATTATCTTTACAATGACTCTCTGTCCCTTCCTGCCCCTCCCCACACTCCACTGATAAATTATTTTTAGACATTGCTTGTGCCTGAAGGATGCCATGTTTATGTCTTTGCCATTTCCTGCTGGCTTGGAGACTTAGGGCCTCATTCAAATGTGATTTGTCCAATTGAATAGGGCTCTATATAAGCACATAGCATTTTTTTCAAAAGTTTTTAGTTAGTAAACTTCTGTCTAAAACCAAGGTCTTCACTAACTAAAAACTTGTGGAAAACAATATGCTCTGTGCTTATATAGAGCCCTATTCAATTGGCCAAATCGCATTTGAATGAGGCCCTAGGTATATAAAGTTACTGTGATGATACCTACCACAAATAGTATTAATTAGTCCGAAAAAGTTTTAGCAATACTAATGTGAAGCTACTCCAGGGGTGTGTTTCTCCATAGTCTCAAGAGGCCCTGGCCTAGGGCAGCACATTTCAGGGGGTCGCAGTCTGACTGAAGATCCAGTGCAGTGCATGGAAATATGTTTGTATATGCACAACAATGTCTATATGCAGTGATATTCCTGTCTGTAAGTGTACGGGACTCTGTCTGACATACCATATACATACATAAACACATATACTTATGATTTGAGATATAGGTAGGGGAAAAGAGTAGCTGGGAATGGGGAGGGCACAAATCGAAATGGTCCAGAGCTACATAAAACCTAAATACACCCATGAGCATACATTAAATATGACATTGGGTGGTTTACTGGGAAGAGTGACAAAACTATCGCAGTGCACTGGGGCCCTTCTTTGAGGGGGGTCAGAGTATCAAAATGTACTTTTTTTTAAATTTATTTTTTGGAATCTGTCCAGCCCCTCCGCTTCCTCCTCAGCCAGGCCCCTCCTGCCTCCCGACCCCTTGGCCTCACCATCACAGCTGCCTCCCATGCTGGTGTCTTCTGAATGGAGCATAAAATCCCTTGAGTAGCAGCACCAGCAGAGGAGAAAGTATTGCAGAACTGGTGAGGGGCCCTGGGGGAAGGGGGATCAGGTGTTTCCATACTGGGGGGCCACATAGGACCAGAGTGGGATCATGAGGACCAGCGTGGAGGACCAGGAGAGGCCTGGCACATTTACAAAAAAAACTAAGAGAAACCTATATATATATATATATATATATATATATATATATATATATATTATATATATGTATGTATATACTGGACCATCCATTCACTATCATATCCCCCTCTCTACTGCAACCTATACATTTAAGGTCATGTTTTTTTTAGATGTTTTTCCAGTTAGACAATGAACCATTTAATTGTCCTGTTTTGAACTGTTTACTGTTGGGGAGGTGAGATGATAAAATATTACAAAATTAATTTTAGATTTCCACTTGAAGATAAAACAAGTATTTCTTACTGTGCAGCTAATGCGACACAATAGCAAATGTACATTATCAACTCAAAACTGACAGCTTTTTACAAGGAAAATCAAAATAAGTGCCTCAAAATTTGATACATTTCATAAAATTGCAAAATGATGGAAATGGCATAATTTTATCAATTTTAACCAAATGTAAGATGACCTACATTTCAATTGTTGCAAATTCTTCTATATGATATTTTTCTACATTTCTATATTATATATTACATGTCATTACTCCTCTCTTCACTGTTTGTGACAGCTTCCCAAACAAACACCATAATACTGTACATTCTTGAATGTTGATGTACATAGAAATATCCAATTATTAACGACTCTGCAGAATTAATTTTGGAAGTTCCCATTGCAGCATCCGTCACTATTTGGGATTTTAAAACATCCGGATACATTTTGGTTCATTAGTACCGGTACATAGGTGAATGGTTGATTACAAGCTATCAGCATAGACAAAAATCTACATGCTGTAAGTGTTTATTTGTATAATTATACATCATGCTATGCTTACAAGCATATAAACTTTGTTTTACTCAGTGAAACATTCCAAACAGTCCATGCAAAGATCTCACTCCTGTAGCTCATCTATATAGTATTTTTATTGTGTTAAATGTACTAGTAAGTCACATAAAGTATTTCTCAGAAGCTGTTGCTGAAATGCAATTCGTAATTGGCTAGTACATCTAGTAGAATAGAAACACTTGCTCATGATATACAGGCCTGGACCTTTGCAGGTACTGTTTGGAAGGTTTCCATGAGGACAATATGAGCTTTTAGGCCTTTGCTCATAAAATTATGCTTAAATATGCAAATAAACACTCACTTGGACTTTTGGGTTTGGCCACTGGACCCTGATGGATATTATCCACATATCCAGTTAAATCAAAGGGATATTATCAACCCCTGCTGTACCCAGTAACTTAGCGGGGTTAGCTGATAGCTGGAGCCATGGACTCCTCTGGACCTAGCTGGGGAAATAGTATGGTGCCGGGTTCTTGCAGCCAGTCCTAGCCCACATGAGGATAATTTAAAAGGGCAGAAGGTGTAAAAACTGCTGTTGATTGGTTTAAAAGCTGTATAAAAGTGTATGCTCTTTTTGGGTCACATATGCATGGTGTGTTTCATTTTAGTGGGAAGGTGTTTATTATTTCTTTTTAATCAGAATTTTTTTTTCTGCAACTTGTCCTGAAACACAGTAATTTGTCCTAATAATCTGCAACTTGTCCTAGAATCCGGTTAAACTGTCCTGTGTCCGGGTACAGAACCTATATGGTTTAAGATATAGCATTATTTTAATATTAAAAAACAGGGATCCTCCAATGTCCCTTTAAGAGTGAACTGCGCAGCTACAATAACTATTTCTGGGAATTCGGAGCAGGAAACAAGTTTTTTAACTTGTTTTAGATGTTCAAATGTAAACACAAATGTACTATTTATTTACTATATATATATATATATATATATATATATATATATATATATATATATATACATACATACCCATTTGTATACACATTATATATGTATAGAACAATATATAGGAGCACAGGTTCAGTTCAGCCTTTTGTTCAGTTCAGCCTTCATGTACAACCATGTATTACAACTATTTTTATTTGTATTTTAGTGTAATAAAAAGCTATCACCACACAGACATAATCAATGTTTTAATGCATATAATTACAGTGACTCACTACAACAATAGGTCATGTATGACTCCTTTGCCTCAATGGGATATTTTTTTGGCAGATGATTCTGAGAAAATAAGCTGCAAACCCAATATTTAATAAGCAATTTATTTCTAAAAAAAATGGGAAACTCCCACTAATTTCACCTAGAAATGAGTAAACCGCTCAATACTATTGACCATATACGCAGGTGCCTAGGGCACCAGACTGTGAGAGCCACCAAATGACACAAAATAATAACATAATATATTTTTGATATATTTAAACAAATATAATAATAGATTAAATGAAAGGTGACATAATATAAATGGTATTTAAAATCTAAACTTAAAGTCTGGTACCATTATTGTTGAATATTATAGTAGTTTCTGAGGTTACTCTAAAACTTCACAACATGCTTGGAAAATATATCAATCAATTGTATCATCTTAATGTTCCGGTCTATCAGTCGGTTGTAACATTTCACTGAATGTATTAATCAATTCTGCCTGGCGTCCTGAGGTCCATGAGGTCACAAATATTTAGACATGACTGAATGACTAAAAAAAGCAATAGATAGTGTATAGGAAAAATACAATGGTGATATCAGACATTGACCCAAATTAACTAAATAGTGGCAGCTTAAAGACTATCACATGGTAACATAATCAGTAGTCTGAAGCTGAGATTAAGATCATTTCCATAGAAGGCAAAGTTAAAATAATAACTCAAACTGTTGCATAATATCTGACTAGCTAGTAGCTGTTTGATTGCATCAGGCTTCAGGTAGTGCTGCTCTGGATCTCTGCACTGTGCTAAGGGGCGTAAGAACTATGGGGATGGGGGGATAAATCTGCCCAGAATAAATGAATAGAGGACACACAAAATAGCAAAATTAAACTTAATAATGTATTACCAGACTTTTCCACTGTAGCGCTATGGAGCAGTATGTCTCCCCCATGAAAGCTTTTATCGAAGGAAAGTCTCCCCCCCCCCCCCCCCCCCCCGAACACACACACCTTTTCAACTGCAACCCTGGAGGATGCAATGGACAGCCAAGAAGCATTAGAAACAGTATTTACACAAAGGTACACACAACATTCAATGCAATTAAAAATGGTTAGTATACTTTTCCAAGCATGTATTTTTGCACCACAACACCTGACATGTGCATGTATTGTTCACTATTGCAACAGATACTTTCCAGCTCACTTCTACTCTTTGTTCTTTATTGTGTTTTTTCCATTCTCCAGTTTTTGCCATCTTACATTCATCCGCCCTTTAAACTTTATCCCCCCAGACAGTGCTGCGGTTGGGTTGAAGTTTAATATAGGGAATTACGTGTTTTTTGGGGTTAGTAAAGGGTGCCTATATGTTGGCGTGTGGAAACCATTTAAACAAATCTGTGTGTGTATAGAATTAATCAATGTAATGTGTGTCTGATATAAGCAGCAGGTGTTAGATTATAAACAATTAAAAATAGGGTAACTTCCATATACCTTTAAGTTATCTAGTTCAAACATTTATATTAAACAAAATGCCTATTGTACAAATAAAGGGTTTTCACACCTTTTCAACTGCAACCCTGGAGGATGCAATGGACAGCCAAGAAGCATTAGAAACAGTATTTACACAAAGGTACACACAACATTCAATGCAATTAAAAATGGTTAGTATACTTTTCCAAGCATGTATTTTTGCACCACAACACCTGACATGTGCATGTATTGTTCACTATTGCAACAGATACTTTCCAGCTCACTTCTACTCTTTGTTCTTTATTGTGTTTTTTCCATTCTCCAGTTTTTGCCATCTTACATTCATCCGCCCTTTAAACTTTATCCCCCCAGACAGTGCTGCGGTTGGGTTGAAGTTTAATATAGGGAATTAAGTGTTTTTTGGGGTTAGTAAAGGGTGCCTATATGTTGGCGTGTGGAAACCATTTAAACAAATCTGTGTGTGTATAGAATTAATCAATGTAATGTGTGTCTGATATAAGCAGCAGGTGTTAGATTATAAACAATTAAAAATAGGGTAACTTCCATATACCTTTAAGTTATCTAGTTCAAACATTTATATTAAACAAAATGCCTATTGTACAAATAAAGGGTAAATATATTCTATTATATTATTTCAAGTTTAGTTCTTCAAAATAATATATTTTAAAAATGTGACTTTTCTGACCCTTTAAGTTTTATATATTGCACCTTTTTGTAATATTTATATATATATTGCACCTTTTTGTAATATTTATATATATATTGTACCTTTTTGTAATATTTACATTGACTATAATTTCAAGCCTATGAGTAGCCGCGTAGATGGCAAAAACGATCATCAGGCAGTCCATAGAGAAATGTATTGATCCTTTAAAATGTGTTGATTGTACATATGAGGTTCCCTATGTAGGGCATCTATTATATCAATTGATTTGTGGATAGATGTTACAGACTATAGCGTATAATAATATACTAAATGGAAGATCAATTACTCACTAGAGACTAAAGGGATTTTTAGCTATTATTTTTACACTGGGACAGTATATACCATTAGAAAACCGGATAGAAGTGTGTTATTCCTTCTAGATAATGTCCGTTTTATTTCAGTCCTTAATTACCAAGTATTGATATTACTAAGAGTTGAGGGGTTTAGGTATTTCTTAGGCTCGTGAATATTTTCTTTTTCCTGCTATTTATTGGATAGAACGATTAGCCATATTTGGGGCTTCAGCTACTGAGCCTTCCAGGTAGGAGGACTCACTGAGGTCATATGCCTGCTCTCCTCACTATCCCTTTTCTTGAATCAAAGTTATATAGAGGTATTGTTTTGTATGGTGATTGGGCACAAAAAAGGATATGTCCTAGTTTAGACATTATATGGTGTATAACTGTTCCTTTTTCATCTTTGCCGCATAGTCTTTCTTGATAATGAATAAATAGCGATGTTTTAACAGTCATTCCCACTATAAAGAAATTTTATATTTATATTGCTAAAAACGAAATCTGATTTGTTTTACAACAAAGATAATCTTATAAATGCTTAGCTGTGAGCGTTTGTTAATGTATAATATTAAGAGTGACAGTAAAGTCCTTAAATGGACAGCTGTACCCTCCTAGAGTTATACCACTGAGAATATTATACATTTGTCAAGCTTTATTTGACCAGCAAGCAGAACCATCCAGTCTGCTTACCTGGCCCCGTCATTAGGATCCTGCCTTGATTGGTGCTGACAAGCAGATTAACACACATTACACCTTGGTCCGTGCGTCTTGTGATGGGTTTGAAGACGAGAATCATTTTCTACCAGACATGGTCCCATAATATTCACAAAATATTTTATAATTCACACTTAAAGGGCCATTATGGTCAATTGTTTTCCTATATTGTATTCTAAATAAGCTTGGTAATGGACAAAGTGATTTAAAAAAAGCAATAAATCAATAACTACCTTTACAGTTTTCATTTTTTATGCATATATTTTTTTACTATGGGGTTCCATTTTCCACCAGATTCACTGTTGCTTTCTTAGGAGGGGGGTCCCTGTAAACGAATGTGCTTTCCATCACTGCGAATGAGAGCACTGGCAGTTAATTAACTTTCTCCCACTTCAAGAAGTTAATTAACATGAAGCCAGAGCAGCACATTATTATTATTACTAGCGAATTGCCCGTCATCAATTACGGCAATAGAATTGTAAGTCAAGGAATGGTGTTTGGCACAGACATTTTTTTGGGCGGTGATTGCGAGCCTGGCACTGAGCGCCTTTGGCGCTCATCGTGTGGCTCACAATGAGCGCCTTTGTAAGGCGCGGAGTGAATGGCTTTTGCGTTTATTGAGATAGGGGGTCGTAGGGATGAGCGCCTACGCAAGGGCCGCAGTTGTGGCGGGCTCGCTACGCAAGCCTGCAAGCGTTAGCAACAACTCGCATTCTGACAATTATATATGTGATTATTATCCTTTATTTGTGACGTGCTAACATATTCCATAGTGCTATACAGAGTATATATATTATATTATATAAATATATTATATTATATATTATATTATTTCAAGTTCAGTTCTTCAAAATAATGTTTTAAAAATATGACCTTCTTGACCCTTTAAGTTTTGACAATAGAAAACCTGAATCCACAGTACCTCCCATTCCTCTCACGTGTCTAATCCTGTTATGAACAAAGGCAAATGTCTGGCACCACAAAGCAAATATTAATACGATACTTAAAAACACTGCACTGTACACTATACCTCCCTGGCCCAATCCACCAGTGCCACCCCTTGGTCCCTCTGGGCCTTCTTGGCCTCACATGCCCCTGGCCAGAAATTGGTTTGTGCCCGTTTATAAAAAAGCATTTCTACTGAAACTACAATGGGTGGCAGCACGGAAAAGCTCAATATGCTGGAATGTGTATCAGGGAAGAGGTGAGAGAGCAAAGTACAGCGGAGTGGGTTTCTTGAGAGGGGAAATAGGAGATATGTGAGGTGGGTGCTGAGAGGGATGGGCTCTGTGTGGAGGTGGATGTTGAGAGGGACTGGCTGCTCTACAGAGATAGTATATATATATATATATATATATATATATATATATATTTTATATATATATATATATATATATATATATATATATATATATATATATATATACTCTATAGATATTGTTTTACATAATCTGGGCTGAAGAGTGATAGAAGCCCATCTACAGTAGTACAAACAATGAATAGCACATTTGAATGTCTAAAAAATAAGTTAATAAACTTATTTCCTGCTCAAATTTCTCAGAAATACAGTTGATGCACTGCACTCTGGGAAAACTCTGTTAATCCATAACCACTATATACATAGCTCATTTTAAGCTTATGCTTACTGTATTTCACAGTTTTAGGCATAGCAACAGATGGTTTATTAATAAACCAGGTCACTTACCCACATACAGAACTGTTATATATATATATATGTGTCTGTAGTCCTTTAAATATCTAAAAACAAGCAGCATTTCCATATTGTGCACATTAATATAACATTAGAACATATTCTAATACCGAACACACACACACAATACTCAACTGGAACTACCGAGGTGTAAATGAGAAACCAAAATTAAAAATGTGTTTTGGTGCAATTGTAATAAATCACTGTCAGACTGGAAATGATAAATCCAGTGAGCAGAGTCCATATAATGACTGCACTATCTGTGCAGAAAACATGTTGGGAGATAAACAAACAATAGAGGGATGTTTAATTTATGAGATGGGAAGAAATATACAGTGTACTGCTGTGTATGGGTCTTACTGTAATACTGTTCATATATTCTGATTAAAGGTATATGGAAGTTTCCTTATGAAGCACCTGATAGAGGAGGATCAGTAGAGTATAAAAACATTTGTGCATGAAAAAAATCCCAAACCAGGCGAAATTAGCATAACATTCATAATGAGTTCGGACCAATCAGAGGCAGGTACAACAATGTATCTATTTACCTCTCAGTGGCTGAGACAAAGCTGCTCAGGAGGCTAGGACACAACTCCTCATACCTCATTGGCTAGGTTCCTTGGGGTGGAGCTCATACAAGAAATTACAAATATACAGAATTCCTCAATAAAATGATTTCATATAAGACGCCCAATCAGACAAACTTACACACATGATTTACCACAAACTATACACCAAAATCTCTACACAAACCTCTTTATCCCAAGGTTTTATGTATACAGCACCAAAATTGTTAAAATCTCTACCAAACCCAAACACAAAGGCCACCATGGACCATTTAAAAAAAGTTACCGAAAGTCACATCTCTTGATACAGGCTTTCAAATAAAATATAACTATCACTATATTCTTAGTTTTTTTCCTTCAAAGTGCTATATAAATGAATCATTATTATCACGTGACACAATAATCACTTTGGGGCACTGCCCAAAAATGACGGGCAATAACATTTTAAGCCATGGCAATGCTGTTTGCCACACAATGTAAGGCTTTTGCTCCTCTGTGGACCTTTGGCGCTCATTGCGAGCCTATCCCCTCATGTACTTCAATTGTCCGGCTTTGCAACGATCACCTTTGGCGCTCATCGCGAACACATATATATGTACAGTGTAAAATGGGCAAAACATTTTAGTACAGTAAATTAATAAAGTAATATGAATTAATAAATGAATATGATTTACCTATTTATATTTAATATGCAGCAATCAATATCCTGAAGAGCTAACAATCTATTTGGATTTTCCTGCATCAGTAAATGTACAGTTGGTCTGTTGATCACCTGAGGAGAAAGTGTCAGCAATGTAGCAAGTGTGCAGTGTAAATAGGCTGCATGCACGAGGGAAAACCGTTTGTTTAGGTGTGTAAAGCAGCATTTTAGAATCCTAATGTTATGAGTTGTAAGCTAGTGTTGTAAAATGGCGTCTTTTTTCTATGTGTAACTTGGCTCGCAAGCATTTTCTGTCCGTTGTAATGGTATATTCTGTATCTGCTACGTTCCTGGGTAACTCGTACGTGCCTGGCGGTTATTTTCTCTATGTCCTTTAGCCTCGTTTTCATTTTTTTTCGTCCTCCATTTTTTTTCTCGCTTTGCCGATTTTCAAGTGCCGGAACTTGTTAAATGTGACTTAAATTTGCGTGCAACCTCACTCCCAGATGTCCTGGCTGTCCCCCCCGTGCTGTGTGTGATGTTTGGTTTATAGGGTATTTTTTTTTGTTGTTGTGCTTTTCGTGTTTGTGGATGTGCGCCGTTAACTTCGTATTTTTGCGACCTCGTAATTTTGTTTCTACGTTCCGCGGGTCAATGTTTTCTGCGCTTCGCGTTCGTGTAGCCTCGTTTTCATGGGGTTTTTTTAAGCCAATTTTTTCCTCGCTTAGCCCATTTTCAAGTGGTGAAAACTCCTTAAATTCGACTTTCATTCGCGTGCAACCTCAATCCCAGACGTCCTGGCTGTCCCCCGTGCTGTGTGTGATTTTTTAAAATGTTTTGCTGATATTTTTCTGTGTTTTTGGTGTTTTTTGATGTACATGTTTTGGCCGGTAACTTCGTATTTTTGTGACCTCTTATTTTTTATTTTTGTATGTCCCGCGGGTCGTATATTTTTTTTTCTAAGTCTCGCGGCTGTTTTTTTTTCACAGTCCTACTTTTCTGCGTTGTGTTTTACTGTGCGTGAGTCGGCGTAGTGCCTCCACCTCTGCAAATGCGGACACTCACTTCACGAGGTCCACATTTGCAGCCGAAGGCTCATTGCAGGTGACGTGGTAGCCTCCACCTCCGTAAATGCGGCCAGAACTGCGTCCCTCGCTTTGCAAGCTCGCAAAGCATGATAACGACTCGCAGTTTGACAACTATTATATGTGATGTCCTTCCTATCAAAAAGATAAGGCAGAATTGTTTTCTTCTTCAGTCGTTTCTGACTCTCCGTGACCTCCTATACTGTAAAACACTGGGACATCTTTATATCCATGATCATGCTGATCCAATTGTTATTTATGGCAGAAATACTGGAGTAGGTTGCCAGTTCCTTCTCCAGTGGGCCACAGCATACAGCTCCTGGTATTCATAGGTGGTCTCCAATCCAAGTGGCTTCAGGGTAGTGTGACTGGAATTGAACCCAGGTCACAGTGGTGAAAGCGCAGAATGCTAACCCCTGGACCACCAGGGAATGAGGATATTCACCAATAAACTTAATGGCATTTAAAGTAAGCTAATGATAAAGCAGTTAGTTACTCAATGGGCCATGTGAATATAATCCTCCTTGTGGACATAAGATAGACTCCAGTACTAAACTGGAAAGTAGCAAATTGGTAACTCCAGTTGCCTAGTTTATGATGCTGAATACAGTAGCAAAGACAAGTATTCCTGGCTACACCTTATTACTGTTAATATACACACTGGTAGTTCATTCTGATATAATGTGACAGCTATATCTTTGATCAGTAACCAGTAAAGAGTTAACAAAGGTAGTCTCCCTTGACAAATCTCCAAGTAAGTACGGAGAAATGCGCGTCGGGCTTGGCTGTGGGACATTATCGCTCTAGTTGAAATGTGTTTAACTGTTGTATTAATTTTTGGACTCTAAATATGAGCCTCTATAGTTAAGTACTAGCACAGGTGTAGGCTCCGATCAAATGGCTCACCCAGAAGGAAAATACTGTTTTAGGTCCCTTATAACCTCTGTTTTATCAATATTTCTGTTAAATTATCTATAAAATAGCGTCTCTTTGACCTTTCTGGCTTTAGTTCGGAAGGACATTTCTATTTATTTGTTATAAGCACGCTACTATTTATTCAATTCACTCAGTCTCCTTTTGTTGTTTTCTTTGATTTTCCCTATTACTCTAAAAACTCGACCCCTTTCACAGTATTCAATAACCATGTCTCCATCTCCACCACAAACGGGCCATACAACCTTTCAATTGGATCTTATTTAAATTGATCTCTGTATTTTATAAGGTGCTCCCATCCATTTCTAGGTATTTTCTGAATCTGTATATACGACTATAGCTTCTTTTCTTTGTAAATTCATTAGGTTTTATTTTTCATTTGATAAAAAGTCAGGAACATTCAGAGCCAAATCAAACCTCTTGATAATCACCTCGCAGTTATAATATTTCATCCCAACGGAGCTAATGATTTATTGTTAATATCATGTGAGGAAAATAATACTTTTTATCATTGTAATGGCAACAATGGCTCAGTTAAGCTGCGAGTAGACCCAGGCAGGTTTGATTAACGGCTTTGCTTGTTTCATTCTAGAGTTTCCAGTAACTGATATATGTAAAGCAATTTACAGAGAGTATAACGCGGGGTTTGATTCTTTTTAAATGATCGTTCTGGTGCATGAAACATTTAACTCGTCTAATGAGCACGGGGAGGGCTGTTTTTACTGATATAAAGGCAAGATAAGTTAATCCTATGTTTCCAGGAATATGAAATTTAAACTCTGCTTTGGTGACTATTATCTTGTAAACCCTTATATGTAATTTAGCAATGTATTTTTAATGGTATCTGGAAGTTTCCCTGTCTGTAACTTTTTCTAATCTAACACATGCTGCTTATATTAGAAACACACAATACATTTATTCATTCTATACACCTACAGATTTATTTTATTGAAAAGATGGTTTCCACACCCCCAGAACTGCTTACATAGGCACCTGGTACTAACCAATAGAAACACTGCATTCAAGTATGCTTTATTCAAGTATAGTACCCTATACTAACCTGAAGCCAGCAGCAGCACAGTGCGGAGATCTAGAGCAGCACTGTCTGAAGCAAAAGACTACACATCCCATGAAGCTTTGCTGCAGAGCTTGATCCCCAGGCATTCCAATAAATAATGAATTTTATGCTAATTTAGCTTGGATTTTCGAGGGTGGTCATTTTCAAAATAAACTGCCAGAAAAATGTAGGGTTTATTAATGTTTATTTTAGAATGTTTTTCATACAAACATTTTTTTTTCATACACTACTGATTCTCCTCTATCAGATGCATTCATAATCCAGGAAACATTTATGTACCTTTTAGGGTACATATGTGAGATATGCTTTTTTAAAATAGCATGGTAGTTTTGGAAACAGCATTGGCAGCTGTGTAAGCCATGAACATAAAATCATTTTTAAAGACTATTTTAAGTTTTCACACTATGACCCTCATTCAATTGCAACTTGGCCAATTGAATAGGGGTCTAAATAAGCACATAACATATTTTTTTTAAAGAAGTTTTTAGTTAGTAAAAACCTTGCTTTTGGATAGATATTTACTAACTAAAAACTTCTTAAAAAAATATATGCTATGTGCTTATTTAGAGCCCTATTCAATTGGCCAAATCGCAATTGAATGAGGCCCTATGTATATAAAAAGTTCCACCTTTTCTGGCTTCAGCTTGTGGCCTGAAGCGGTATATCTATTTAATGTATTAATAGAGGGTGGGGTACGGCACTATTTGACACCTATGATTACCCCCTTTCACTGTACATGCTCAGAAACAGGCAGTTGCAAGATAAACTGCAAAACCTGCTCCTGCAGACATATAAATGCCCTTTTCACACTTACCACCACCACCAAAGTATCATGGATGCATCCAGAGACCAGCAGATGTATCAAAATGTATTTATTTTTTTCTAATTAAAACTAGTTTTGTGGTTATTTAAACAAGTAGAACCTGTAATGGGTTATATGTTTTTAGAAAGTAAGAAAATAAAACTAATTTAATTTATTCTCTATTCAGTTGTATGTGTAGATCGAGCACTAGGCTGGTAAGTTATTATTGGCTGCATTGAGAGCACAACACAAATGTACTATTTATTTACTGTATATATATATATATATATATATAGTTATATAGTTACATGGTAATTGAGGTTGAAAAAAGACTTTCAGTCCATCAAGTTCAACCTTTTAAGATCTCCTCTGATCTGCAATATGCGGATTAGTTATTAATTAATTAGTGGTTAATTAATTATTAATAGTATAGTATTTGAGGATGAATAAAGAGTTAGTCCATCAAGTTCAATCTTTTTAGATCTCTATTGATCTTTTTAATATGTGGACTATTTATTATTAATTGTTAATTGATCCAGAGGAAGGCAAACAGAAAAAAAAAAACATTGAAACTTTGCTAATTGTCTCATAAGGGGAAAAAAAGCAAAATTCCTTCCTGACCCCAGAAACTGGCGATCAAATTTCTCCCTGGATCAATATTCCTTGCTAGTTATCTAGGATAGCCTTGAATGCCCTCTTTATTCAAAAATATATCTAACCCCTTTTTGAAGTTGTCTATCAAATTCGCTGTCACACCTCCTTTGGTAGAGAATTCCACAGATTAACCACCCTAACTGTGAAGAACCCTTTTCTTTGTTTAAAGTGAAATCTTTTTTCCTCTAACCTCAACGGATGTCCTCTTGTCAGTTGATAATCTCTTGCTACAAAAAGTTCACTTGACAAAGCCTTATATTGACCCTGGATGTATTTATATAACGTAATCATATCTCCTCGTAGACGCCTTTTTTCTAGCGAAAATAAGTTTAGTTTGGTTAGTCTTTCTTCAACACTTAGCCCCTCCATTCCCCGTATTAGTTTTGTTGCCCTTCTCTGTACTTTTTCCAGCTCTAAAATGTCCTTTTTATGAAGTGGTGCCCAAAATTGTACTCCATATTCCAAATGAGGGCGTACTAGAGATTAGTATAGTGGCAGAATTATATTTGCCTCCCTTGCTTCTATACCCTTCTTAATACATGCTAATATTTTCACTCTGAGAGCAGCCGCTTTTAGCCACTTGTGCCCTTCACAGGAAGAAATATCCTGTAGTATATCAGTCTGATCTCACTCAAAACAGTGATCCAGCCCCAAAATACCAGGCAATTCTATACTGTACAGGAGAAACAGCAAACCCCAGACGTACGTTTCGTCTTTCATTAGGCCTCGTTAGTAGAGTGTAGCTGAACTCCCTAAGGCACAGTGAGCAAGGAGTCCAGGTCTGGAGCCCCCTATCACCCTTAGAGAGACTGCCCTAAAGGTAATTTGCATAAGCAATACCAACAATAGAGGTGCTCAGGCAGAGAATGTATATTTTAAATAGATGCCTATTCCTAATCAAGTCTATCATAATATCTTCTGCCAGGCACATCCACCTCACACAACGATCATCATCTGCTGCTCGGTCTTGCCCTCAACTATGTTACACCTCCATAATCTCTTATTTTGTCTCCAAATACACCCCAAGTTGCTCTCTGTTCTCTGTCCATGATCTGCAGCATCATTCCCTCCTCCCATGCTTATCTACAGGACTTCTGTAGAGCAGCCCACACTCTTTGGAATTCTTTACCTCGCTCCATTAGACTCTCCCCTTTTCTTCAGATATTCAAATGTTCTCCCAAAACTCACCTAGAGAAGCCTACAACTTGCCTCCTTAATTCTACTGTTAATTTCAAATAATCTTTTCTTGGTTTCATATCTCTTTCTCCCTTTAAGATCTATCCATTATAGGTATATAGGAGGTTCCTGGATTTTACTAGGTATATCATATAAATGTGTATCTATTTACTCTTATGCATTTTATTTTATTTAAAAGTACTTATCAGCTCTGTTTATTGACTAAAATCAAACAAATAGTCCCTGTATGGGTCTGCCCTCTGCAGATCACAAAGATCTGCACAGGGATATTATATGCAGAGTAAAATCCAGAACATTCCTATATTGCTTTAAGCAGTCCTTATATCTCACGTCTTTATAACTACCATTTCCTCCTACATTATAAGGTCCCACTAGGGCAGGTCCATCATCTTCTCATGTGCCAATGAGTATGTACAGTAGGGCTGTCTTGTTTTTGCCATCTTCAAATGTGCGTCAATTGTTACCCATGTTTTTATTGTACCCCTTTGTTGTTTAGTTGTTTAGTTGTGTCCAACTCTGCATGATCCTGTGGCATCTATTATTTTGTCCCTGGTTGTGCATATTCATAAGGTTATTTTGGCAAAGAAATGGGAGTAGGTTGCCAGTTTTTACTCCAGTGCCCCACGATTTGTTTGGCCTGTCTGCTATGACCTGCCCATCCTGGGTAACCCTACATGCATGGCCCGATTACCCATTAGGTCAAATAGGCAGCCGCCCAGTGGCGCTTCCATGTGTGGGGCGCCACTTCTTAAAAAAAAATTGTTCCTGGCTTAAAAAATGAAACGTTGCAGTTCTTAGACTGGATACTATGGGGTAACCACCTAGAACAAGACAGTTACAACAGGAAAGAGAACTTACACGTACAGAAAAGGCAAAAATGGGTCGGTGCATACCTTGCGTACTCACTCGCACTCCACTTCACTGCCTAGGGGCTCTAAAAAGGTAGATATGGCCCTGCCTACATGATATAGCTCAAAGCTTCAGATCCAGAAGGGGTTTGTGCCTCTAGCCCTACATAATCTGTTGGCTTTCTACAAAAAATATATAATAATAATTAATACAGTGGTCCTGGTATAAATGGCATTTCCAAGTAGCACTGGGCCATGTTATAGTGTATCCCAAACTAGAGATCTGAGTGGGTTTCCAAAACCGGATGATATGGGAGGGTTTTACCTAAGATTCTCTTACTTTAGACTGTATTCCCAATGCTCTTAAATGTGTTATGTTTTAAAAGTCATCTAAGCATGCCGAAATCTCATTTTGCACACTGCACTGCACTTTTTATTTTTCACCACCAGAGAATAACAAATAGCTCTCACTAAACTGCAAACTGGAATTTCCATTTCAAATATTCTGTATGTTTACCATGCATGCCAAATATCTCAATATAGTGTGGCAGTGAGAGGAAAATGGGTTTTAGATATGAAGATGCACACAAATTGCAAGCAATAAATAGAGGAATATAGAACATGCTGATAGGATTAATGCTGATGGATGACTCTGCACTTTAAAAGGGTGGTTGATAAAACATATATTACTTTTTGTTGCCATTCATTGTATAACACTTTATATGTAGACAGAGGAGAAAATAGTGATAAACTTATTGTAATGAAAGTCAGAGCCTACCCTTCCAGTTTTCTGTTTTAGTTTGAGGAGAATACAAAGTAGTAATGGATAATACTATGAGACTGGAAGAGGCCATAGTTACTGTATGTATGGGTTCAGAGGAAGTAAAATGCCCACATGTTCATGTACTTAGACCAGGGGTATTCAACTTTGGTCATGGAGGGCCACGCACATGCCTGGATTTGATGATATTCCTGCTGCGCACAGGTGAGTCAATCACTTCTTTAGTCATCCTGATTGACTCAACTGTACACAGAAAGGATATCTTCAAATCCAGGCTTGTGTGTGTGGCCCTCCAGGACCATACTTGAGTACCTTTGAGTTAGACCTTGTGACAACTGCCCAGCTTGTCAGAGAGTGGCACATAGAGCTACATGGGATGTCCTTTGTTATCTGTGAGGTTATGGGAATGTTTTATTGCTTTTCACTGTACAGAAAATGTGTGTTATTCAATAATGAATGGCGGTTTGGGAGACATGTTCATAAAGAGTCCCTACAATCTTATACTTACATAGTATTTTTTTTTACATAGCATTTAAGGTTGAAAAAAGACTTTCAGTCCATCAAGTTTAACCTTTTAAGATCTCCTCTGATCTGCAATATGCAGATGAACTATTAATTGATTAGTTATATAAAAAAAAACAAAAAAAAACCAATTCCCTCCTGATCCCAGACACCGGGGACCGGACTACTCCCTGGATCAATACTGTCTCTCTAATTATCCATGATAACCCTGAATTCCCTTTTTAATTAGAAATAAATCCAGTCCTATTTCAAAGTTATCTATCGAACCCGCTGTCACCACCTCCTCTGGTAGAGAATTCCACAGATTAACCACCCTTACTGTGAAGAACCCTTTTCTTTCTTTAAGGTGTAATCTTTTTCCTTCTAACCTCAATTGATGTCTTCTTGTCAGTTAAAAAACACTTGGCACAAAAAGCTCCCATGACAAACCGTTATACTAACCCTGGATGTATTTATATAAGGTAATCTTATCTCCTTTTTTCTAGTGAAAATAAGTTTAATTTTGCTAGTCTTTCTTCATAACTTAGCCCTCCATCCCCATTATGAGTTTTGTTGCCCTCCTCTGTACCTTTTCCAGCTCTAAAATGTCCATGTTATGAAGTGGTGCCCAAAATTGTACTCCATATTCCAAATGAGGGCGTACTAGAGATTTGTATAGTGGCAGAATTATATTTGCTTCCCTGGCTTCTATACCCTTCTTAATACATGCTAATATTTTTTTTGCCTTTGCAGCTGCTGCTTGGCTTTGAGCACTATTACCTTTGTTATCTGTGAGGTTATCGGAATGTTTTATTGCTTTTCACTGTACAGAAAATGTGTGTTATTCAATAAAGAGTGACGGTTTGGGAGACATGTTCCTAAAGAGTCCCTACAATCTAGAATACTTCTGTTATTACCTTTTGCTGTTGTCATTTTATTGTTCATTCGTGTTCAACTCTCCGTGACCATATGGATAATTTACCAATTGTTATAGCCCTACTACTAATTATCTCTCATTGGTGATGAGGATACTGGGATCTACCTGGTGGCAGTTTGCAGAGCCTAATTAGCATTGTTCCAATTCTGCTTCTGTTCCGTTACACTTATAGTTAAAGCAAGGACATAATGAGATAGTGACAAGGTCATCATTCTAGCTTTTAATTAGATAAAAATACATGTTGATGCTTTGGTGACGTCTATGTCTGTTAGAGTAGCATTTACATCCCTTCAAGAGCCGGGCTTGCAGTTTAACTTGAGACTGCCTGTGTCTGAGTGTGTGCATGGAGAGAGGTAGGTGTCAAATAGTAAAAGCTTTAAATATATAATGAATCACCCCTTTCCTGCTCCAAGTTATCAAAAAAGTATTTAACCAGTCAAGAGGGAACTGTCTATACACAAAGTCAGAAATACTTAAGGTTTTCTATACAAATGCTTTCAAAGTTTACAGAGCTTCTGAGGCTGTTAGTTTACTAAACATTTTTTTCATAAACCTGATACGTCCATTAAAATATGTTAGTCAATTGCCGGTCATAGATGACGGGATGATATTTGATGTGTCTGCCCCCTCCCCTTTGTTTCTTTCCCACCCCTCCCCTTTGTATCTTCCCCATCTCTCCCTCCCCTGTGTCTCTTCCTCCCTCTCCCTTCCCCTCTCTCTCCCCTGTCTCTTTTCCCTCCTCCTCTTCCTCCCCTGTGTCTATTTCCCCCTCTCCCTCCCCTGTGTCTCTTTCCCCCTCTCCCTCCCCTGTGTCTCTGCCCCTGCCTCCCCCGTGTCTCTTCCCCCTCTCCATTCCCTGTGTCTCTTCCCCCCTCTCCCTCCCTTGTGTCGCTTCCCTATCCCACTCCCTCCCGTGTGTCTCTTTACCCCTCTCCTTCCCCTGTGTCTCTGCCCCCTCCCTCCCTCCCCTGTGTCTCTGCCCCTCCCCCTGTGTCTCTGCCCCCTGCCCTCCACTGTGTCTCTTCCCCCTCTCCCTCCTTTGTGTCTCTTCCCCCTCTCCCTCCCGTGTGTCTTTACCCCTTTCCTTCCCCTGTGTCTCTGCCCCCTCCCTCCCCTATGTCTCTGCCCCTCCCTTTCGTGTCTCTTCCCCCTCTCCCTCCCCTGTGTCTCTGCCCCTTCCCTACCCTGTGTCTCTTCCCCCTCTCCCTCCCCTGTGTCTCTTCCCCCTCTCCCTCCCCTGTGTCTCTGCCCCCTCCAAACCCAGTGTAAATCTTTTGTAATGTTTAAACCCTTTTATCATAAATGCATGATAACACATTTTTGATTTCAGCATCTTTGTGTGCCCTTCAGTCCCCGCTCACTTTCATACCCTCTTTCCTTCCAGATATTTTACAATAAGATGCTAAAAATAACTTAATGTTTGCAAAATTGGTGACACAGCTATGTCACAAAAGCACCACATCCATACAATGCTTCATCGTGATAAATGGCACCTGTATTTGGTTATTTATCTTGTACGCTCAGTGTAGAAACTCTTCCAACTAGTACAGTAACAAAGCATTCGTATTGATTGTTTTTTCTGTTTTTGTCTCTTTTAATTGTACGTTGATGCAGTTTGGCCATGACCTCAGAATGCTCATAACTGGTGCGATTTTCATTTTGATAAATACATATATATGTCTTATAGTAGAGATACCTCTAACAAGTGGAGGACCTAGAGAATGGAGGGCCCGGTACAAAACAAAAAGTTTGGTGGGGTGATACGGTTTGCACTGAGCCCTCCAGTACCAACTAACTCAGTGTCCCTCCACCTGACCCCTTCCCATAACAGACTCTTTCCTATAACATCACCCCTCTCCAAGACCCTTTCCCATAGCTTCTCCCCCTAAGAACCCGTTCAATAGCTGCTCCTATTCCCATAGCTGCTCCCTTTCCCTTACTTCCTGCCTGCGTCAAGCTCCGTTGCCTGCAGCATAGCTCCGGGTTGCACATGCTACACTTTCCTGTGACATCCTCTACGTTACGGGTACACGAATTTGGTCCTGGAGGACCACAGACATGCCTGGATTTGAAACTATACTTTCTGTGCACAGGTGAGTCAATCAGGATGACTGCAAAAATGATTGACTCACCTGTGTGCAGCAGGGATATCATCAAATCCAGGCCTGTGTGTGGCCCTCCAGGACCAACCTTTGTGTTTAACAGAAAGGGTAGATCACATAGTGTAGCTTAGAAACCAAAAGAGAGCACTGAACACTGATATACTGACCTAGTAAGTCCCATTGCCGGCCTGCACTGTGATTTAATTCATATTGAGTAAGATATCTCAAGATTTTCTATCCACTGAGCATGTACCAGACAGTAATGAAACCGCATGACTTCAGCTCTCGTATGGCTTCCAACCAACGAGATAGAATATGCAATATACTCATTATATATTTATATATATATAGTATAAAAAATGGCTATGTTTGGGGACCTGGGATGTATGATAAAAAGAAATGGCCACCAAATGTGTTTTGGAGTGGATTCTATTTTTAGAGACAGTATCTATTAGGTGTTAATAATGTAGTATTTGGGCAATGTCAAACCTTATACCCATTAAAGTCGCACAGCAGCCTGGGATTATTTTTGAACAAAACCATGAACTGGAGAGAAATAGTGAAAATATATTGAATTCTTAAAAAGTTCATGAAACCAAATGATAAAAATGTATTAGAAAGTTCTCCTGGCTTTAAAATATCCATTACGCTTCCTTACACTGAGCTGTAATTTGGGGGTCTAGTTGGGTATCTCTATATATGTTTACCAGCAAGTTGCCTCTTATTTGGAGGGAGGATACTTTTTTAAATAAATACCCACCTGTACATTGGTAGAGCTACTGCAGGTGAAGCAGGTGCAAAGCACAAGGACCCACTACAGGGTAGGGGCCTACTGCTGTCAAAATGGGCAAAGGTGAGAGGGAAGATATGAAGGCGCTCATTGTGAGCCACGCGATGAGCGCTGAAGGCGCTCAGTGCAGGGCTCGCAATGAGCTCCAAAGGTGCTCAGAGGACCAAAAGCCTCACATTGTGTGGCAAACAGCATTGCCAGCCTTACCATTTTAATCCCGTCATTTTTGACGGGCAAGTATCTAGTTATTAATAATAATATATCATGTTAATTGTTGTTATTATTATTAATATATTATTGTTATCATTATTATTATTACATTATTGTTATTAATATTGTTATTATTATTAATATATCATATCATTATTATTATTATATTATTGTTATTAATATTATCATCACATTATTGTTATTATTATGATATCATGTTATTCTTATTATATTATTTTGTTGTTCTTGTTATTAATAATCTATAATGTTGTTTTTGCTATTGTTATTAGCATTAGTAGTATTATTTATAGTAAAGTATTTATTTATATTACTATGCAACTATATTTTAGCAGCCTTATTAAATTGCGATTCAGCCAATTGAATAGGGCTCTATTTAAGCACATAGTATATTTTTTTTACAGAAGTTTTTAACTAGTGAACTTCTATCCAAAAGCAAGGTCTTCACCAACTAAAAACTTCTGTAAAAAAATATGCTGTGTGCTTAAATAGAGCCCTTTTAAATTAGCCGAATTGCTATTTAATAAGGCTGTAGGGCACTACAGAGGTCCTTTAATTACATTATGTATATCTTTTAGTTTATTATTGTGAGTTATTACAGGCAATTAAAAAAACGGAATCAAGTGTGTCCCATAAAAAGGTGGAATTCTATAGAAGAATGAACGCACTACTAAAAAATATAATTATTTCTCTGTATTTTTACAGATTTTGCTCTGAAACGGGGGGATTTTGCGTGCTGATCTTAAATGAAAACCTTGGAATCTCTTCGCACGGTTTCCCAGGGAGATGTAAGTCACTACTGAACATACGATTAAAGCCACCGCTCTTACTGTATTCATGTAGGATTTTTAATGCTTATACCGATTGCTTTTCAGCTATCTTTGTTTTACTATAAAATGTCATTGCATCTCTTTGGGACTCTGTGTTCCTCAAGGTCCTCCTCTAAGGTGTTATCAGCCGCTTCCTCAGTGATCTGTCTTTCTCATCTCAAGGTGGCTGTTGCATTTTCTGTTTTGCAAAAAAATTGTCACTCTCTTCAGTTTGTGAATTCAGACGCTCGCTTGTGTTTGTCATTTGCCGGGAAGAGAAATGGAATTGCAGTTGAGCGGACATTTAGCAAAGGTTTTCATTATGTGGCGGCTCCAGGTCAGGATGAACTAAGGACATTGTATGATATCTCCTGTGTACGTCAGGAGGAGGCTTATAATCTGAGAACATCTCAAAGTGCCGGAGAGCTGTTGTACTCTTCAATAAATGCAATAATATCTATATTTCATGGGAATAATACTTAAAATATGTAAAATGTTGTTAGGTTTTTACTGTGCCTTATATATTTTTATATATTTTACTGCCTACTAATCAATCTATCTTCACCCACTAATAATAAATGTATCCTTGGCTATGGGCACTTATGCGTTGAACATTACAGGTCCGCCACCGATTTTTTGGCATCGTCCTTTCCGGGGCTTTGTCGGAAAATTGATTTTGCCAGACCAGAGGTGGTTTCTCTAAAAAAGCAAGAATACTGCGAAATGATACACTTTATAAGGGGTCAAATAGGCTCAGAAGGTTAAATAGACTCAGAAAGTCAAACAGGCTCGGAAAGTTAAATAGGCTCAGAAGGTCCTCTAATTAGGTAAGAAGGTCAACTAGGCTAAGAATGTGCTCCAAACAGGCTGTGGTGAACCATAATAACTATACAGAATACCAAAAACTGCATTGGGGCAACGTGAGCCCATAAAGACGCAAATCTACTTCCAGTGCGTAAATTTTGTCTGGATTAAAGAAGTTCCGGTTTAACCGATGCCGGAATATCGGTGGTGGACCTGTATATGTTTCTTTATTAAATAGGCTTTAAATTCATGTGTAAGTCAAATGACAGCAATTTGATAAAGATGACGGGATTGACATTTGGCAATTACGTCACGACCAGGACTGGAAGAAAAAATGTAATTCAAAACTGTGCCTTTTTGAGGCACAGAGGAATTGCATTCAAATTCTGAGCGATCTTTTGTTACAAAGCAGTGGGTTTTCTACAAACCCTAAATTTCTGATACATTTCTTAAATGTTCATCCGTTAGTTCACCCCTGAAATATTTGACCATCTGGGTGTTAACATTTATATCTGCCTTATTCTAAAATGAATTCTTGGTAAAAACATATTTATCTAAAAAATGGACTAATTCAACTCAAAACTATCTTTATAGTCTTATAGTGTTACACAGTTACAAACCCGTAATGTTCTTTTCTCCTTTAGACTGAAATAACATAATTTATCCTAATAAAGCTCTGAAGTTTTAACTCTTTGCAGACATAATTTTATTTCATATCCTATCAATGATTCCTTTCATATCCTATTAATGGCTGACAATATGTACCAACTTCATCAATTTAATGTATTTTGTTCCATGTCACCACATGTACCACACCTTGCTGAAGTCAAAACACTATTATATGTATTTTATTATATATTTTCAAATACCAATGTTTTCATTATTTTGTCTCTCAAAAATGTAAACTAATTTGTAGGAATAGTGTTACCATAAAGTTATTTTATAGGGGTCTAGTGTTATCAGTATTATCAAGGATGATGTCATTTTCCATACTACATGTGATGTCATAGATGATGGCATTATTTATATCATATGTGATATCATGAATTATGTCACTGAATGTCACAGATGATGTCATGAATGATGTAATCAGAAAAACTGTTGCAGGGGGGAAGTATGTTAAGGTTGTGTGCTACCAATTTCCAACGTTGTGTCATGCAAGAAGTGGTCCATACCAACTTGCACTGTACTCTACTAAACTTTCTCAGCATATAAATAAGAGATGCGCAAGATTGAGTTTACCAACAACTTTTGGCAACCCCGCAATTACGACAACTATATTTGTGATAAGGTAATCATATCCCCTCTTAGAGAAAATAAGTGTAATTTGGTTAGTCTTTCATAACTTAGCCCCTCCATTCCCCTTATTAGTTTTGTTGTCCTTCTCTGTACTTTTTCCAGCTCTAAATAGTCCTTTTTATGAAGTGGTGCCCAAAATTGTACTCCATATTCCAAATGTGGGCGTACTAGGGATTTGTATAGTAGCAACATTTAATGTTTGTATATATTTGTAAAGGGATTGGCAACCTCGATGGCAGAGTGAGGCCCCATAGTATAACCCTCCGTGCAAGCTGCTGACAAACAAGATGAAATCCTCCTTGACACATATAAATATAGGATTTCTCTAAAAATACTACTATGTTCCTGTTTTGCATTGCTGCTATTGATGTTTTGTTTTACAAAACTACATTGGTACTTTAACATAGTCTTTGAAAATTCTGTCTTTCTCTAAAAATGTTTTCATGCTCATTACTAAGTTGTACAGTTTTTTTAAACTTTGTTTTTAAGAAAAAAACTTTTAAAAGTATTCCAGTCTTTGAGGACAATATGGATTAACAGGGAAGGTTCCTGGATTTTACTAGGAATATAATATCCCTGGGTATCTATTTACTTTTACATACTTTATTTTATTAAGAAATGTGTGCAAGCTCTATTTTTACTGCCAAAAATCAAACATAGTCCTTGTATGGGTCTTCCCTCTGCAGCGCATGAAGACACAGGCCCCCATTTAATTCCAAGCCTGTAATTACCTTCACACTGCCCATATGTCTGTGGATTAGAAATGTGTTACAGTTACAGATGTGTTTAATTGACTCAAACCCACAAGTACAGGCTCACAGCCTCAAAACGCAAACCATGAACCTGTACGTAGCATTACAGGGTATGATCATGATCAAGTAAGCAAACCCGTAAGTTAGAATTTAGACAGAGCCAATAGCAAATGAGACATCATGACAGCAGTAAAACACAGAGTTTAAACTACAATCAGTTAGTGCTTAGAAGTCCGATCTGCAATCGGACTCAAAGTCCAGAAATGTAGAAATCAATAAAAATTTGATTCCCTCTCCATTCCCACAGGCACTCTGAACTACTTTACCACTGCAACAGAAGATGAAGTCTCCATCCTAATATCATCCTCTCACCTCACCATCTGTCCTTCAGATCCCATTCCATCTCAGCTCATCCCTCCCCTCTCTACTACACTAATCCCAGCTCTCACACACATCTTCAACCTTTCCCTTAACACTGTCACGTTTCCATCATCTCTAAAACATGCCATAATTACACCCACTCTCAAGAAACCCTCATCCGATTCTGACGTTGCATCTAACTACCGCCCTATCTCTCTACTTCCCCTGGCTTCCAAACTGCTGGAGCGACTCGTTTATAACAGCCTTACCAGTTTCATCTCCTCTAACTCCCTTCTTGACACCTTCCAATCTGGCTTTCAGCCCCAACACTCCACTGAGACAGCTCTCATAAAAGTCACCAATGACCTGCTCACCACCAAGTCTAAAGGCCACTTTTCTATTTTGCTTCTTCTGGATCTCTCTGCCGCCTTTGACACAGTTGACCATTCGCTTCTACTCCACATACTCTCCTCCCTCGGCATTCGAGACACTGCTCTCTTGTGGTTCTCATCATACCTCCAAGAACGATCATTTAACGTCTCCTTCTCCGGCACATCTTCTTTTCCTCACCCCCTGTCTATTGGCGTACCCCAAGGATCAGCCCTAGGCCCCCTCCTTTTCTCCATCTACACATCCTCACTCGGCACCCTAATAAACTCTTTTGGGTCACAGTACCATCTCTATGCAGATGACACCCAAATCTATCTCTCATCACCAGATCTATCACCCTCTCTTCTAGCACACGTCTCTGACTGTCTCTCTAGTATATCCTCTTGGATGTCCGCCCACCATTTGAAACTCAACCTGTCTAAGACTGAACTCTTAATCTTCCCACCCTCTACTACAGCTTCAATTCCTCACATCTCTCTCTCTGTCAACAATGCCATCATCACTCCCACCTCCCAAGCCCGTTGTCTCTGGGTTCTACTGGACCCTGTCCTCTCTTTCATCCCACACATACAGTCTCTAACCAAATCCTGTCTTTTCCATATCCAAAATACGCCATTACCTTACACAAGACACTACTAAGATTCTAATACACTCTCTCGTCATTTCTCGTCTTGACTATTGCAACTCGCTCCTTGTTGGCCTGCCCATCACTCGTCTCTCCCCACTTCAATCCATAATAAATGCCTCCGCCAGACTCATCTTCAGTACACATCGTTCAGTGTCGGCAGCTCCTCTTTGTCAATCACTTCACTGGCTTCCCTTAGCCTCCAGAATAAAGTTTAAAATCTTGACCCTAACTTATAAAGCCCTCAACAACAGCGCACCCCCATACATCTCTGCTCTCATCTCCAAATACTCCCCCACACGCCCTCTTCGTTCTGCTAACGACCTTCTTCTTTCTACCACTCTTGTCACCTCCTCTCACTCCCACCTCCAGGACTTTTTTCGCGCTGCCCCTATTCTCAGGAACTCCTTGCCTCGCTTCACCAGACTATCCTCCTCCCACTTAAATCCTTCAAAACATCAATAAAAATGCACCTCTTTAAAGAAGCCTATAACCTTCCTCCCTAACATGCTCAGCACTACTCTCTCCCTACTGTACCACATACAAACTTCAACATTTAGATTGTAAGTCTGTGAGTTTCAATACTGCGCGGTGCTTTAGGGAAAGCGCTATGGACACCGGATTCCAAGCTCAAAGACAGGGCCTTCCATTCATTGCAATGTGTGAATCTTTAACTTGTCATTGCCTGTAACTTAACTTATGTATAGCGCTACGGAATATGTTGGCGCGTTACAAATAAACAATAATAATATTAATAAAAATCAATAAATCATCTGTTCTAGTCCATGCGGGTTCCATGATATGTATTAACTCCATGATTCCTACGATCGATATACCATGAAAAATAGTATAATTAATATAAATAACATTAATAAAAAATAAAATTATTGCAGATTTTGGAGCTTGACACTGTTGTGCAATTAATTATAATGCCTTTCATTGCTTTCACAGTATTTTTAGGACCAGTAGTGTGTGTTTATTTGCTTTTGCAGTGTTACAACTCATAGAATTTTTTGATACATTTGCTTGCCATTTATGGGTTTGATGGCAATTGTGGGCTTGTTGAATTGATGTAATTAAATATGTATTTTGCGTCTTTAGCACTGGTAACATTTGCGGGCTTGAAACAGGAGGAGATAGGACGGAGTTATAATTTTGACAACCGCAGTCATTGAGCCTGTAACTCGTAACTGGAATGTAAGTAGCAAAATGTTGCCAGTTAAATATCTGTAACTTTTACTGGCTCCATTAAGGGCGTAAGTAATTGGGGGTTTTCACAATTGAATAGGGGCCACAGTCTGTAGGGCTGAATATGCAGTGTAGTGTCCTAGCCTATCAGGGAGCACAGCTCAGCAGAATGTTACTGAGAGATGGTCAATGATTGGTTAGTATGAGACACAGCAAGTACTACAGAGTCTTTGTCTACATACTCCTGCAGTGGGCAGACCCATTCAGGGACTATTTGTAAAAAACAGAGTTTACAAGCACTTCTTAATAAAATAAAGTACATAACGGTAAACAGATACACATTTATATTATGTATACCTAGCAACATCCAGGAATATTCCAATATCCCTTTAACTATGAGGCGCTCGGCTCCGGCTCTTTATAAGTAACGCAGGCCTATGAATATGAGGGAGGGCTGAGCCTGGCGGAGGCACGAGAGGTTTAAGTGAGGTCAGGTACAAATGAAGCCATGTGAAGGGCTGAGGCTGCATTATGCAGAGAGAGAGGCTGCAGCAACATTACCCTGGGAATCCGTGCGGGACATTTGACCTCAGAAAAATATTTAAGTCCACCGGGTTCCTCTAAGGCTAATTATTTTGTAGATTTTTCCACTCACTGTAACCTGTCAGGTCATGAAGTTAAATTAACACCTGACATCACTGTTTTATGACAAATTATCATTCATTTGTAGAGATTTGTACAGTCCGTGTACGTGGAAAAGAGCTCAGCATTAATATGAAACAGGTCCCTCTAGAGCATTGAATATCTTTATTTTAAATATATATAAATGTATTTATATTGTGACCTTTCTAGAAAAATATGAATATAAACTTAAAGGGCTACTATAGTCCAAGAAAAACTGCCTGTTGGTGAATTATGCAGAAAGCTGGCAGCATTAACAGCTATAAACATAAAAATGCTTTAGAGAAAATCTCATTAAAAAACAAAACAACTCTTCCTTACAAAAATAATATATATATATATATATATATATATATATATATATATATATGTCATGATTACATTGTTTAGTGAATGTAATTTTACCGTTAATTATGGATACAGCCAAGGGCGCATGACATTGTTGCATTGCGATTTTGGATTATTGTTATTTGGTTATATGTTGACTGTACATTGTTATCATGCTAGTTATAATATGTTATAGAGGGAAAATGTGATATAGAACAGGAGAATACATGTGGAAAAGGTAAAAATGCTCAGCACATAAGCTTAACTGCAGACCATTGCATCCTCACACATACAGGCCTTCATAAACAGCAGCCAAGACAGATGCCTGCACTTTAGGAGTCCTATGCAAAAACTGGAGATTAACATCAAGGTTGTTGTACTAGCCAGCTATAGACACCTGTCATGTAGCTTAGGCAGCTGACAAGCTTATCTCAAGAGCTTCTATAGCAACCAAGGATGCAAGGCAGATGGAACTTAGTTCTGACATCACACAGATGCACAAATGTACACAAAGGTGTGGTATTGGAGATAGACTATAAATATGTTTTTTCTATGATTCAATAAATGTTCAGTTCTAGTTTCACATATCCACTGTGTGTAACTGTTATTGTGTTTGTGTCCGGAATTGGGGAGTGGTCTTGTTGGAGGCCACTAGTAGTCTGTATCCAGTATTCTCTGCCTGTACCTTTGGGCGTTGCCCTCTTCAGAAGCCATCTTTTGTGCCACCGAGAACAAGAACCATACTATTCTGCTGGGGTAGGTTTGAACTAGGTTGGAATCAAGCCCCCCTGAATAAGCAGCTCATGGCAACATATATATATATATATATATATATATATGTTTCGGCCTTTATTGGGCCCCATCAGTGAGGTGTAGCGGATATCTACCTAAGGAACAGTGACTCTTTTTTTGTTTACTATTAAAAACTAGCTTTATAACATTTCCATTCCTAATTCTGCTCTTAATTACACTCCATTTTCAGATATATATATCTCTATCTACTTATATATATAAAACTATCTCTATAATTCTATATCTATATATATCTGCATATCTATCTATCTAATTTACATATCAAGATATATTTAAACATACAGTGGATATAAAAAGTCTACACACCCTTGTTAAAATGTCAGGTTTCTGTGCTGTAAAAAAATGAGACAAAGAAAAATCATTTCAGAACTTTTTCTACCTTTAATGTGACCTATAAACTGTACAACTCAATTGAAAAACAAACTGAAATCTTTTAGGTGGAGGGAAGAAAAATAAAAAATAAAAATAATGTGGTTGCATAAGTCTGCACACCCTCTTATAACTGGGGATGTACTGTATATATATATATATATATATATATATATATATATATATATATATATCTACTAGGAAATTGCCCATCAAAAATGACGGGAGTAAAATAGCAAGGTTGGCAATGGTGTTTGCCACACAATGCGCGGCTTTGGGCCCTCTGAGCACTTTTTACGTAGTTCGGGCTGGTTTTACATCATTCAGCCTAGTTTTCGTTGTGTTGCGTTTTTTTGGCAGCCATTTTTATTTCTCGCTTAGACGATTTTTGTTCGTGAAAAAACGCCAAATATGCCTCAAAATAACTTGAAACCTCACTCACAGGCTCCCTGGCTCTCCCCTGTGCTGTGGTGTGTGTAAGTTAATTTGAGGCATATTTGTTGTTTTTTTTGTTAAAGTCGGATTTTTGCGAGCCGCACAGTGCATGTACGGGTTTTGCTCCTTGAGGTCGTAAGTCCCGCTTGAGCCGCTGGTGATGAGTTGTACAGGACGCGAACCCTTAAGCCTAAGTCCTGCGTGCCTCCACTGCACGGGCTGCAATCGGCCGGCAAATCGTGACCAACATCGCAAACGTTACATACACTGACAACTATACATGTGATGGAAAAGCGCTATATTCATTAGATTTTAAGCGCAAACACAGGGCCCTCCATTCTTTTGCAATATGTTAATATTGTCTTGCCTTGCATTTAACCCCTGTATAGCGCTACGGAATATGTTGGTGCAAATAAAGGATAATATTAATTGTGCAAAGGCCTGTCTGGATAGGGAAGAAGACTGAGTGCTGAGAGCTCTCTCACTGGCAGCACTTCCTGTGAATCACATTTATGTGCAGTAAGAAAGCGCTTTCCATTCCTTAGCAGTTAAAGCGTCTTGTAGTGATGGGCGAGGGCTGTTAATCTCCCAGCGCTGAGCAGATTAATGCTCATTTTATGCAGACAGGATATAAAGGATTCTAATGACGGCTTCTGTGTCCACAAACTCCAACCTCGGCGGGAATTGGAACTTTTTTTTTTAGAGACTAGATGTTCAGGTTTTATAAAGAATCCGGTGAATTGAGGATTTTCTGGGAATGAGGCTATTCACTGGCCAATACAAAATCGCATTAATTAATGATAGGTTTAACTGGGGATGACCAACTGGTTACCATCGAATGCATGTAATCAAGTCCCGGGAGTCCACAAGGCCTAGGTCTAGGGCAGCATATCTTTAAGGGGCGGCAGACTGCCTGAAGATGCAGTGCAATACAATGTTTGTAAATGTCTATATGCATGTACATTCTGACATACTACAGTATATATACCCGCTTAATGTTACCCCTTTTAGCGCTGATTCAATACCGCTGTCTTTTTTCCAGTAATTCCCCACTTACCGTAATAGATTGTGCGGTTTTTGATAATTGCATATAAAGGTTAAACATTTAAAGGTTGTGATTATTTTTTTTACCTTTTGGCCTTCTATAAGCATTTTGCCCATAATCACGATTTAGTGATTTAAAAGACCATTTAGAAAAGTGATCCTTTAAGATTTTAAATTAACATGACTTGTTAATTGGAATTATTTTTTTTATATATATATATATATAGTGAATGATTTAGTTCACTTACCAACTTATAGATTTACATATAATTTTTTGTTGGTTAAAAGCAGGATATTTGTGCCATCAGATAAATTAATAGACCACAGTGGTTAGGATTCAGTGCTTTCACGCTGCAACCTGGGTTCGATTCCAGTCATGGAACCTGAAGCCAAGCAGGGTTGGGCATGGTCAGTACTTGGATGGGCAGCCACCTTGGAATTACAGGAGCTGTATGCTATGCTGTGGCCCACTGGAGAAGGAATTGGCAACCCGCTTCAGCATCTCTGCCATGAAAAGTGGATCAGTATGACCATGGACATAAATATGTTCTTGGTGTGTTGCGGTTCATGAGGTCACTACGAGTCAGACACGACCGAACAACACAACAACTGCTTTATTAATAAATTAGCTCTAATATCAGCATTAAAAATAAATACATTTAATTTAGGTTTTAAAACTTAAGTTTGAGCTTTAGTTTAGATAATGAATTTCTTCAGGAAGCAAATTAAGTGGCAACTGTAGGAAAACCTAGAAATATATTTAGGACAGCCTCCTGGGCAGACGCAGGAGCCTGAATGCCTAATAGTGGAGAGAAGCAGATCTATCAATCCCATAACACTAAAATTCATGCTTTGAAAGTATTTAATTTATTTTTACACAAACTGAATTTATTGCTAAATAAACAACAGGCCCTTTAAGCAAAGACAATTTGCATACCTAGAACCAAACCAGGACCGGAAGCAATGTGGGCAAGATCCAACACAAAGAAAACATTCTGTGTACAAATAGCTAAAAATGAATGTTCTAATTCTTTAAGATATTTTATAGTAGGATAAGGATTAAGTTAATCCTCCCAGCAGCTGATGATCTATAGACATTATATATACACTCACGTAGCAGAGGATTGTGTTCTGGACGTCTGTAGGCCCCAAGCAGTGAGTTTACCCAATGGATATTTTGGTATATTATAGTCTCTAAGCTATAGAATAAAAAGAAGTGCTTGTGGACTTCACTTGCACAGGATATCAGTTGGAGACGATTTTATTTTGGCAGAGGCATTTAACAAAGGAGATTTGCAACAGGAGCAAAACACCTTTATGTACTTCAAACATATCATGCAGACCCAAGGCACAAAAAGCACATGAAACCGTGGCCTATGTATTCTACAGCTTCTCTACTGAAATGTGGTAGTAAAGATGCCAGTATGAACCCGAGCTGGGAATGTGAGGGGGGGTATTGGTATTGCTCCAAATAAAAAAAAAGAAGCAGGTACATACAGTATGTCTGTATACCTTTGTGTGTAGATAGATAGACATACAGATAGATGGATAGATAGATAAATAGATAGATAGATATATAGATAGACAGACAGATAGATAGATAGATAGATAGATAGATAGATAGATAGATAGATAGATAGATGCATAGACAGACAGACAGACAGATAGATAGATAGATAGATAGATAGATAGATAGATAGATAGATAGATAGATAGACAGACAGACAGACAGATAGATGGATAGATAGATAAATAGATAGATAGATAGATAGATAGATAGATAGATAGACAGACAGACAGATAGATAGATAGATAGATAGATAGATAGATAGATAGATAGATAGATGCATAGACAGACAGACAGACAGATAGATAGATAGATAGATAGATAGATAGATAGATAGATAGATAGATAGATAGATAGATAGATAGATAGATAGACAGACAGACAGACAGACAGATAGATAGAAAGATAGATAGATAGATAGATAGATAGATAGATAGATAGATAGATAGATAGATAGATAGATAGATAGACAGACAGACAGACAGACAGATCGATAGATAGATAGATAGTTGGATAGATAGATAGATAGATAGATAGATAGATAGATAGATAGATAGATAGACAGACAGATAGATAGATAGATAGATAGATAGATAGATAGATAGATAGATAGATAGATAGATAGATAGATGCATAGACAGACAGACAGACAGACAGATAGATAGATAGATAGACAGACAGACAGACAGATAGATAGATAGATAGATAGATAGACAGACAGACAGACAGATAGACAGACAGACAGATAGACAGACAGACAGATCGATAGATAGATAGTTGGATAGATAGATAGATAGATAGATAGATAGATAGATAGATAGATATAGACAGACAGATAGATAGATAGATAGATAGATAGATAGATAGATAGATAGATAAACAGGGATATAGATAGATAGATAGATAGATAGATAGATAGATAGATAGATAGATAGATAGATAGATAGACATATAGATGGATAGATAGATAGATAGATAGATAGATAGATAGATAGATAGATAGATAGATAGATAGATAGACAGACAGACAAACAGACAGACAGACAGACAGACAGACAGATCGATAGATAGATAGTTGGATAGATAGATAGATAGATAGATAGATAGATAGATAGATAGATATAGATAGACAGACACACAGATAGATAGATAGATAGATAGATAAATAGATAGATAGATAGATAGATAGATAGTTAGATAGATAGTTGGATAGATAGATAGATAGAGAGGTAGATAGATAGATAGATAGATAGATAGATAGATAGATAGATAGATAGATTGCAATATTTTAACATCTGAATATAAAGACAACACAACATGCCATCAAAAGCAGTTACACTAAGAATGAGAGTAAGAACATACAAGATTCTTACTATGAAAATGAATTTTAGAGCTTGTATTTATTGTAATCACTTATCAGGTTCCTTTATCACATTCTACACATGTTATATAGAGAGACAATATTACTTTGCTTACGCTGAGGGACGCAGAAGTCAGAATAGGGAACTGAATATTTGCAACAGTAAATACCTGGAAAAATAACATTTACTAGCAAGCAACAGATTTGTGAGAAATACACATTGTAAATTGATTTAATTGTAATATTTTAAAACACATATAGCCCAATTAAATCCGAGGCCTGTAGCAGTTTCGGCACACCCGCAAAGACTACAGGCTTGAAATTACATTCAACCATGCCGCGAGTTATGGGCCGTAGACGCAAACCCGTAAACCCTTCCTGCACACGTTGGATGTGCGGCCGTGAACAGGATCAATTAGTCAAACCCGTAGTTACGGGTTTAGATGGAGCCTATGGCAAAATAGATCGTCATTATTACGTCACTGAAAAGTGGAGGTTAGATTTCAAAGCCTTACAGGCTTCAATTACGAGTTTTAATCAGACCCACATTGCAGAAATAATGCAATATTAATAAATCAGGAAATATGATGTTCATGTTATATGTATTAACATATTGATTGCCAAGATCAATATAACACGGAAATTAAACGGAAAAAAAGTATATTATTTTGCAGATGTGCGAGCTTGAGAATGTTGTGCTATTAATTGCAATACCTAACATCACTTTCCCTTTAATTATAAGTACAGTAGTGTGTGTATATGTGCATTTACAGTACTACTGATAGGACTTTACCCCCCTTGCAGGTCCTCTCTAGTGCCAGTTGTCTTTTTGGCTCCATTTGCGGGTAACGGTGTTGAACGTCAGTGAATTTGTAGCAATTTTATCTCGATTTTCGAACTTGACAGAACAAAGGATTTGCGGGCGCGCAGTTCAATATTCGACATCCCATAGGGTTTTTCGCCCTTGCCCCGCAAGACGTTGGCGGTTTGCTTTACAGGGCCAATTTAATAGCGGAAAATCTTACGGGCTTTGTTACAGGCTAGGGTTTTACACGTTGAGGGAATTTAATAGGGCTGATAGAGGACTGAAACAAAGTTAAGTAATAAAATGCACAACTAATAATTGTAGTATATTTACCACTCAAATAAGATTGATATCACTAGGTACCTCAAATTAGCATCCTTCATAAACATGTTACATATCTGGGTGATAACGCTTAGTTCAACCTGATATTCTGTTATTACATTACAGACAGGATTATGTTGAAAATGACCTTTGCTTGAAGGTAATGTGTTAATTATTTAGTAAGACTATTGTGGAAGCAGTTTTTTGTTTTGTTCTGATGACACTGTAAGACCATATACGAGGGATAGTCAATTATTTCCATTGAAGTTCAAATGTATTTGGTGAAAATGAATTGGAGGCTTGGAGTCCTTTATTTTTAACGTATGTGCATACAAATATATTAATAAAATGGCACTGAAAAGGGCGTAGGAAGGGAGAATACATAGTAAATGACACATAAAAAAAGGTTATAGTTTATGGAAGATTTAGGAGAGATATGTAGACAATATATGTTACAATCTGCTTTCTTCAGTTGGACTTGATAAGGCTGTTATGGCCAAACCCACCCAGCAGATCTTTCAGGTTCTTTTGATCCCTTCACCAAGGCAGCAGATGTCTCTAAAATCCTCTTCCTTAGATGCAGCATTTAAAATGTTAGCACACAGGATCAGCATACAGGATACTACATCTGGACAAGTGGTGCTGGAATTGATTTTATTGTGGTGGAGACTTCATAGCAGATATACCTTTTTTTATGTATCAACCATCAGAGAAAACTTTACTAACTACTCTCAACATGATACAGAAGTTTCCTGGGTTTCAAATGTTTCCTAAAAAACAGCCACTGATTAGTAGAAAAATATGTATTATATTGAAAAGTTGAATGTACTAACATATTTATATGCTGGTACTGCTACCTGGATTTGCACACCCCTAGGATGCTTACATAAAGTGTACCTGGCTGCAGAGCATCTGGGTACCACATGGTTGCTGAAGTCACAGCTGAAACTCCCCACAAGGAGACAGGGACAGAGAGAAAAAAACACCAGCAGCAGTTGATGCAGGGAACAGACAACCTGCAGGTGTAATCTAGTGTGAATGTGCTGCACAGATTGGCACATGTTGAAACGTACTATGTATTTTCCAATGAGTCTCACTACATATCCCAGGCTGCCTTGCAGCACAGACAGCAACCCCAGACTGTGATGCAAATGTTTCAGCCTCTGCTTCATCCTGATTGGTCAAAACATATTTTTTTTAATTAATGCTAATTTAGCCATGACTTGACAAGGTTTTTTTTTTTGACATTTTGCATACTTTTAAGTAAGTGTTTAAATGTTTATTTTGGTATTTTTTCATGGAAAAAATGTTTGCATACACTACTAATTCTCTATCAGATGCATTCATAATCCAGCAAACTTATGTATGCCTTTAAATAGCTATAACAACTACAGAACCCAGTCCCTGCACAGATGGGTCAGAGAAGGTACAGTTTCCCCATCCCACAACCATATATGCCCAGGAAGCAGTCCTGATAGGAGTCATTGTGTCCAAAGGATGGTCAGAGGGATCATAAAAATATAATAATGAAGTAGAGGTCTGCTACAAATGGGATGGAGGTTTTAAATCGGATCTAGGTCTACCTATTGACTATCCCTGCCATAAAGCGTGGTTAATAAAACAAACCTTATGTTTATTTACTCTTGCATGAACTTTATAAACAACACAATTTTAAAATTGATGAATATTTCACTGTTTTCTAAGAGTTTTTTCATCACCAATTTAATCCTCAAATTATTTTGCCTAATGGCTGCGTTCAACTTCTCCAAAATATGCAAGAGATAAAAATTACAAACATTCTGCAAATAGCAAAAAAAAATTCCTTGATACAACCAAGAAATGTAAGCTTATTCCTTTGTATTCTATAGATATTTTAATCTCAAATGAAAATGTGAAATGTATTATTGCAGTGAAAACAGTATACAGCCTTTATTGGGTCTTGTAATTTATGGTCACTTCAGGGCCTGGGAATTTGTTTTATTAATGTCAATCTGTCAATCAAGTCAGCTCCTGGTGACTCAAGGAGCCTCATTCAATTTAGAAGCCTGTGTCTCACGGTATACAGGCTGTATACAGGCTGTATGTCTGCGGGCCAGATGCAGGCTTGCACTCTGCTAAAATTACGGTGCTATTCAAATGAACAAGCCCGCAGGTTATGGGCCAAAACCGTAAACCATGCACCCGTCAGGGCGGGAACATGATAAATTAAGCAACTATCTGTTTCAAAACAGCCAATAGAAAAAAGGTCATCATTACGGCAGTATAAGTTGCAGGTTACATGTCAATTAATTAGAGTTTATAGGTCTGATATGCGATCGGACTCGCAAACTGCAAAATACAAAATAATAAAAATGAATGCCAATACTGTTCTAGTCCATGTGGGTGGCCTGATATGTATTAACTCATTGATTCCTGAGATTGATATAAACCCGAATTGAAACATAAAAAAAAAGATTTTTATTTGGCAATTTGCAAGCTTGAGACTGTTGTGCAATTAAGTCTAACGTCTCTCATCGCTTTCCCCGTCATTTACAGTGTAGTATTGATTTTTTTTTGCAGTGCTACGGACATGTTTTTAACCCTTTTGCGGGTCCTATCTGGTACTCGTAGGATTTTCTTCTACATTTGTCGATTACGGGAGTGAGAACATTTGCAGGCTTGCGGAATTGTAGCAATTAAATAGCGATTCGCGATTTTAGCGAACGTAACTCTTGCGGATGAAAAAGATCAAAGGCTTAGATGGGGCGTAAGTGATGGTTGTAACAACCGTAAGGGTTTCAAGCCTGTCCCGGTAGACCGTTTGCGGCTTGCAAAAAGACGCCAATTGAATTGCAAATTAGCTTACGGACTCCATTACGGGCGCCAGTAACTTACAATAGCTCAATTGAATGAGGCTCAAGGTAAATAAAAAGTGTAATGGGGGGGGGAGGGAGAGAAACTTTGTGGGACTATTGGACCCTGTTACAGTCGTAACATTGCTGGGTGGCTATTGGTTCCTGTGGATTACTGGTCACCTTGGTGGAAGGGATCCACAAAGTCCTACTGGGCAGGTTTGAACTAGGTTCTTTTGCTTGATTTTGAATGCTCTGGATCATGGGGCAGAGAAGTTTTAATGACTTATGGTGGCCCTTTAATTGCCTATGATGAACCTGAAGATAAGTTTTCTGTTTCTGTAAATAAGTAGTGAGCTTACCTGCATAAGAAGAGCTAACAACTTGCCTCAAGCTGTGTCTGAGCTTACAGTAGATAAGAAAGGTCTAATTCAGGTTTTTGTGATGTAAAGTCAGAAATCAGCATAAATCGTAACAAACAATGTTCCACCTTAAAACCAACAAACTCTCAAGAAAAATAAATAGATAATTAGGAAAAATAATTGAAATAAAAAAAAAAATTACAACACCCAGGTTGTATAAGTGTGCCCACCCTTTTATAATCGGTTGTAGCTTTGTTGAGTTAACCAATCACATTTAAAACCATGTCCGAAGGTGAATAGCATACACCTGCCATCAATAAAATGGAGTCTGATTAACACCAAGTAAATATCCGCTGTTCCTGTAGGAGTTCCTTGAAACTTTTGTGGTTGCCTCCTACTGGGGTAGCCATGGTCTGCAAAGGAACTGACAAAACGTCTACCGGATTTTATTATTGAACGGTCCCATCAGGAGAAGGGTATAAAAGAATATCAGACGCATTGGATGTAATATACAGAACTATGAAGAACCATAATCAGTAAGTGGAGCGAAATGTGGCACCATGGGGACACTGCCAAGATGAGCACAAGGAGAAAACGTATAAGAGCGGCTACTAAGAGGCCTACAGCAACATTAAAAGAGTTTGCAGATTGCAACCCAAATTAGCAAATCAAAGCAGGTGATCATTTTTGGGATCTTCTCATTTTCATAATAATACAGCAGAAACGGTTATGAATATCTCAGGAATTATTTTGTTTAAAATCAAATGGTTAATACAATGCATTGCAAATTGTATAATGCTCTCTAAGAATAACTTTAAAAAAAACAAAAACATTTTTGGGGAAGATAGTGTCCCTTTAATGCCTGGGTCCATAATGTGGCCATCCAATATTTTTCCTTTATGGTCTAGACCAAAGATGAGTTACAATGTAGAAGGTAAGGTTGGGGTGTGATACGGGAGGGTGACCGATGCAAGATGGCAGCGAGTAAGGCAGTAGGCTGGTATAAGTGGAGGTGTCTGTGTCTTGTAGGTTGTGTGTATGAGCCATATCATGCTGTAGAGTGAGCCGTTGCGCATATTAAGACTGAAGGTGACGGCTTTATAAATGCGGCTGAGGAGTTTGAAGTGTAGGGACTGGCAGAGAAGGGCAGCAGATAGTGGGTGAGGTAGATGAGCCTGATATAAGGATTCAGGATGCATTTGAGTGGTGGTATATGGATGCAAGGTTATACACCAATGTCACGGTATCCACATCATAAGCTGTCCCCAAACTCTGTATAAAGTTATTTCTTGTTTCCGATCACCCTCCTTCCCCATAACAATGACAATGAGAAGACATTCTATTTTCCGGCACGTTAATACAATATTGTCTCATTCCAAGGTGACAAAAAAAAAACCTTTATAAAAGAAACGGATTACTAATGAAAAATAAATCTGCAAAGCCAATAAAAATGTAGTACAAAAATGCACATTAAATGTAGCGCTAATGTGAACATTGTCTGCTTGTTTGTAATAAAACTTTGGTTTAATCAATGTCGGACAGTAATTAAATATTTTATTTCACCTGCAATATCCCTCTGCAAACATTAAAGAGTCCTCTTTGCACTTTATGTCCAAATTCTTCTTATGGCTTTTATTTCAGAAGATATATCTCCTGGCCCATTCTCTACCAGTGCACTAAATTAAATAAAGCACGTAGCAAAATGGGGTCTCACTGCAGCAAGACCCTCTAAGACTTCCTTGTTGTAATGTTGCAGCAAGCTCATCATCACCAACATCTACCTCCAATGGTGCAGTGGTTGAGAATCTTGGGTCTTATGTCTATCTTCTAACTGTGTGACAATATCCGTGACTTTCATTTTAATATAAGCTGCTAGCTAAATTATTGCCTGATTCAATTGCAAGCCTGCATCTGTCGGGATACAGGCCGTATGTCTGCGGGCTTGCTCCCGTTCGTCTCTGATTCCGGGGCTATTCAATTGAAGGAGCCCGCAAGTTATGGTCCGAAAGCCGACTCTGTAAACAATGCACTGGTTTGTAGCAGTTCAGGGCGGGAATATGATCAATTAAGCAAGCCCGTAACTACCCATTTCGAAACAGCCAATAGAAAATGAGACCACCATCATTACGGCAGTAAAACATGGAGGTTACATGTCAATTAGGTTCGGGTGTCCGATATGCGATGGGACTCACAAACCCTCCAAATAAAAATTATAACTAAAAATGAATGGCAATACTGTTCTAGTCCATATGGGTGGCCTGATATGTATTAACTCATTGATACCAGAGATCAATTATACCCGAAATTAAACATAAAAATACATTTTCTTCTGCTGCCAATTTGCGAGTTTGAGAGTGCAATTAATTCTAATATCTATCATCGCTTCCCCATTATTTACAGTGCAGTAGTGATTTATTCTTTGCATTTACAGTGCTACGATCAGTTGTTTAACCCCCTTGTGGATCCTCTCTACCCCTCATAGGATTTTCTCCTACATTTGCCATTTACTGGGGTGTGAAACCATTTGTTGGCTTGGGGAATTGGAGCAATTGAATAGCGATTTGCGATTTTTGCAATCTTAACTATTTTGCGAAAGTAAAAGATCAAAGGCTTAGGGAGGTTGTACTTTCCAGGTTACTCAGAGTTTTCAAGGTCGTAACCCGTAAACCGTTTGGAGCCTGCAAAAAGACGCCAATTGAATAGCAAATTAGCTTAAAGCCTCCATTACAGGCTCTAGTAATTTACAATTGCTCAATTGAATGAGGCTCATAGAATAGTATTTTGTATATGTATATCATCTTATTTAGAAGAACTATGGACCTCATTCAATTGCGATTTGGCCAATTGAATAGGGCTCTTTATAAGCACATAACATTTTTTTTACAGAGGTTTTTAGACCTTGCTTTTGGATAGAAGTTCACTAACTAAAAACGAACTAAAAAGCATGAATTCAATTGGCCAAATCACAATTGAATGAGGCCCTATGAGTTGTATTATGCAAATTGTGTGACTAATTGCATTTTAAATTATGAAGTTAGTACATGTTAGATTAATTTGCATTATAATTTGTTGATTCTACAGTTCACCCCTAATGGTAACATCTTAACAACATACCATGAAATATGGTTGTCTGAACCTTCTTGCAGGACCCTGTATTATTCTTTGCTCTGGCAATAACACAGAGATACACTACTATATATAGATACAACACACTACATACATAGGCCTCTATGCTGATCCCTATATCGCAAAATTACAGCAGGCTTAAGAACAAAGTAAAAGTACCTAGCCATGTTAATCACCCATTCCTGAAACATTGCGAGAAAACTGCTACGAGTGACTGAGGCAAGCCAGAGCCAAAATTATGGCAAACTTTTCCATTGATTTTTTGCACAAGATTAGCAGCCCTATTAAATTAGCTCAATGTGTAAAACCGTAGCCCGTAAGGTAGCCTGCAAGACTTACAACTATTAAACTAGACCTGTAGAGCAACCCCCATGACTTGCGGAGTAAGGGCTAGAAAAGGCTACGAAAAGTGAAAATTTGAACTGCGTGCCCGCAAATCCTTTAATTTGTCAGGCCCGTAACTGTTACGTTTCCAATCATGCTATTAAATTGCAACAAATTCACTGGTGTTCAAGCCCGTAACCTGCAAATGGAGCCAAGCAGCCAACGGGTACTAGAGACGACCCGCTAGAGGGGTAAAGTCCTATCCGTAGCACTGTAAATGCACATATACACACACTACTGTACTTATATTAAAAGGGAAAGTGATGTTAGGTATTGAAATAAATAGCACAACATTCTGAAGCTCGCAAATCAGCAATATAAAATTATATTTTTTATGTTTAAATTCAGTGTTATATCGATCCCGGCAATCAGTGTGTTAATACATATAATGGCCCTCGCATGGACTAGAATATAATATTTCGGGCTTTATCAGTATTGCATTGTATCTAGAATGTGGGTCCGATCGCAACTCGAGAGCACGTAAGACTTTGAAATCCAACCTCCATTTTTCTGTGACGTAATTATGACGATCATTGGCTCCTTTTAAACCCCTAACTACAGGTTTGATTAATTGATCATGTTCATGGCCCAGTATCCAACATTCGAAAAATGGTTTATGGGTTTGCTTCTCAAGACCATAACTCGCATGTTCTAATTTAATAGCTTTGTAACGCAGCCAAATTTCAAGCCTGCAGCCCTTGCGGGCTTGCCAATGCTGCTACGGGCTTTTAATTTAATAGGGCTGTAGGAGTTACTCCGTTAGACTTTTACACCAAAACGCTATGCTAATAAGAAGTTATGGATCACTCGCAAACCAGGGCAGTGCCGTAACTACAAAACACTGAAGAAAATATTATGGGTACCAAAGACCACTAGCAAATGGTTTTAAAACATTGCTAAGTGCTGCAGCAGCAGTTAAAGTCACAGTATAGCACCAAAAAAAACATATAATAATTAGTTGATAGTGTTCATTAAAGACATATGTAGAACTGACTCTCCAGGCTTCTGTCTCTGAACTGGACAAAGTGGGACATGGTCAGGGCTGGAAAAAAGATTTTGCCCTTAAAAATTGGATTTTTCTTCAAAAGAACAACATTTAGAAGGTGAAAAGGGACCAGTTGATATTTCATGAAATGAGGGAGAGATGCTGTAGTGGAGACACGTTATTCTACAAACTCACAACCTGACACAATATACTACACAAATACTAAACAACAATCACATATTACTAGACACTAGTAAATCCCTACTTGATTGCTACCTTGTGGTGAAGGGACTTGTGTACTTCAATGAAGCTTTGAGTTATACCAAGAAGGGATCCCCCAAGATGGACGGGTCATAGCAGAAAGTTTAGACAAATGGCAGCCCACTGGAAAAGGACCATTGATAAGTTGATTAAGTTTACCGTCCATCCTCATGTTGCTTCCTAGACCAGCCTGAACCAACTATGTGATTAGTGACTTTATTACTTGGTAACTGGAAATTAACCCGTATTCCTGGCTATCAAGTAGACAGTTATTAGGGGGAAAATATGAGGGCCCCATTCAAATGCTACCTTTTTGGCATAAGTAGCCGCAAGGGGAGGCTACAAGCTACTTAGCTATTCAATTTGCGGCCCCTGATCGGATTACGAGCGTCAAGCTGTGATCCCTTACGATTTGCTCAATCGATTTACTTCCGTCAAAGCCTTTGATCTTGTGTGGCCGCGAGAGTTGCGGCCGCAATAAATCCCAATTCGCTATTCAATTGCTACGATCACCCTTCCGTAAAGCCTGTAAATCGCTAAAATCGCACCGCAGCCTACTTACACCAAAGAGGTCCCGCAACAGTCTTACTTACAAAACGTAGCACTAATTAAGCACATAAAAAAGCCATCCTGTACTTTTATTAGAAGTGAAAGTGATTCTAGGTCTCAGAATTAATAGCTCAACACTCTCGTACTCTCAAATCAGCAAATAAAAATAATTTATTTTATGTTCAATCTTCATGTCCTATCCATCACGTAAGTCCCATGGGCTTGGAGCTTGAAGTGCAACATCAGACCCGCAAAGGCTGCTGGTTTAGCCTTGGTCAAGTCCGTAAATGGCTAAAAACCACAGGTTACTTGGGCCACGGAGGTGTCGCAAAGGTCTTACAAATCATAGCACTAATTAAGCAAATAAAAAGCCATCCTGTACTTTTATTAGAAGTGAAAGTGATGTTTGGTCTATGAATTAATAGCACAACATTCTCAAGCTCGTGTCACAACCATCATGTACACTCCTACGGGCTTGGAGGTCATTCAAGCCTCGTGGGGCTTTGGACGGAAATGAAACCTGAAATAAAATATTTGATTTTGTCGATGTGCAAGCTTGAGAATGTTTTGCTATTAAGTCCCCCACTGTGTTCCCCACCATTATCAGCGCTTTACAGTGCTGTCTTGTATTTATATTTGCATTTACAGTTATCCGAGTTTGCGGGCTTGAAACACGAGATACGGTCTTGCTGCAAATGCTTACTGCCTATAGCATGGTTTGCGATCGGCCGTAAAGGGGACCTCCTTGCGGCATAGACGTAGCGCAACGCGGGGCCGTAACCCGATTGCAGGGACTCTCAGACGTGGTGGATTTACGGCCCCCATTGAATGAGGCCCTGTGTCTTAAAGCTGATCAAATGCCCCTCCTGGATCACTACCTTGTCATGGCGAAGGGGCTTGCGTACCTCAATGAAGGTGTGAGCGATTCCATGTAGGGTAATCTAAGATGGGCAGACAAATCACAGTCTACTGGAGAAGGAACTGACAATCCACTTCAGTATTGTTGCCAATAAAACCTTATGGACAAGCATGACCAGATACATAACGATAGACATGCCTGGCATGCTGCGATCCATATGGTCCATTATCTTCGGACAAGACTGTACAACTAAACAAGATAGTAAAAATGTCTTCATTAATAGCACAATAAATAATTGGCAGGCGAATGTATTCATTAGACTAGAGGGTGCAGCCCTGTTATTCTGTACATAACAATACCGACACGTCCCGTATTACTTACATTTCAGCACAAAATATCCTAACCCCAGGAGTAGATCGCAATACGCAGCATTTATGTGCTAGTGATAAATGATGATCGTTTAAGAGTTTGCTGCTTCTGGCATGTAATATGCATGAAGATCAGATATTTATTTCAGTAAACACAGGGCACCGTGGGCTGCTACAATAACATGGCATAATATTGTTTTAATATGCATGATAAATCCATGACAGCTCTACAGCTGAGAAAAATATTATTTATTCTGCAGCAAAACCTTTTAGCTGTCAGCGTCCCATACTGCGCGGTTTTATCTGCTTTCACTCATCTGTTAAAAGCAATTTACCTTTCGGATTTACATATGGCGTATTCTAATGTAATTAGCTAATGTTGGCCTTGCCTGGTAATCAGCTCGCTGACATGGATATATTATTTTGTCATTCAAAATATAATGTAAAATTTATATAATTTATTCTGACCAATTAATTGGAGAATATGGCAAAAAAAAGGTCTTTATATGACATGTGGTTATTTGAAAAGTCTCATAAGTTATGTTTTAACAATAAATATAATTCCGGCTCTATTAGATAAAAATCCACCAGTTATTGTAAAAAATATATATATATTATATATTAATTTGAGAAATTTCTTTGGCTACAAGAATCTGTATCTATTTACAGGGGGGACAAAAATATCAAAAAAAATGGATCCAGACACATCCGTGTTCACATTTGAATGTCTAAAAGTTAAAAAACCTGCTTCCAGCTCAGAAACACAGCTATTATACTGCATTCTGGGATGCTGAGCTGGGACATGCAAATGTGCCCACAAATGCCTAGCTCTTCAATCCATAGCCATTATCAAACATGGCTTCCTTTAAGCTTTAATGCAAAGCCAAGGTTGGATTAAACACAAGCTGAATAGCCTATCCATGTACAGCTGTTTCAAGCTTACTGACTATATATACTGAGTGCTTTTTGATATTTTGGAGATTGCAAAAATGCATTGTGGGCTCATTTGCATGTCCCCACCCAGTTTCCCACAATGCATTGCAACAATTGTATCTCAGTGACTTCTAGGCATGTAATATTTTTTTTACTTATTTTTAAACATTCAAATGGCAACACAAATGTATTCATTTTTACTGTACTATTCTGGGAACCTTGGCAGGGACATTCAAATGTGCCCACATAGGCTACGCTCTTATAATCCATACCATTATGAAACATGGCTTCCCTTAAGCATATGCCTGATGTATCAAACAGCTTTGAGCAAAGCTTGTTTTGGATTATACACAAGCCAGGAATCCCACCCATGTACAACTTTTTCAAGGTTACTGCCTATCATCAGCGAGGGACCAGTTCTATAGCTTGCGTAGAGGATATTTTGAGTACGTAGTTCACCACAACAATCATTTAATATATGGTGGGAAAAAGAGCGATAGAAGCCTTCACCGTACAGTAGTACAGTAAATAAATAGTACATCTGTGTTCACATGTGAATGTCTAAAACAAGTTAAAACATTTGTTTCATGCCCAGAATTCCGAGAAATACAGTTATCACACTGCACTCTGGGAACCTTGGCAGGAACATGCAAATATATATATATATATATATATATATATATATATATATATTTATTTTATTTTATTTTTTTCACTATTAATTCATGTTTTTAATCGTTATAAAATAAAAATAAAAACTTTTTAAAGTGTAAAAAGATGTAATATACTTGTCAGTAAGGAAATTGTTAGGATTTGGTGCTTTCAATGCTGCGACCTGAGTTTGATTCCAGTGATTCACACCATCCCGAAGCCAGTACTTGGTCAGTCAGTACTTGGATCCGATAACACCTAGGAATACCAGGAGCCTTATGCCCACCAGAGAAGGAACTGGCAACCCACTCCAGTATCTCTGCCATGAATACCAAGTGGAATAGCATGACCATGGACATAAAGATGTGTGGTGCCTGGTCCATGAGGACACAGAAAGTCGTGGAGGGGGGGGGGGGACTAACAAAGGAAATATCCCTGCTTTCCATAAAAAGTCGTAGGGTACTAAAAATAATAAAGATTCTGTGATTTCACTCCCTATTTCAAGGCTACAGTTTCCTTAGTGGCATATGATCAAGTTGCCTAATTACCTAGGGAATAAATGGCAAAAGTCATTGGGAGGAAGATTAATTAATCCAAGACACCCAAACAAGAGAGAGCTGTACAGCAATTCTAAGATATTCGGAGAGGAGACGTACCAACAGCTTCACCTTTGCTGCATGTTTTAATGCCTTGTCTTGAAATTGTGAAAGTTTCACAACGTTCTGAAAAGTTCCACAAAAATATGGAAGCGAGTGGCGTGAGCGACTGGAATGATTTATATTGTGTTGGTGTGCCAGCTGGCATGCACCAAACAGTATCATAATATTCACTTACTATTGCGGTGATATATTTTGGCAACATTATCATAAAGTGCTGAGAATTTTACTAGAATCCTGTAACCTTGGCTGTGTATTAAAGCGTTATCATTTGTTACACATTCTTTTATAGGCAGTAGAATTTGGGAGGTGGCATTGTGGCTGAAAGTTTAGCTGTATCTGTTAGACTGCACCATAAAAAAAATGTGTTTGATAACTTTAAGTCTATGCGCATAATTAAGCAGAAAAATGACATAGAGCTAATTTTAAAATGAGGGGAAAAAATTATGCCTCAGTCGGGATTGTGGAGAGATCCATAATTGATATATTAATGGATTTTTTGTGTGTGAAAGATCACCTACATTTTTGGAGAGCTATGGTTGCATTGAATGATGCAAGGTGTCTGCTTTTTTTCCACATATGGGGGTGTGTATTGTTAATGTCAATCAATCCAGTGACAAGAAAAAGGCTCTGGATTTGTGCCAGTTTCCTCCTCCCCAACCCCTCCCAATCAGGATGTGATGTAACAAACATAAAATGGATTCCTGGACTCATAAGCAGATTTTTCCCAATAAAAGTTTATGTCCGTGACTTACACAAATGCTAATATTGTTAGGTTGGTACTAACTTGACAAACAGCTGTCCTTTTTCCTGAATTGCAGTGAATTTCCTGACAACAAGCTTTTGCTATGGGAGCAACCAATGACTGAATATTTGGCTTCTTATCTAATTAGATTATTCTTAAAACAATATAGGCTTGTCTCAAACAAACTTTCCCTTCTCCCCTTGATGACTGAAAATGTAATATTGAATATTGCTTTTATAAGACAGAATATCTGATTTGTAGTAATCATAAATGCATAATTAAAACAACAAGCTCCTCTCATTAAGGCAATACAGTGGTTATTTAAAGGTATATAGAATTTTCCTGGATTATGAATGCATCTGATAGAGGGGAATCAGTAGTATATATATAAAAAAAGTTTGCAAATGTCTTCAGTTTTCTGGCAGTTGATTTTTAGAAGGAATACTCTGAAAACCCAAGGTAAATTAGCATAAAAGTCATAATTTACTTTAACCAATCAGAGGCAGTTACAACATTGTAGCAATCTCTGCAGCAAAGCATCATGGGATATGTAGTGTTATATTCTCATCACAATGAAGCAGCTCAGGCAATGTGTTTTGGTGTTAGTATAGGGTTAAAAAACATACTTGAATGCAGTGTTTCTGTTGGTTAGTACATAGGTGCCTATGTAGGGGTGGGGAAACCAAATTCTTTTTTAAATAAAATAAATCTGTGTGTGTATAGAATGACTCCATGTAATGTGTGTCTGATATAAAGAGCAGGTGCTAGATTAGAAAAGTTACAAATAGGGAAACTTCTGTATACCTTTCACTCTTCCCACTGTATATAATACCCCCACTCTTTGTATACCATACATGTAACAGTAAAGCAATGTGCTGCAAATCACTGATTTCGGTGCTAGTTGTATTAATTTTATAATTGATGCAAATCCCAGACAGAGGGGAATTTGAAGATGTACTAATTCGTTTAGAGGCCTCTAAACTGTAAGAATTAACCCTGGGCTGCATCTTGGAAAATAATAAATCAGGATTACAGATGTAGCTTGTAAAGCAAGTTGTATAAGTACTGTTTGGTTTATATTGTAATCATGGATTAAGTTATGCTTTAAATAACATGTTTGTACTACATGCCTTATTATTATTATTATTATTATTATTAATTATTATTTATAAGGTGCCACATTCTTCTATTGCTCTGTATATAGTAGTGGGTTTAACGTGAATCCTTGTTACACATCCACACCCCGATAATACATTTTTTTTTAGTTTTTTTAGCATGATACTCTAGTCTTTGAAAATGGATATAATATTGAATATTGCTTTTTATACATTATTAGATAGGATTCTTACAAATGTTAATTAATATTAACGTAATATGACACAGCAGAGGTTCTAAGTATGGTATAATTTAGTAACAAAACATGTACTGTCTCAGTTAATTGAGATTTATACTGTATATTATATGCTTAAAGGAAGCCATGTTTAAAATGGTCATGGATTGCAAGAGCGAAACCTTTGTGGGCACATTTGCATGTCCCTGCCCAGCTTCCCAGAATGCAGTGTAATAAATGTATTTCTCAGAATTTTAAGCAGGACATTTTTTTTTTTTTACTTGTTTTAGACATTCAAATGTGAACACAAATGTACTATTTATATACAAAAAAAAATATATACACACACATATATATATATATATATATACACATAAATATATATATGTATATATATATATATATATATATATTTATATACAGGTATATATATATATATATATATATATATATATATATATATAAATAAATATATATATATATATATATATATATATATATATATATATATATATATATATATATATATATATATATATATATATAAATATTGGGCATGCTCAGACCCCAAGTAGTAATTTATCTAATCAGTATAGATATTTCCTGTGGTCTGAGCACGCCCAGTCTAAAAATTGCAGAATTCACTAAGTTTACTGTAAGATAAATGCAATTTTAAAGAACAATATTTTGATAAAATACTCATTATTATCTATTGTTTTAAATTAAACCGTAGTTGGAATTTCTATTGTATCAATGTAAAAGATGACTGAGGTAAAAAGTTTTTTCTATATAGTTTTTTGAATAACTATGGACAACATATTTTCCAGAAACATACCCAAAAAAACAGCATTTGCATTTTTATCTTTTATACCAAATATTCTTTATTGCTAGTCCAGCTGATTCAATCTTTTACTTTTTGAGATTGTGTGTCCTTGTAATCTGATGAGTTTTCTATTGTTGGTACTGAAAGCTCTGGCAGTTCACATGCCACATTCCCATTGTGTAGACAGAACTTCCTGGACAATCAAATCGGCTACCACTGCAGGAAAGTGATTAGCAGAAAATAAAATGGTAGATCCCACATCAGCATAATTGCATATAAAATGTAATATATTGTATAATTTTACATATATTCAAGGGTAGAGCATCTTAATTAGAGTATATGAGCACAGATGTAGCAGTTTACATAGCGCCCACCACGGGCGGAGCTATCAGGGGTGCTGGTCGTGCAATACACTTTTTTGTTGCATTTAATTATTTTTTTCCTTAGTGTAGGGGCCTCCCTGGGGCAGGAGCTTTGTGCAGGCTAGAGGTAATGTAAAGGGGGTCAGCTATGGAAAGGGGCTGGTGCTTTTATGGGAAGTGGTGGTAGAGAAGGGAGCTGGTATGGAAAGGGGTCTTGGGTAGGGGAGCTGTTACGGGCAGGGATCTTAGGGAGGAGAGTTGTTATAGAAAGGGGTCTTGGCGAGCGAAGAGGGTCTTGGCGAGGGAAGATGTTATGTTGAGTGGTCTTAGAGAGGGGAGTTGGTATGGGAAGAGGTCTTGGGGAGGAGAGCCATTATGGCCAAGGGTCTTTGGGAGTGGGGCTGTTATGAGCAGGGATCTTAGGGAGGGGAGTTGTTATTGAAAGGGGTCTTGGGGCAGGGAGCTGGTATGGAAAGGGGTGTTTGGGAAGGGTAGCTGATATGGAAAGGGTTCCTGGAGTGGGGAGTCATTATGGGTCTTATGGAGGGAAGCTGTTATGGAAAGGGGTCTTAGGGAGGGGAGCTGTTATGGGGAGTGGTCATGGAGAGAGGAGCTCGTATTGAAAGGGGGTCTTCAGAGGGAAGCTGATATGCAAAGGGATCCTGGGAAGGGGAGTTGTTATGTGAAGAGGTCTTGGGGAGGGGAGCTGTTATGGAAACAGGTCTTCGGGAGGGGAGTTTTTAAGGAAAGGGGTCTTGGGGAGGGGTGCTATTATGGGTAGGGGTCTTAGGGAGGGGAGCTGCTATAAGAAGAGGTTGTGAGAAGGGGCACTGAGTGAGTTGGTACCGTAGGCTCAACTCCCCCTCAGGGCATCCATTCTCTATCTCCACCACTGGCATCCACTAACCTACAAATCCAACTATAATGCCACTAGCTTTACTCTGCTTGCCTCCGCACCCAAACAGGCAGAGACCTAATTTTATCCAATTACCAGCTTTAAACTAGGACTCTTATTTTTTATGAAAGCTCCTATTAAACCTCCAGCCAGGATAACTGGAAAGCAGCTCCAACCAGTCACACCACATAGCAGCGACTTCATGCCATCTTGTGCTGCCAGCTCTGCGCATCCACTCGTGCATCTGCTTGAGATCTATTTATCATAAGATTAAAGAAGGAGCAGAGAACTGACATGAAACATGACACATTCTGTGTGTAGTAGAGATGAAAAACACTTTGCGCTGTAGATTTTCTCTTAAAATCTTATTGAAGCTGATTTAAACTATGACATATTTTCTGGATTTTAGCATTTCAGAAGGTAATAATTCAATATCCCAGTGAATGTGATTTTAAACATCATCCTCCCTCCAGCATCCTCATAATGACTGGCATCTCAAAAGCATGTTGTTGTTTTAAAGTTTTTACTAAAGAGCATACAAATCTGCCTATACATTGTACTAGCTATTGTTGCAAATCATTCCTGAGATGTTCATCATTGTTATGAGCATGTCACAAATACTTGATTTACTAATTAGTAACACATTTGGGGTATATTGTTTGGTCTGCACAGAGTTAAAGGGCCATTTAATTTAGCACAATTTGGACCACATCACAATAAAGATCTCCTAAAAGCATGTTGTAATAAATGCATTTTTCACTGAGAAATCAAATAAAGTAAAATCTGTGTTTATATGTGACACTAAATGCCCAATGCCAGACCAGTAGCTACAACAACGGGTAGTGAGCAGAATAAAAAAAATAATAATGAACCCTTAAGAAATCTATCTGTGCCTAGCGTGGAATGCTGGACTCGCTTAAACAGGTCAGTTATGAGTTAACTGGCCAGTGCAGTCCCGAGTTCAGGGTGAGGCTGGTATCAAAAACTGGCTACCCTATAGGCATTGTGCTCGCTTGGCTATCTATTTTTACTCATGCTACAGCCAGTAGGCAGGATACACTTTGTATCTGAACAGACTTAAAACTTTAAATTTGTTAGCTGATACTAGTGTAATAAAAAATAGATAATCTTAACATACAATCTTGTGCTCTTTCACACCATGAAGAGCACTTACACTGAGGTAAATGGCTCTTTAAATGTACTGCCCCCCAATGTAGTTATCTCCTACACTCGAAGCAACAAATTTGCATATGGAGTCACACCTTAGCATAAATGAATCAAACAATGATAAATATCTGAGGAAGGATTTACTATAGAGACATATGGCTGAGACATAAACGAAAAGGACTGCTGAGATCACATTTTTTCCTTTTTTTTTTTTACTTTATGTCACTAAATTAGCAAATTCAAGAAAATAAGCATTGATACATTAATATGTGTAATAAAAACATGTTGAAATACTTTTTGAGTTTTTGAAACAGCTCCGTGCAGAGAGCAGAAGCAGAAAGAGAGTTAGCCCTTCACAAATTCATCTGTGCAGAGTAAGGACTGCTGGAATCAGCTACAGTTGGGGTTAACGTCTCCTGCTGCATTCCTGAAGTTCAGGAAAAACTATAAATCTTTGTGTTCACAGAGCCTTCACCGCTTGGTGTCGGCAGATGTTGTTAATCGGGAAACAGCCAGCAGTGTGTTTGTAAGGAGAGCTAAGACTGTAGATATTTAGCTGATATTAGTGTAATTGAAAAACAATAGATAATTTTTATATAGAATCTTGTGCTCTTTCACACCATGAAGAGCACTTAAAGGTGAGGTAAATGGCCCTTTAAGTTTATGGGTAGACAGAATGGGCAGACTAGATGGATAGTTTTTGTTCTTATCATTAATTTCTATTCTTAAATTAAAGGAATATGAGTCTCACTACCCGGTATAAATATACACATCGACTGATAAAAACTAAAAGCAAAACCTGAGTTGATTACCGCACCCGTCTTGTATCTGACCTCCCTGTCTCTGGCATGTCCACCTTAAAATCTAACACACGGCGTACAGCTGTCTGTGTCTGACCTCATCACATCTCAGCGCCAGCTTCCTATTAATCTCCATATAGACGCTATGATTTTCATTAAGGCTCTACCCTCCACTGTAACCTCATATCTATCAACTGTTATCACTCACTGCTCGCCCACTCACCCAACGCATGCCTTTAGAACAGATAGTTTCTCAGCTACTTTCATTCTGATAGGCCCATCTTTGTTCTAGCAAAGAGATATTTAAATCCTGGTCTGTTGGAGGCCCTGTACTGTCTTAGTCAGACTCAAATTATGTAGACATATATTTTTTTTCATACAGTGCTCCTTTCAAGGGACATTGCGATTACCTAAAAAGCTTAAGTTTCTTGAAAAAATGAATAGAATCATATCTATTATTTCTTCATTTTGTAATGGCAGTTTGTTCAAGAAGGCATCATGGGATATGTAGTCCCTTGCACATGGAAGCAGGAGTCGTCAGACATTGCTCTGTTGATATCTGCCCTGTGCTACTGTTAGTATGAAGGTTAGTAAAGAGTTAAAATCCGTACTCAAATGCAGTGTTTCTATTGGTAGGTACACTGTGCCTATGTAATCAGCTCTAGGGGTGTGGAGAACATAAAATCAAAGGGCCACTGAAGTCATATTTTTTTTTACTTTTTGTTAAACATTTGTGCCACTAAATTAGCAAAATCAAGAAAAAAATTATATACTGAAATAAAGCATGGATAAATTAATATGTGTAGTAGAAACAAATATGACATGACAATACAATTATCATAATAATAATAACCTTTATTTATAAAGCACCAACATTTTAGGCGTATATTCCTAATGCTGGATATTTGATATTTCAGTTTAAAATATATAACATATAATTATACTTGTGTAAGCAGAGAAACAAAATACTTTTGTTTATTTTGTTTGTTCTTAAAGCCTGGTGCCTTAGGCCAATGCCAGTTTCATGTCGACTGGGGGCCCAGCCTATCACCCATCCATGGATAGCACCAATCAATCTAGACTACACTTCTCCATAGTACACTCATATATAGTGTTTTAAAATGTACTATTTTGAAGAACTACACTTATATGGGACATACTTTTAGAATATAAAACACTAATACAGACACTAATTTATTATCTTTTCTATGCAATGATGCTGCTGTGGAATCTGCCATTTTGGTTTCAGGAGATGCACTTCCTGAGGTGGAAAGAGACTTTGAATAAACAGGAAATGTATGTCTACAAAATGGGAATATGGCAGTTACAGCTACACTGTTTCAAATGCAAAAATAATAAAACATGCTTTCAATGTCCCTTTTTTACACACTTCACAAACATATGAAGTTTTTTCCCAATCTACTGTGGGCCTTTAAATGTATATGGAAATTTCCCTGCCTCCCACAAACTACTTATATAAGAAACACACATTACGTTGATTCATTCTATACAGACATACAGATTTATTTTATAAAAAAAAAATGGTTTTCACACCCACATAGCTGCTTACATAGGCACCTGGTACTGACCAATAGAAACACTGGATTCAAGTACGTTTGTTAACCCTATACTAACCTTCAAGCCAACAGCAGCATAGTGCAGAGATCCAGGGCAGTGATACCTGAGCTGCTTCCTTGTGGTGCGAACAAAAGACTACGTATCCCCTGATGCTTTGCTGCAGAGACAGAATGCCATTACATTGTTGTAGCTGCCTCTAATTGGCCACAACAAATTATGAATTTTCTGCAAATTTAGCTTGAGTTTTCATGGGCGTTCCTTCTCAAAATCAACTGGTAGAAAACTGAAGAGATTTGAAAACTTTAGGGTAAGTTTATTAATGTTTATTTTGGGATTTTTTTCTTGCAAAAAATGTTTGCATACACTACTGATTTTTCTTCTTCTATCAGATCCACTCATTATCCATAAAACTTCTATATACCTTTAAGAACACGTTGGCATCTCATATGGGTACCTCTTGACCTTGGAGTCTCTCACTGGTAGGCGCAGTTGGTTGGTGGATGTCTGTGGTTGTTGGCTTGATGCTAAATGCTCTTTATTGTATGCGGCCTCCAACCCTGTTTAGCACTGGAAAAAAAAAACAATACTGTGACTCTTGTGGCTTCAATAATTGTATCAGGGGGGTAAGATGATCTCCAAACAACGTGTGAAGAACAAGCCGATATCTTTGGAGCCTCTCTAAAAGTTTTCCAGAATCAGACAATTAATTATTTAAGCCCAATCAATCAGGAGTAAGATGTACTAATCAAACACATTTCAGCCGCTAAGCATTTCTCACTTAAGACATTGATCAGGCCAAGGATGCTCCATAGACCATTTAGAGAGGTATTTCACAGACAGCATGTTTAAACCCTCTGAGGTCGGATCTTTGACACCATTTGCTAGGTCATGGAGAAGGACCAGTGCCAGACAGTCTGAAGAAAAGTAATTATTTTTCCTTCCACCGTCTTGTCAAATAGTCTCCAAAGAGTCACATTGTGGAGATAAAGTCCTTTGCCAGGCTCTTGTTTCATCAGAAAAACCCAACTCTTGCACGTGGAGACTGGTTTCAAGGACCTGCAACTTTATGGAGATGTGGGGATGGATTTTTGGGTTTGCAGAGTTGAATATTGATGCTAAACTTTAAAGGGATATGGAAGGTTCCCTGATTTTAATTTTATAATAAACTACTTAAGTGTTTGTTTGCATTTCTAAACATCATTTTATTAACAAGTGCTTACAATCTCTGATTTTACTCCATTAATCCTTCCAAATAGTCCCTGCAAAGGCCTGTCCCTATTGGTACTAGATGTATTAGCCAATTATAGAATGTTTCTCAACAGCATGTTTTGAAATGTTGCTAATAGACAATCTGCTTGGTTAGTACATTTAGCACTACAGAAACACTGTGTGCATGAGCTGTTTGGGGTGGACCTTTGTTGGCACTATTTGGAATGATTCAGTGAATAAAAATAGAGCTTTTAAGCACTTGACAATAAAGTTATGTTTAGATATGCAAACAAATACCTTGGTGGCTTATTTTAATATTAAAAACAGGGAACCTTCCATATCCCTTTAAACATGATGTTTATTTTGTTTTGTATTAAAGGGATATGGAAGGTTCCTGGATTTTACTGGGTATATAATATCCCTGTGTATCTATATAATTAATTTTATTAAGAAGTGCTTATAATCTCTGTTTTGTACTGCCTTAAATGAAACAAATAGTCCCTGTATGGGTCTGCCCATTGCAGCATATTAAGACACAGACTCGGTATGGTGAGATGTGCAGTGCAGTGACCTAGCCTATCAGGGACCACGTATCAGCAGCACGTTGCAGAGAGATGGTCACTGATTGGTTAGTATTAGGTACAGCACAGCAAGTACAGCAGAGTCTGTGTCTTCGTAAACTGCAGAGGGCAGACGAAAACAGGTAATGTTTTTTTTTATTTTAGGCAGTAAAAACCGAGCTTATAAGCGCTTCTTAATCCATAAAGTGCATACAAGTAAATAGATACACAGGGATATTATATACCTAGTAAAATCCCCAAACCTTCCATGTCCCTTTTAAAGCCTGGTGCCTTATGCCCGTGTATAAGCACTGATAATTCTACCACTCCATAGTATACACAGATATATATATACTGTTGTGCTCAAAACTTTGCATGCCCTGGCAGAAACTTTGGCATTTATTTTGAAAATGCAAAAAATGTATTTTATTGAAGGATAGTGATCATATGAAACAAAAATCACTCAAATGACTCTGAAACTTTGCATACCCTTAGTTCTTAATACTGTGTATTGCCCCCTTTAGCACCAATGACAGCGTGCAGTCTTTTGTAATAGTTGTCTACGAGGCCCCTAATTCTTGCAGGTGATATAGCTGCCCATTCGTCTTGGCAAAATGCCTCCAGGTCATGCAAAGTCTTTGGTTGTCTTGCATGAACCGCACGTTTGAGATCTCCCAAGAGTGGCTCGATGATATTAAGGTCAGGAGACTCTGATGGCCACTCCACAACCTTCTCATTTTTCTGCTGTAACCACGGGAGGGTCAATTTATCCTTGTGCTTAGGGTCATTGCCATGCTGGAAAGTCCAAGAGGGTCCCATGCGCAGCCTTCGTGTAGAAGTATACAAATTGTCTGCCAGTATTTTCTGATAACATGCTGCATTCATCTTTTGCATCAATTTTCACTAGATTCCCTGTGCCTTTAGAGCTCACCCCCCTCCAAATCATCAGTGAGTCACCACCATGCCTCACAGTGGGGATGGTATTCTTTTCACTATAGGCCATGTTGACCCATCTCCAAACACAGTGCTTATGGTTGTGACCATAAAGCTCTCTTTTTGTCTCGTCACTCCAAATGATAGTGTGCCAGAAGCTGTGAGGCGTGTCAAGGTGTTGTCGGGCATATTGTAACTGGGCTTTTTTGTGGCATTGGCTCAGTAAAGGCTTCTATCTGGCAACTCGACCATGCAGCTCATTTATGTTCAAGTATCGTCGTATTGTGCTCCTTGAAACAACCACACCGTCTTTAGGTTACCTGTAGGTTTTTCTTTGTATTCCAAAGAATTGTTCTGGCAGTTGTGGCTGAAATCTTTATGGGTCTACCTGACCTTGGGTTGGTATCAAGAGACCCCCAAATTTTCCACTTCTTAATAAGTGATTTAACAGTGCTGACTGGAATTTTCAAGGCTTTGGATATCTTTTTAAATCCTTTTCCATCTTTATGATGGGTCATTACCTTGTTACGCTAGTCTTTTGACAGTTCTTTCCTGCTCCCTATAGCTCAGTATCTAACCTGGGCAGTGCATCCACGTGAGAGCTAACAAACTCATTGACTATTTATACACAGACACTAATTGCAATTTAAAAAGCCACACATGTGGGAAATTAACTTTTAATTGCCATTTTAACCTGTGTGTGTCACCTTGTGTGTCTGTAACATGCGCAAACATTCAAGCGTATGTAAACTTTTGATCAGGGCCATTTGGGTGATTTCTGTTATCATGATGATTTAAAAAGGAGACAAACAACTATGTGACATAAATGGCTTCATATGATCACTATCATTCATTTAAAGACATTTTTTTGCATGATCAGTCATATTTTCAAAATAAATGCAAACATTTCACAATTTCTACCAGGTATGCAAACTTTTAAGCACAATATATATACAGTGTATATATATATATATATATATATATATATATATATATATATATATATATATATCACATATATAGTTGGGAGCAGGTGAGCCAGCCAGAGCCGTTGCTCACGCTTGCGGGCTCGCATAGCGAGGGCCGCGGGTTAGGGCCTCAGTTGCTGGCATAGAGCTCCGAAGGCGCTCCTTGCCAGCAACTGCGACCCTTGCAAACTTTACGTCGCAATGCCAAAACCATACGAGACACGTTACCACACATTACGACCTTGCAAAAATCGTACGCAACTCGCGAACATGACAAAATTAAAAACACAATAAATACACATAGCACATACATAAAAAGCTTACCTACAGCAAGAGGGAGCATCCAGGACCTCAAAAAAAACAACTTACACCTTCATTTAACTAAAAATAAAAGAGTTTAGACACTAAAAAATTCGCTAAGCGAGAGAAAAAATGGTTGTCGAACAAAACGTAAACGAGGCTACAGCTCTCTAAACACACAAAACACCACAAACGACCTACGGATATTCCGCTAAGACGCATACCACACATTACCCGCCATTTTACGCCAATGCGGAAGTACATAACTACGCTAACGGTTTGGTCTCGCGCACGCACACTATTACACTGCACACATTCAGCACGCTTACACAGCAGCTCAACACCACTAATGCTGCAGCAACATCAAAACAGATTGTCAGCTCTTCAACACAATGCTTCAAAATAGGTAAAGTATATTAATTTATTAATTGTATTATATATTTCAGTAGTAGACACAAAACACCATTAGCTACCTTACAATTTCATTGCCGTCATTTTTTGACGGGCAATTCGCTAGTATATATATATATTGCTCTGTAATTTGTTTGTGCCCTGCTCACAAATATAAATATCACAGAAATAAATATATCTTGGATATTCAATAGAAGGTTTTTATTTCCAACTGTTTACAACTTTGTAGGTAGAGTAGATGTATCTTATAAAATATACTTTAAAGTCCAGTGAATTGAACTATTCTTTCCAATTTGTTTCTCGTACTATTTCATACAGATATTGTACCTGTAAGTATAAGTCAGAATGAGATGTTAGCCGCCAGGCTTTTCTCCATTTCTATATTAGATTCCATATAATCTACATTACTATTGCTTGTGAGCCGCTTGTCTTTGCTGTTGTGCATGTGTCTGACCTGCTCCTGAGCTTGCAGGTCTATGGTGTGTAGATTCTTCTATTCTTATAACTGCCCAAATAATGTTTAAAAAAATAACTTTTATTCCATTGTTTGAAATATCAGGGATTCAAATGCTGCTCTACGAGTATTTGTGCTTGCTTGATATAGATTAAACCGTTAATTATTATTGAATAATAACACTTACATTATTACTATGTTTAAAGGGCCACTTAATGCAGCATAATTTGAACCACATCACTGTAAAGATTACCTAAAAGCATGTTGAAATACTTTTTGAGTTTTTGAAATACATACATTTTTCACTGAGAAATCAATAAAAACAGATCTGTGTTTATATGTGTGAAAGACTGCCCACAGACTGCTTCATGTCTGCAACCAATCAGGTTGCAATGGTTTGTCCCCATTCAAGTCAATAGTAAAAATTTTGCCAGACTTGTTAAATTTACAATTCGAAGGGAACAGGTTCTATTTTTTCTTAACAGCAGAAAATTCAGGTTTCTGCTCTCTCGGCTCTCTGAAATTTGAGTTATGTAGAGCAGCTCAGAGGGAGAGGGTGTTACCCGTCTGTGCTCCATGCTCCATGCAGTGATCCCAAGAAACAAAAATGGAACCCTTACCACATCTATTTCTACAGGCATGGAATACTGGTACTAACCTAAAACAGGAAAGCTATGTGTTAAATGGTCAGTGCACTGACTGACTGAGTCCATGAGGATGCTGTGATATCAATCATAGCCTTCCCTGATAGAGGCTCACACAATGCCCTATGATAATAACTCATGTAACAGCTAGTGGGCAGGATAGACTTATATGTAAACCAAGATTTAAAACTTAAGATTTGTTACCTGTTTTTGGTGTAATTAAAAAATATAGATTATTTTAACATACAATCTTGTGTTGTGTTGACACCATGAAGAACACTTAAAGTGAGTCCAGTGGCCCTTTAATGTTACATTCATTACCGCCCCAGTCCATATTTTAAAAAAAAAAAGAAATTTCCAGAATATCGTTTTTCAGGGAGGGTCATGGGACTGTGGGAAATCAATGTGGGATCCCTCCGCTTTAAAACCTGTTTGTCCCCACCCTCCACATCAAGTTCTTTGGGACCGCAAGGTAACTGCATTTATTCTTTTGTTTGGCACAATTTAACCTGTCAGCAATCACATAACTTCCTCTACTTGTCATTTCTGTAATACGCAAAATGCAGGGCGTATTTATAGTCAGTGTATTTGAAACATTTAATAGATTGTTGTTTCAGCCATGTCTGACTCTCTTTGACCCAATAGACCGTATCTGTCAGCTACTGCTCCTCTGACCTCCCTCAAGTTCATTTTCAATGACCTCATTTATACATTTCAGCCGCTGCCATCCCTTCTTTAATAGGTACATCCCCTTTTATCAAGTAGTTAACAGTGCTTGCTAAAGAGAGAAGGTACCTCTTGAAAGCGTATTTCATAAATACAGTGTTAGTCCACTAATTTATTATACCTGCAATGCTAATTTTTCAGGTCAACAGTAATACTGGCATGATGGTTGGTTGAATACAGTCAGAGAGGTAAAGAGATTAAAAAAACAGAATACATTACACGGGATATATAACCACAAGCAACCCCACAAGTACCTACACACACATATATATTTAAGTAAATTCTATATATTTTGTTAAGATATATCACTGGACCATAAAAAAATCTGAGCGCTGTAGAATTGAATCCTTTGAATTAATGTGTTGGAGAAAACTGCTTAGAGTCCCTTGGACTGCAAGAAGATCCAATAAATCAGTACTACAGGAAATCAAGACAAACTGTACACAGGAAGTTTTTATCATGAGGCTAAAGCTCTAATATTTTTGTCACATCATGAGAAGACAGAGTGTTGGGAAAGAGAAGAAAGGGGACAGCAGAGATGGAGATGGATAGATAAGTTCACTGAAGCAATGAACATGGATTTGATGGAGCTCAAATGTATAAATATGTATATATATATTTATATATATATATATATATATATATATATATATATACACTAAGTCAGAGGTGCTCATCAGAGAACAAACGAACCATAATAGCTTAGTTCTATGGACATGATAGTCTACTCTGAGAGCAACTTCTTTTAGCTCACCTGTGCCCTTCACAGGGAGAAATATCCTGAAGTATATCAGTCTGGTCTCACTCAAAAGAGTGACCCAGCCCCGAAATACCAGGCAATTCTACCCTGAACAGGAGAAACAGCAAACCCTCAGACGTGTTTTGGCCTTTATGGGCCTCGTCAGTGAGGTGCAGCTGAACTCCCTAAGGCACAGTGAGCAAGGGGTTCACGTCTGGAGTCCCCTATTACCCTTAGGGAGACTAAACCCTAAGGGTAATTGGCATAAACAAAAAAACTACAACAGAGGTGCTCATCAGAGAACGAACCAACCTTAATAGGTTAGTTCTATGGACATGATAATCCGCTCTGAGAGCACCTCTTTTAGCTCACTTGAGAGCTCAGCAGTGACCCAGCCCCCAAATTACCCTTAGGGTTTAGTCTCCCTAAGGGTAATAGGGGAAGTCCTACGTGCCTCTCGATTTCTGAATGCTACCAACATATAGATATATCTATATAGATATATCTATATAGATATATCTATATAGATATATCTATATAGATATATCTATATAGATATATCTATATAGATATATATATATATATATATATATATATATATATATATATATAGAGAGAGAGAGAGAGAGAGAGAGAGAGAGAGAGAGAGAGAGAGAGAGAGAGAGAGAGAGAGAGAGAGAGAGAGAGAGAGAGAGAGAGAGAGAGAGATGTATTTATTTATTATTATTTATTTATTACATAGTTACATAGTAATTGAGGTTGAAAAAATAATGTCAGTCCACCAAGTTCAACATTTTTAGATCTGCTCTAATCTGCAATATGCAGATTCATTGTTAATATATATATATATATATATATATATATATATATATATATATATATATATATATATATACACACAGTATATATAATTGTTTTCTCCATTCATTAGATAGTTAGGTATAGATGTATTTATATAGATAGATAAGATAAACATTCACACAGTAAGATTTCCTGCAGTAGTTAAACTAAATATACATAAAGATTATGGAAGTTAAACTGAACACATTTGCTCATGCCATGCATTTAATTAAAATGTCTTGTGCATTTTGTTGCTAATACTTATGTGATTCATTCCTGTCGTTTCTCTCCAATCACCGTGATGACTGGGAAATAGAAGAAGGTGAGGGAAATATCTTTATTGTGTCGTTAAATGCCTATACTCAGGGCTCTCAGGTTTAACGTGGTAACATTTGAAGTTGCTGTGAAAGGTGATAAATTATTGCTCTCGGTACGATTTGACTAGGAAAATAAAAGCGCTCGGCTCTCTCGGAGTCCATAGAAGTTTAACAAATAAAGACCTTGTGTACCTTGTAATGTTTCGGCTCTCAGATTGTTATAGACTGTTACTGGTTTTATTTTTACTCAGAATTATGCATCTGTTTTCCCTCTTGTGATATAAACAGAAAAACAGAAATGTTAGAATTGTATCGAGAATATAAAGACTCGCTATTGAAAAACAACTATATCTTAATGTATAATGTGTCCAGGTCTGGGACCTGTGTCTTCAGAAAGATAAAATAAATATAAGACAAGATAAAAGGAGCCATGTATATAGTGGTACTGGATTAAAGAGTGAAAATGCAGTGTGGACTCATTTGCATGTTCCACCTTTTTTCCCAGAGTGCAATGGAATAACTGTATTTGTCTGATTTCTGGGAAGAAAATATGTCTTGTTTTAAATTATTTTTAGGCATTCAAATGTGAACACAAATGGACTATTTATTCAGAAAGATATGAATAAATTTGAAATAATAGAAAGGAAGACGACTCAATTGCATTTAGTCTAAAAGATAAAACTTCACCATCCTTAAAGAAATATGGAAGGTTCCTGGAATTTACTAAATATATAATATCACTGTTTATCTATTTACTTTTAAGTACTTTATTTTATTAAGAAGTGCTTATAGGATCTGTTTGTTATTGCCAAAAATCAGACAAATAGTCCCTGTATGGGTCTGCCTACTGCAGTATATGCAGATACAGACTCAGTTGGGCTGGATGTGCAGTTTAGTGTCCTAGCCTATCAGGGACCACATCTCAGCAGCACTTGCAGAATGTTACTGAGAGATGATCACTGATTGGTTAGCATGGGATACAACACAGCAAGTACAGCAGTCTGTGTCTGCATACACTGCAATAGACCCATACAGGGACTATTTGTCTTCTTTTAGGCAGTAAAACAGAGCTTATAAGCACTTCTTCTTAATACAATATTATATACCAAGTAAAATCCAGAAACCCTCCATATCCCTTTAAAGGGATTCTGAAGTTTCTATCAGAGCCATTAATGCTCAACAATACGTAATATAAAGAACTCTAATTAAAATAATTAACTTTGATATGAAAACGCATACAAAAATCATCGTTTTAGCCTCAACTTAAATATGCTTCTTTAGGGCCCTTTCTTATTTTTGGTAATGGCCCAGACTGAATTTGCTTTTATCTGATGATTGCTTCGTCTATGCTTAAAACTTATTTTCTCAAAATGCTGTGGTTAGTGCTAAATAATAACAGCCATCAAGAGCAATTTTATCATACACTGCCATCTACAAATGGGCCACGTGTATTTAAAATTATGGTTAAAGAAGCTGTTTTAAGGTTTTTCACAAAATCTATTTTTTTAATCACAAAAGTGAAGAAGTTACATAGTAATTGAGGTTGAAAAAATACTTTTAGTCAAATTCAAACTTTTTAGTTTATAAAGTATGTGTAAAACAACATAAAGAGAAAAAACAAATGGTAAAAATATATGAATTTATTGATAGAACCCATTTTACTCAATTTTCAGTGCCTCTGCCTGTCAATCACGTGCCTCTTATTGGGCCATAATCTGCTCACTTGCTTGCTATTTGGGGAAATCTATTTTCAGTGCATTTGCCTGTTTCAGTCTCCTCCCTCTTATTGTCCCATAATCTGCTGCACTGTTTACTTGCGGGTGCTTGGGAACTTTGTGTTTTTGCAGAGCAGTGCAGTGGATTATGACATTCTCACGACCCTGGGAGGATCCAAAATCCCCCTGCCTTGGCTACGGGAATCCTACCTTGACCCATGGTGTGGATGGGCTTCTTGGTGACCCGGCTTCATTCCAGGACCATCAGAATGTAGAATAGGGATCAAGGGTTAAAAAATAACAAATAGAGATCATAACCTCTATATAAAAGCAATAACACCATTATTATGTTCCGAAAAGTGTTTATTTGGAATATTTATAGGCAAACAGCACAACACCACTTTGGTTCATCCCACAAACATGATTAAATTATCAGCGCATAACCAGTTAACTCAGTTAGCCCCTCTGTAGTACCTCACTGGTCAATTTCCCTTCTAAACTAGGTAACTCACTTATACTAATTGATTTTCCTATGCACAACTAGATAATCCCAAAATGCAGGTTGTTATTAAGATGCACAGTCCATTGTCCAAATTTTATGGTGATGGAATTAGTTGGAAAGGTGACCATGGGGGAGGATAGAGTGGACATCTCCAAGCCGATCACCACAGATCTGAGGAGGAGAATTAAACAGACAGAAACACTGAAAATGCATTACCCCTATAGACAAGAAAATGAACAATAAAAATGCAAGTCAAATATTTAAACTTTTTCAAGGGGCCAAATATTCTTTTTTTGTTACTTTACATTCTTTTTTTTTTTTTTTTGTTACTTTACATTTTTTAAGGGGCCAAATATTCTTACATCATTACTTTACATTCAGGTTGAAAAGGGCTTCTATTACAATATCCCTTTACAGCTGTCTTTTAGTTTGATGCTACATTAACCTTAAGAGAAACAACATAGGAAATAAATAATTAATCTGGTTATTTTCTTAAATAAATGTAATGTAATTATTAGCAAAAGGTTTCCTAGAGAGCGTGCATGATGCATGTAGCAGTCAAAGACGTACATAATCATTGACACTGAGCAAAGATGCTCCATCCATTAATTCCAGCCGTAATCTATTTTACTCCTAAGATTAATTGTACAGGGCTGTTTAATACAAGCCACCGCCATCAGTTCTATTTTGTTGTAAATCTTGTTAGACAGCCAGAAAACTGAAAAGCTTCCCCAACTCAATAATGCACTATAAGATTTAGCACCTATACCGACCTGCCGATAAAAAGTGAGTCTGTTATATGACAAATTCCTGCAGAGGAGTAACTTTGATGCATCTAAATCACTGCATTTGTAAAATAAATTCAGTATTACTGCAAGATGCCATGTTTGTACTGTGGAAAAGAATCTGATTAACAAGACAAGTAAGGGGTTTCTGCTTGGTTTTGTAAACAGGGCTTTGGGAGTTAAGTGGTTAAAACCGATAGCACTCAGAGGCTTCAAATCCCCCCCATCCTATGAAATACCATAATTCAGGGGTCTCTAATATTTTACTTAAAGTTGTGTATGCACCAACAAATAAAAAGCATTTGAAAATGGTGCTTTCCTTTTACAAATCGCTGCTGCCTTTATGGAATTGAATGTATTTTAGTATGAATCCCTACTCTATACATAATGATGCAGCACCAATCGAGACATTGGAATATATAAATATAGGATAATAATATAGACGTTCAAATGTGAATACAGATATACTATTTATTTATTGTACTACTGTATGGTGGAGGCTTCTATCGCTCTTTTGCCCACCATAAATTAAATGATTGTTGTTGTAAACTACCTCCCCACAAAATCTACTAAGCTATGAACCGGCCCCACTGTAACCTTGAAACAGTGCTGTCTGTGGGTCGGTTTCCTGGCTTGTGCTTAATCCATCCTGGGCTTTGCTTAAAGCTGTGTAATATATGCTTAAAAGGAGCCGTGTTTGTAATGGTATTTACATAGTTACATAGTTACATAGGGACTCATTCTATTATCGGCCGTAGGAGATGCGGGGCCGCAAGGTATATGCCTATTCTATTCCCTTCCGGCCGGGGACTCCGGCAGGCTTGCGGCCGGCGCCTTGTTATCCCTTGCGGCCGCACGCGCCGGAGGAAAGCCTATGACCTTAAACGGCCGCAAGAGTTTCTATTCAATTGCTCCGGGAACCCTCTCTGCAAGGCTAAAACCGAGCCGCAGCTTACTTGCAGCAAAAAGGTCCCGCAGGCACACAATTAAGCACATAATAAAGCCATCCTGCACTCTGAGGAGACTATAAAGTGATTGTAGGTGTTAGCATTCATAGCACAACATTCCCCTATACTCAAATCCGTAATTAATTTTTTTTTAAATTTATGTCACATATCCATGTAAAAAGTCCAGAGGGTTTGGAGCAACTCAGACCCGCCCACGCTGCGGCCGGAAAATAAAGAGTTAATTAAATCTCGGATTTGGGCTGATGTGCAAGCTTGAGAGGGGTTTACTATTAATTCTCATTTCCCCCATTATGATCCCTAGCATTTACAGAGCTTTACAGTGCCGTCTTGAATTTATTTTTGCTTTTAAAGTTTTCTGAGCTTACGGCCGGTTGCAAGATATACGGCCGGCCGTAAGGGGATATCCTTGCGGCGCCGGCTATTTGAACTGCAAGGTAACGGGAGCCCCGCAAGGAATCGCAGCTTTGCGGCCGATTTACGTCCGATAATAGAATGAGGGCCATAGTATTTAAGGTTGAAAAAAAGACCTTCAGTCCATCAAGTTCAACCTTTCAAGATCTCCTCCGATCTGCAATATGCGGATTAACTATTAATAAATTAGTTGTATAAAAATATATATATATATATATATAAAAAATCAAATCCCTCCTGATCCCAGACACCGGCGACCGGACTTCTCCCTGGATCAATACTGCCTCTCTAATTATCCATGATAACCCTGCATTCCCTTTTTAATTAGAAATAAATCCAGTCCCCTTTTAAAGTTATCTATCGAATCCGCTGTCACCACCTCCTCTGGTAGAGAATTCCACAGATTAACCACCCTTACTGTGAAGAACCCTTTTCTTTAGATTAAAGAGCGAAGCCTTAGTGGGCGTATTTGCATGTCCCTGTTCTCGTTCCCAGAATGCAGTGCAATAACTGTATTTCTTGGAATTCTGGGCAGGAAATAACTTGTTTTAGACGTTAAAATGTGAACACAAATGTACTATTTATTTACTATATATATATATATATATATATATATATATATATATATATATATATATATATATATATCAGGGGTTTATAACAATGTGTTTAAAGGACAGCTTAGCCAGTTGTATATACACCATCAAATAAAAGGCATGTAAAAATGGTGCTTTCCTTTTACAAATTGCTGCTGCCTTAATGGCATTGGACGTGTTTTAGTATGGATTCTTCCCCCAACAACGGTATATATAATGATGCTGTACCAATCGAGACACTGGATCCTGCCGTGCAGAGTTGAGTGATACACTTTATAACGTTTTAATGTTCACAGTCATGTAGACCTTAGTGCGAGAGCATCTGATTATAGTAATGTAACTATAGGCTCTGTAGTGCATTGTCAGTCACAGTCACTAGTTCAACTAATTTAACAATACCCTACACTGCTTTTTACATACAAAAGATGTGTTGCAAAGGTTAAAAATACTTTTAGACATTAGAAATGCAGCTTTACAACATGTTGTGACCTACTTCTGATTAACTCTAATAAGGGAGTGTCACTGCACAACATGAGTTGAATTATAGAGCTATATAACTAAATAACTAAACTGAATAACTAAACCTGATTATGGGCATAATGATTTTAGATTTATTTTTTACATTTTATCTTTTATATCTAATTAATCATTACTGCACAGATCTGTTTTCCTTTATTACATATTTACATAGTAATTGAGGTTAAAAAAATAAATGTTACTATCTCAAGTGGGCGTACCCTAAAAAAAACAATAAGCTTTCCATTAGACCGAATGAAAGTACTGACTAGTTGTAGATGCCTTATTCCCATTGTGCAGATAGACACTTCTTGTGTATTTAATGTCTCCTCATACCTCAGGAAGTAGCACAGCAGACAATAAAATGGTAGATCTCACAGCAACATCATTGCATATAAAATGTAATATATTAGAGGCTGGTAGTATATTTTTCACACAAAACAATTTTTTTCTTTTTTCAAGTATAATTCTTCAACATAATATATTTTAAACATATGACCCCAGTAATCCTTTAATCCATACAGCCAAAACATTTTTATTTTACAAAAGGATGTCCTAACAAAGCAGTTAAAATATAAAAAAGCAAAAATCATGTAAAATCCGCTTTTTGAAGGCATGGTCGACTATAGTGTCCCTTTAATTTGCTTTCCGCACAAGTATTTCTGTGTAGAATTAATACGGCTCTGGCACTGCTCCTGGTTTTTATTTAAATAGATGTTACTCAGTAATCCACTAATCAATGTGTTTATTGCTGAAAATCCCTCCCTTTTGCTATGTTTAGAAATCTCTGCTGTTTTTAGGTGTTTAACGTAATTATTGTGTAACGTATTGCAGAGGGAATGATCTGGGCGAGTGGAAATCATTTCCTTATTGATGAGAAGTTTCTTCCATGGTGAGAAAGCCAAACAGGGCTTAGATAGTTGTGAGAGTGGATTTAAAATCCGAGCCAGTGGCCGTGGCATTCACAGCAGGGGTGTTGTCTGACTAGGCCCAAGAGGCCCAGGCCTAGGGCAGCACAATATCAGGAGGCAGCAGTGCAGTACATTGAAATATGTTTGTATGTGCACATAAATGTCTATATGCAGTGATATTTCTGTCTGTAAGTGAACTTTCTGATATAATATATATATACTAGCGACTTGCCCGTCAAAAATGATGGCAATAAAATGATAAGCCAGACAATGCTGTTTGCCACACAATGTGAGGCTTTTGCCCCTCTGAGCACCTTCAGCGCTCATTGCAAGCCTACCCTCCTCACCCGGCCCCCGTGTACTTGAACTTTCTTGCTTTGCAATGATCACCTCCGGCGCTCATCGCAAGCCCCATGATGAGCGCCTTCGGCCTCTCCCCCTGTGTACTTTATAGGCCTCGCGCTTGACCACCTTCGGCACTCATGGCAAGCCTCTCCTCCCCTGTCTAGTTTAGGGGCCTTGCAATTAGTGTTATATACTAGCGAAAAATTACAGCAATAAAACGATAAGCCAGTCAATGCTGTTTGCCACACTATGTGAGGCTTTTGCTTCTCTGAGCACCTTCGGCGCTCGTTGCGAACCTTTCCTCCCGCCTACTGTACAGGCCACTCATTGCAGGGATCATTAACCTGCATGTTTTCTGCTTGGGAATGCCATGTGTCTCTTTCCAGCATCTCCCCCCTGTCCCTTCTCTGTGTGTTTCTCCTCTGTGTGTCTGCTGAATGTTTGCGTGGCGCACGGTGACTGCCGTTTGTTTTATTTTCAATGTCCTGCGTGCCTGGCGTTGTTGGTGTGTCTTACTGTTTTTGCCGTCCTGGCTTTGCTCAGCCTCATCTTCATCCAGTTTCTTAAAAAAATGTGTCCTCCTTTTTTTGTTGCTTAGACGATTTTCGAGCGACGAAACGTGTCAAGTAAGGCTCAAAAATGGCCGTTAAATTCGTATTTTTCCGTGGTCGTATTTTTTTTCCCAAGCTCGCATTGGCTTAGTCCTACAAGCTCGGAAGGTTTCAATGCCTCAACAGCTCACCTCACTTCACGAGGCTCGCAAGCGTGACGCCAAAATACATTTTGACAATTATAATATGTGATATATGTGTGTGTGTTGCGTCATTCATTCATGTCCAACTCTCCGCAAACCTCATGGACTGATCCACTTGGTTTTCATGGAGTGGATTGCCAGTTCCTTCTACATTGGGCAGCAGCATACAGCTCCTGGTATTCCTAGGTGGTCTCTCATCCAAGTACTGACCAAACCCAACCCTGCATGACTTAAGGATGGTGTGACCTCTTGGTTCCCTAAATGGAATCAAACCCAGGTCACAGAGGTGAAAGAAACAATTGCTAACCACTGGACCTTTTGTACATTTCAAACACAGGGCCCTCCATTCTTTTGCAATTTGTTATAATTATTTTGTCTTGTAGTGAACCCCTGTATAGCGCTACTGAATATGTTGGTGCGCTACAAATAGAGGATAATAATAATAACGATCAATTGCTTATGACTTTACAGTGAAAGCAATATATTCAAGTTCCACGTAATTAGTAACTATCAGCAATAATCTATTCCATGATTTCATTTGTTGCTTGGAGGGTGAACCAAAAAGACTGATCGCCAAGTAAAAATAGCAAACTTTAGTTTACTGTAGGAAAATGTTACATAGTCATTTAAATAATAAACTACTTGTAATTTTAAATTATAACATTTTTGGAAACTTTGCTGTGTCCATTTAAATACATAATAAAACATTTAGGGCTAAAGTGGGTCACATAAACGAGTGAATAACACGCACCATTATTCATCACTGGCTTCTGAATGAAGCCACTTATACCATTCCTACTGAGTCTCGAAATTAAAATGTCTGGGTACTTGACGGCCAACTGTGATTTTGTGTTTTTTTCTTAGTATTCAGAACCATTTACCTTTAATCCTACCCTAGGACGGGAATCTTGACCTGTTTTACTTGCCGTTCCCGCAGGCCCCCCGCTGATTTTTCCAGCGCTCACGCGGCCCGGTTGCAGAGGTGATGTTATTACAGAAATGACAGCATAATTGTCAGCTGAAGGAATCAGGTCATGGCAGTACCTAGAAAATAGAAAAATGTTTTGTTTCTTTAAATTGCTTGTCTTGTTTCTACCTTAAGGGGAAGATAGAAAACAAGATGAAAGATATTTTTTCACACATTTTTCCCCCAGGCTTGGTTGTCATTGCAGTTATTAATGACATTCTGCTTGCTCCATACATGCCAGCCAACATCCAAAGTGACTGGAGATTTGTATCTACCTTCCTACTGTGTTTGGGTCTGCCCAACACAAGTTATTTGCTAAAATAGTTTGTCTTACTATTGCCGTCAATTCTCAAGGTCAATATTAGAGCAACATTCTGTTTTTTTTTAGACAGCGTCTTCAATTAAAGAGATGCAAAAATTATTGTTACTCTTATAAACTATATGTCTTTGCATTTGCATTTCATGGGGATAAGCAGAAATTTTGTTTTGGAAATGTGCAATTTGTTAGCTGTAGTATCACAGGGGATCTTATTAGTCACTTGGAACTTAAAGGGCCAATATGTTGTTGTTGTTTAGTCATTCCGACTCTCTGTGACCGCAGCACGCCAGACTGCAGACGCCAGTCACTGCCCATCTGAACTCCCTCATGCTCATGTGCAATGCTTTCAATGACTTCATCTATCCATCTCCGCCTCGGTCGGCCCCTTCTTCTTGTGCCTTCAATGTTTCCCAGCATCCTGTTTTCTCATGATATGGCCTCATCATCAAACCTTCCAGTGAACCATTTGGCTTGATTTCCATTAGTACTGATTGATTGGATCTTCTTGAAGTCCAAGGGACTCTAAGCAGCTTTCTCCAAAGGCCACTGTAGTACAAAACTTTCTGTAAAATTAAAAGTAACCTTACACATAGGAATTTTTTTTTTTTTTAACATGGGCATCAAATTACGTTGGTTTACAAAAATTTATATTAAAGCAACAAAAACAGGCAAAAATTGGTTTGATACACCTTATCAGTGTCTTGTCTTATCAGTGACTTGAGACAGAATGCCTACAACGGCTTACTGAGAGTGTATTATTTGGGTTTTTTACCTGATTAATTGGCAAGTTGTCAAGGGAAGAGACCAGCTGGACTGGCCAATGAATGGATCCCACCGGTTAGGTCATCTCCTGTGTATTAGTACTAGGTATTCCCTGGAAGGAGTCAGGATCTGGGCAAGATGGCAGTTAGTAAGTGAATCTGTCCCAAGCACTAAATAGGTTTTAATGCATCTTGTTTCCTCAAAATGTCTCAAGCACACAATAATTGGTAGAAAAGTATTAGGTATCTATAATGTTAGGACATGTTCTGCTTCCGCTCCTCTGACCTCACTTTGTTACATTCAGAAAGCTGACGTCCACTTTTCAACTGTCACTGTGGCCATGGTAACCTGCTTCACCATAGCACTTCACTTCAAGGTTCTCCCCCATCAAAGTCATCACACTAAAACTGTAAAAGAGGAGAAGGCAACCTCACCCTGTCTTACATTAACATTTTTTTGTTTTTGTACTCTATAAACTGCTTATTTTTCATACTAAACACTTGATAGGAATTTCTGGACAAGCGTGACCCCAATTATAGCAATTGCTGCTTGACAGATCTAACATAACCTGGGCTTTATAATCATAATAAGAGCCATTCTTTAACAACTGCAAAATCTGGACACTCCACAGAGCTTTCACTTGTTAAAACAGTACTAACTTATTTAGACATTTACTGCACTGTAACAACTGGAATTGTATTATATTCCTGAAGGATACTAATGTAATTCTAGTGGTGATCATTTTCTTTTTTCTGAAGCCACACATTAAAGGGTACATTCTCTATAAATGGCTACAAGGTTAAAGAGTAGACTTAAAAAAGTTCAAACCTGCTCTCTAGCAGAGACATGACTAGGTTTATTGTGCCCTAGGCCTAGTCCTAACCACTGCTTTGCATGTAGCACATGTCTTCCAGATACCTTCTCATTTTCTTCGCCTTCCATTCCATTCCTATTTAATTGTTTCATAGCCACAACACAAAAACAGTCAAATTAGTCAAAGCCACCAGAGATCAGTTTATGCAAATACTAATAGTCATAAAAGATGTCTATATGCCTCTCTGAGACATCACTGGGCCCAAGAAATGTGTATGGCAGCTGCAGAGAAGATGTTTCCAAGAATGGAAGCAAACTGACACATATATGCTTTCCATGTACAAACAGTGGAATGAGGTTCCAAACGGAGGTTCAGCACCAGGGACAGCAGTTTACACACAGCCAACCTTGACATGGTAAAGGAACAAGTAATGAAATAATAATAAAAAATAATTTGAATAATAATCTTTGTATCAGGAGGTCAAGCATTTTAACAAGACGTGTCACATTATTTTTTCTTACAGGGACTGAGAGCATATTTGAGAAATATTAATGACATCAAAACTTTTTATATATAAACAAACAGCAAAAAAGAAACTGTATTAGTAGTCATCACTATATGTATATATCTATATATTGCATAAAAGCCGTGTAAAGCAGCAGGCATAAGCTTAAAGGAAGCCATGTTCAAAATAGATTGAAGAGCAAGGCATTTGTGGGCACATTTGCATGTCCCAGCTCGGCTTCCCAGAATGCGGTGTGATAACTGTATTTCTCGGAATTCGGAGCTGGAAACAGGTTTTTTAACTTGTTTTAGACATTCAAATGTGAGCACACATGTACTATTCATATATATATATATATACTGTGGCAAGATATCAGTCTCCTCTGGGTTTGTGCCCATGTTTCAGGCACTTTGATGGAGGATCACAATACAAGGCTGTATATACTTTTTTAAGTTTTACTAAAATGTAACCATGCTACAAAAATAACAAAACAAATCAAAGAAAAAAATATGCCTAACTTCCACTGAAGTACTACCTTGATTAATAAATAGTTGCCTCACTAACCAGCTCTCATTGAGCTAAATCTGTGTGGAGCAAAACAATGGTCCAATAGTTTGTTAAATCACTGGCCTGTATAGTCTTCAGATGTCAAGGTCTCTACTCTGTTCCAAGGGTTCTCTACAAGCTGCTGTCTCACTGTGTGGATATCCCAGGTCAAAACTGCAAACGATCAGTCCATTAGCAGCCCCTGACATACCCCAGGAGCAGTCTTAAATCAGGGCTGCCCAGGTGCAACTAATCAACTGAGCAAGAAAATTAACCCATGCAGTACTACAGGGGGGAGAGCTTTGCAGAGTCTGTGGCTCACATAAAACTTAATAGGACACAGTGAATTTGATCTACTCTAATTTTGCAGAGAACAATTTTGAAAATATAGCATATATTTTAAAAGTATTTGAAATTAGGAGAGAAAGTGAAGAGAGGGTAGAAAATTCTTAAAAAGTGATTTAAGGAATATGAAGATGAACTGAAGAAGAATAGAGTGTAACAAATGGCAGTGACACGTTGAAAGGGTCAGATTAATCTAATCAACCCTCCATCTCAATGGAATCCTCAATATCTCTTTCCCTGAGGATACACATCAACACTAATGTATGTATGTTACCAAAAGGGTAGCCAAAGGGTAAAAGACTTGGTCATATTCAGATAACCATGTAAAGCATGATTTTCTGAAGTTTCAAAAGGCAGACATCTAGCTGATACTTACACAGCAATTAAAGGGACAAATGGAAATACTCTATTTCTGATGCAACAAAGAAAAAAAAGTATTTGATGTGCCACAGTTTGTTTTCTTTTCAAATGAAGGTGTCAGAGCTCAAAAACATTAAGATTTTACCTGCGCTTGGGGTCTTGCCCTCTGCCTGCCAACGAGACCTATAGACTAAAGTTTGCTCTCTGCATTTTTTGTTAGTTTAAACATGCTTTACTTTTTCAATGAAAGAACAACTTTTGTAATACTTAAATCCAGCTCTTTTAAATACATAAAAACAGTTGTGTTCTCTGTCCCTTTAAAAAACTTCAATATTTGGCAGATAACGTTTCTTTTACTATGGTGTAGTCCAACCTTTTAATACCTACCGCCCACTTTTGATTGTAAAATTTCCTTACCTCCCACCGGTGCCGCTGTAATCTGGTTACATAAATCATATGACCCTAGGTATGTATTGCCCTGTACTTACTAAATAGTGATCTGGCCCTGACTACTGTCTCTAGGCTCTCCCACCAGCTCTCCAACCAGCCAAGCAGCAACGCCACCTAGCGATTACGCACCATGAAAGCTTGAATCGCCCACTAGTGGGTGGTAGGGACCAGGTTGACTATTACTGGTGTAGTCTGCATGTGCATAGTTGTATAAACATGGTGTAATCCAGCTAGGTGAAGAAATAGTATGATATTTTATCATCTTTTATTTACACCAATAAGCTTTCTTTTGCAAGTCAAAAGCAATCCTTATTAGATGTTACAAATTATACTTTGTGATGATTGGCTTGGAGCCTGCTGGTCACCCCTGAAAACCTCTCCCTGAAAGAGCTATGTCCGCTCTATCCTCCCCACTTATCACCATTTCAATCCCAGCTAATTCCATCACTTCGAAAAAAGGACTGTATAGCTTGATAACAACCTGCTTGATGGGTATATCTAGCTACGGGCAGGAAATTCAAATAGGATGAAAGAGATAACTAGTTTAGAAGGGAACTTTGAATGTGTTTAAGTTTGTGATGTAATTAACAGCTCACCCTGTGATAGGTTTAACCCCCACACCCCACAGGTTTGCCAGTGAGGTATTACAGACGGCTGATTCAGTTAATTGGTTTAGAGCAGGTAATTGTAGTCATGTTTGCAGGTTGAACCAACGTTGTATTGTTCGGTTTGCCTATAACTTTTCATAACAAAGACATTCCTCTAGGTGACATAAGCAAGGTGTTATCTGTTCCATTTAGACATTATATCCTCTGATTGGCTTCTATTCCAGGACCACCAGGATCTCTATTCTGCATCCTGGTGGTCCTGGAATAGAAGCCGATCATGGAGAAGCCCATCCTGCAGCCAAGGCAGGAGGATTCTGGAGCTGAGTTGGACCCCCTCCCCTGGGTCATGACATACTTTTACACAGTTGAGAAGATTTATAAAAAAAATGTGAGAACTAGCAGACTTCTGGGAGAGAAGACAATAGATAAAGGTCATCATAAATAATAGCAGAGAAAGTGTGCAAGAACAGCGTAAAAAAGATATAGAGAAAATAAATCTATTTAAGTATTAATTACAATAATATCACCTCAAGCAATACATAGTAATTCCTTAATTAAACTACTTAATGATCATATTGTATGGGTTTCTGAATTACCGTATATACTCGAGTATAAGCCGAGTTTTTCAGACCTTTTTTTAAGGCAAAAAATGGCCCCCTCTGCTTATACTCGAGTCACTCTCTCCCCCCCCGTGTCTCTCTAACCCCCGGTGTGTCTCTAACCCCCCCCGTGTGTCTCTAACCCCCCCCCCCCGTGTGTCTCTCTACCCCCCATGTCTCTTTCCCTCCCCCCTCCTCAACCTAATCCCCCCTCAACCCCCCTCCTCCACCTAAACCCCCTAAATCCCTAAATACCTCCCCCCTCTCCCCTCACTTACCTGCTTGTGCTCCGGCCTCCGCTCCTTGACCCGGCGCACATGTGACGTCACATGTGTGCATCGTCATTAGCATATACCGTGTGCACCCGGTATATGCTAATGACGCGGCGCGCATGTGACGTCACATGTGCGCCGGCGCCAGGTCAAGGAGCAGAGGCCGGAGCACAAGCAGGTAAGTGAGGGGAGAGGGGGGAGGTATTTAGGGGGTTTAGGTGGAGGAGGGGGGTTGAGGGGGGATTAGGTTGAGGAGGGGGGTTGGGGTTGAGGGAGGTTGAGGGGGGTTGAGGAGGTGGGTTGGGGTTGACGTTGAGGAGGGGGTTGAGGTTGAGGAGGGAGGTTGAGGATGAGGATGGGGGTGTTGAGGAGGGGGTTGAGGATGGGAGGGTTGAGTAGGAAGGTTGAGGAGGGGGTTGAGGATGGGATTGAGGATGAGGAGGGATGTTGAGGTTAAGGAGGAAGGGTTGAGGAGGAGGAGTTGAGGAGGGGGTTGAGGATGGGGGATTGAAGAGAGAGGATGAGGATGGGGGGTTGAGGATGGGGGTGTTGAGGAGGGAGGTTGAGGAGGGGGGTTGAGGTTGAGGACGGTTGAGGCTGAGGAGGGGATTGAGGCTGAGGAGGCGGTTGAGGATGAGGATGGGGGGGTTGAGGATGAGGATGGGGGGGTTGAGGAGTGGGTTGATGATGGGGGGGTTGAGGAAGGGGTTGAGGCTGAGGAGGCGGTTGAGGATGAGGATGGGGGGGTTGAGGATGAGGATGGGGGGGTTGAGGAGTGGGTTGATGATGGGGGGGTTGAGGAAGGGGTTGAGGAGGGAGGATGAGGAGGAGGGGTTGAGGAGGGGGGTTGAGGTTGAGGAGGGGGTTGAGGAGAGAGGATGAGGATGGGGGGTTGAGGAGGGGGATTGAGGATGGGGGGTGGAGGAGGGGGATTGAGGAGGGGGGTTGAGGAGGGAGGTTGAGGAGGGGGTTGAGGATGAGGAGGGAGGATGAGGAGGGAGGTTTTATGAGGGAGGTTGAGGATGAGGAGGGAGGTTGAGGATGAGGAGGGAGGATTAGGAGTGGGGTTGAGGAGGGTGATAAGGGAGGGGGGAAGAGACACAGGGAAGGGAAAGGTTGGAATAGACACAGGGGAGAAGAGGGAAGAAGAGACACGGAGAGAGAGGGGGACACAGAGGGCACAAGAGGGACACAGGGTGCAGCACATTTCCTACCCTCGGCTTATACTCGAGTCACTCATTTTACCCAGTATTTTGTGGTAAACTGGGTTACTCGGGTCGGCTTATACTCGAGTATATACGGTAACTAAACATATAAAACAATTTGTCAAGTTTTATAAAAGCTTTAATAAGGTCACGATGAGTAAAATGAACATGAGAGTGAGTGATTCCTTCATTCAGTGCCAAGGTTTTTCACTTTATTTACTGTCCTTGAACTGCAAAGTGAATTAAATCACATTTATATATTTCATTCCTTGCTTACAAGAATATTTCTGATGACTGACTGATTGCTTGTCTTTTCCAGCTCCGCCGATGTACAAAAGCTTCTCTGTGCTTTTAATAGCACAAACCATAGGCCATATATTAAGTAAGCAGCCATAATGTTACCAGCACTGCCACTATAGTACAATTTAGGTCACATTTATAAGTCACCTTTCACAGGGGAAGATGCTAATGGCTTAAAGAAAATCTAGTTCATGATTCCTGTAGACACAAACTAATGGAGCATGATGCTGTTTTATAAAGGGAGGTTTATGTGTTTTTATATAACCACTAAAGATAGCCAAGGTTGCTTATCACATTGCTTTGTCTAATAAAACGGGCTGTTAATCAGGGTTTGCAAAACAGGATTGTTCTACTTTAGGTTATTGTTGTTTTTTTAAGTAAATGGAATACTGTAGAAATACTATTATCTAATATTTTGGTACCATCATGCCAACATTTCTAAATAACAAATTTTTATAATATAAGATGCACCGGTCATCTGCATAGGAACAGTAAGTTTGCGACTAGAGCTTGAAGCCAACACCATGCCAGTCTATCAGCTTCTTCTAAGTAAGATTGTATTAATTTTCCTTTTTTTTTTTTTTTTTTTATTATGTTTTATTAACAAAGGCAATTGCATAAAATACAGAATAACAATCTTAGTCGATTACATGTTACATCGTTACACAAACCATACATATTTCCAGAAACTTCACTGATCAGCCGAGTCGTCTCTACAGTGGTCTTCTGAATTGAAATACAAAGAAACTAGCATAACTGTAACTATTATAATTGCCATAACATCTGCCTCCTCCAATTTTCCAAGTTTTCCTCCTAGTTGATTGTACAAATTACAACCTAAACACTATTTGATCATAAAAATAAAAGTGTTAACCATAAGCTAAGAAGGATTCCCCCTATCCTAAAGATAATACTTTCATTTATCATACAACCCGATGAAGTTTGTCAGGTAAATGCCTAGAACATATTTGTTGCTTAATGGAGAATCTCCCGTAAACATAAGGAGAGAAGAAGAAAAAAAAAAAAAAAAAGAGAAAAAAATAAACAGAAAGAATAATTTAAACTAGACAATATAAATCAAAAACCGTCAAAGGTAATAACCAGGTCTTATCTATACTGCATAGAATTTTTCAATATTCTGCACATTTACTTACTAAATCAGGTTTCCTCCATTGTCCCCCTCTCCTCGGCTCCCGACCTCCGGCTCTCTCCATCTAGGATGTTGGAAGAACCCGGATGCAATTTTCCTTTTCTTAAAGTAAACAGTAAACAAAAGTTTAAAATAGTAATACATAGTTATTTGCTTAAAAAAAATTAAGCGATTTATTTAAAATGTTCTATATTGTATAACGTCCTATTTTCCTTGAGAGGATTACATTTATTATTTAGCTGTGTTGTTATTTCTTGTGTTTTTTTCTAGTAGTTTCCACCTGCTATTCCCTTTTGTCCTGCTGCTATTTTCATGATTGTCTTTCTACTTTCTTTAGTGCCTTTTCTTTCTCTCTGGGTTTGCCTTCTCAGGACATCCATGTTTCATAAGGTCTCCTGACACCTTTAAGCACAAAGCTCTTACAAGCCATTCCATCAAGTAAAGTCAACAAGAAATGCTGCAAAAAATATACAGATAATATATATCCTACAATTGTAGAGCAGACAATGGGAGAAGTGCTCATAACAATATATGGGCATGATCACAAATAGCTCTCGAAAAATACTAAATCTCATAAATGAGAAATCACATTGAATAAAGACAAACTAAATGGCTCTTGTTAAAAAAAAAAACTGTATAATGAAAAAATATACAAAAAAGACAGTCATACAAGATATTTGGTGAATAATGCATATTTGAGAGATCACACTGCATTGCAGTAGGGGGTAGGGGTCAAATACAAAATCTCAAGTGCTAAAAAAAATCCTCTTACCTAACCTTCTTCCCCACCACTCTCATCACTAAAAGACATAATCCAAGCTATAAAAGAGAGCATACTTTTTTTACAGAAGTGTTTAGTTAGTGAACTTCTATCCAAAACTACACTAACTAAACACTTCTGTAAAAATATGCTATGTGCTTATATGGAGCCCTATTCAATTGGCCGAATAGCAATTTAATAAGGCTGTAAATTTGCAATATTCCATTTATTACTAAATACAGATTTTTTTAAATGACTGAATATGAATTTTAATTCTAATTAAAACATATAGTTCATGTTATTGGGGTATCACAGTGGTACTTTAAGTCAGTAAGCACAGAGAGTATGTTTTAACCAGCAGATTGCAATTATAGCATTAAGTAAGTGTCCTGCATATTGTTGACAGCTGATAGGAAATCCTGAAAATATATATTTCAGGGGTCTCTGTTGAGCTCAGTTGTGAAAATATATTTTATAAGAGATTTTTCAGATGGAATATTACTTTATCATATCTGCCGCATGTATACTGCAATCTCAGACAAGGCAGATATTCACTTAGTGCTACTAACTTCTGCAATTGATGCTTTCAACCAGCCCAGTAATTGCAGTTATAACACAGGTCAATTCGACCGTACAAAGAAAAATATCATTTTATGTTTCCGAGACGATTTCTGCCTTGCTATGTCTGATTTCAGATACTGACAGACTGCCCCTCTAAATGCTAAAAGTTACTTTCCCTACTTAGGCCTTCATTCCATGGCTTCTGTAAGAAATTTCAAAAGTATGAATATGGGGTCTATCGGACTATGGGTGTCCCCATGGGCGTCCAATATGGACTTCTGTGGTGGTAGGAAGGGTGCCATGGGGGTTAGCATCCATGGGCATCCAATATGGACTTCTGTGGTGGTAGGAAGGGTGCCATGGGGGTTAGGATCCATGGGCATCCAATATGGACTTCTGTGGTGGTAGGAAGGGTGCCATGGGGGTTAGCATCCATGGGCATCCAATATGGACTTCTGTGGTGGTAGGAAGGGTGCCATGGGGGTTAGAATCCATGGGCATCCAATATGGACTTCTGTGGTGGTAGGAAGGGTGCCATGGGTGTTAGGATCCATGGGCATCCAATATGGACTTCTGTGGTGGTAGGAAGGGTGCCATGGGGGTTATGATCCATGGGCATCCAATATGGACCTCTGTGGTGGCAGGAAGCTGTCGACCACGAGATTTGCGAACCGAGCCATGAAGTAGCTGGTTCCTGCCAGTAAGGGCTGCAATGAGGGCCGAAGGCACTTATTGCAGGGCTCGCGATGAGCCCTCATTGCGAGGCCCCCAGGGCTTTCATCAACCCCACTACCTGGTTCCTGCCAGTGCAGGGCTCGCGATGATCATTAGAGGCGCTTGCATCACCCACCCCAGTACCTGGATTCCACCCAGCCACAGTACCTGGATGCGACCCTGCCAGTAGCTGAAGCACGTACCTGTATGCGCGCCTGCCAGCAGCGCCACACTCCGTCTTCTCCTTTGGGTTCCCGTCCTCCGGCCGGAACTACTTTCTGAATCACGCCGCGCATCGGTGCTGGCAGGGTCTTATCCAGGTACGAGACACAGGGGAGGGTGAAGGGGAAAAGGAGACAAGGGAGGGAGAGGAGAGGGAAAGAGACACAAGGGAGGTAGAGGCAGTAAGGAGACACAAGGGGGGAAGTAAGAGGGGGAAAGAAGACACAGGGGAGGGAGAGGGGGAAAGGAGGTACAGGTGAGTAAGAGGGGGGAAATGAGACTGGGGAAGGAGAAGGGGAAAAGGGAGAGGGGGAAGGAAGTTCAGGGGAGGGAGAGGGGGAAGGAGACACAAGGGAGGGAGAGGGGGAAAGAGACACAGGGCAGGGAGGAGGGGGAAGAGAAACAGGGGAGGGAGGAGGGGGAGACACAGGGGAGGGAGAGGGTGAAAGACACACGAGGGAGGGGGAGAAATAAAAGGGAGGGAGATGGGGGAATGGAGACACAGATGATGGAGAAGGGGAAAGGGAGAGGGGAAAGAAGGTACAGGAGAGGGAGAATGGGGGAAAGGAGACACAAGGGGGGAAGGGAGAGGGGGAAAGCAGACACAGGGAGAAAGGGAGATGGGGAAAGAAGGAACAGGAGAGCGAGAGAGGGGTAAAAGGAGACATAGAGGAGGGAGATGGGGGAAAGGAGACACAGGGGAGACACGGGGGGAAGGAGGTACAGGAGAGGGAGATGGGGGGAAATGAGACACAGGGGAGGGAGACTGGGGGAAAGTTGATACAGGGGAGGGAGAGGAGGGAAAGGGAGAGGGAGAAAGGAGTCACAGGAGAGGGAGCGGGGAAAGGAAACACAGGGGAGAGAGAGGGGAAGGAGACACAGGGGAGGAGGATTTTATTCCCGTCATTTTTGACGGGCAATTTCCTAGTGATATAATAGTTTTGAAATGGTGTGTTTTGGCCTAGGCTAAATGGGGTATGTGGGATAGCATAGCATTGCAAGGGAAATCACAGTTTCAAATGGGTCCTGTGGGTGCACAAATAAAAGTGGGTCTAGGTAGTGGTGTGTTAATTCCTAGTCGCACAAGGCCTAGGCTAAGGGCAGTACATTTTAGGGACAGCAGGCTGCCTGAATATGCCAGAGTAGAACCATAAAATAATGGTTGCATAGGCACAGTAATACACATAAACCTATGATCTGCCATATGGCAAGGGGATACGTACAGTGTGGGGCATCATGTAAATGGGGCATGGGGGTGTATAAGTCTCTATGGTCCTAAGGCAGTATAAAACCTAAATATGCCCATTCGTCTAGGGCAAATTGGGTTGCCAGTCCCTTCTCCAGTGGTCCGCAATTTGTCTGACCTCTCTGCTATGACCTGCCCATCCTGGGTGATCCTATATGGTATAGTTCACAGCTTCATTGGGGTACACAAGCCCTTTTACCATGACAAGATAGTGATCCAGAAGGATAAAGCCAAAACAAAAATGGAGCTGGATAGAATAAAGTTTATGCATGTGCATTATTAAGAATTATAGCACTATTCAATCCTGATTCTCGAAACCTCTGAGATTTCAGTCCCTAGTTCGGAGCCAAAAAAAAAATCTCTAGAAGCAGTTCTCCAGTATCCTTTCTCTTATAATGTGGTTGCCTGCTGTGCTTTTGTGCCCAGTCTATAAGAATTAGGCAGGTGTTTTTCTCTTCGGAAATATATGCTTGGTGTTCACTGTAGGTTCTATTGAATGCATGTTCACTCGGAGGGCAGAACAGAAAAAGTCTTCTGTGTAGCACCATTCATATCTAAACGCCACAAAGTGCTCTGCACTTATAGGTTGCATACAGTAATTAGTCACATCAAAACACATTGTGATGCGCATGATGATAATTACCAAACAACAAAAGACGTCTCTGTGCAGGGAAGATTGCTGGAAATGATCTAATTAAAGTTCTAAGCATCTTCAGATAGCCGCCACAATGAATCAATTAAAGATTCTATTTCCAGGAGTGGAATCCGAGTGCAATATTCAAGAGATCTTTAATCAAGTGTAAAACTGAAAAAAATGCCATGTCAGACAGAAACAAAGAGTTGTATACAACATAATAAAAAGCAGTAATCTAAGCTCTTCATTCAATTCGGTAATTCACTTGTCTTTGTTTTGTACATAAGAAGAAGTTGATTTGGAGGGCTCTTGGTAACCGAAATCACATTTTGGAAATAGATCCTCTCTACCATGAGAAATTAAATTCCCGCTATACAATCGGAGGAAATGATACAATATTATCATTGGCAGGGGTGGATGAAAATATCTAAAACCTAGCCTAGGAGCCAGACATTATCATTTGGAAAAAATGGCTTCTGTGAAGTTCCACCCTTGATTATGGATGTGAGCCAGGAGACACCCCTCTAAACCAGTAGTCTCACAGATTAGGATGTGAATGAATGCCCAGATCAGTACAATTAAATGTATATAACCAAATTAGTAGACACACCAGTGTCTTTTAACTAGAAACACCTTATTATAAAAAATAACTTTTATTGATATGAATTCAAATTCAAAAGATATGGGTCAAAACCATGGAAGCCAAGATGCTCCTTCAGTAGGTTGGATGATTCCAATGGAATCAGTAGAATTACATAGGATACTGCAAATCCTGCAACTATTAAGGACAGCATATACCCAAATCTGACATCATCTTCTACTACTACACCATCTACCCTTTTTGGATTTCAAAACATCTTGCCAATTAAGCACAACTCCAAGATTAACTTAGTTTCATAACTACACCACCCTCTACTGTATAACACATTGGAACTATGGGACACCATATGGTCCAGTCACCACATTAATGAAAGTAAAGAAATGTTACATTCACATATGACATCTGTCCCTCACAAAATGTCTTGAGTCCGCTCTTTACACAGCTTCGTAGTAACCCAAAAGAAACACAAGGTTTCAGGGAGCTACAAGCCTTCATCAGGTGTGACTCCACAGAACAAACCTAACCTATATGCACAAAACTTGACACCACAGATCTTCTATCTCTTCCCCAACCAAACCCACTCTATTAAATTGGGGCGGCTTTTCATGTCATCTGGTTACCAAGTACACATTAAACATTTATAATAATATTACAAATGTAAGCACAGAACCAAAATATATAATTATTTCACAGTGATAATCCATACATCAATAACCCATTAAATTGACATTCATATACATAATAATACCATCCATCCATTGGAAGGATCTGTTCCTCACCCTAACCATGGGCCCCTCTTATACCTGCACCCTCTCTAGGTTTTGATCTTGTAAAATCAGGGCCCATTTAGTCTTCTATATGGGTTGGCTGACGTCTGACTGAAACTACGCCATCTGAATAGAACCACATAAAATATTGGTGCTTTACAAATAATTGATAAATTAAGGATAATTGTATTATTATTATTATCTTTGTGTTTCAGAATGTCCCATAGAGCTAGAGGAACAGTAAACACATGGACAACATTTGTCTATGCTTATTGAAGACAGTGAAAATAGGATGAGATGCCACATTTATACATACACATTGTTACAGGAGGAAAAGAGGCCTTTATATATCAAAAACTAAAAATAATAATAATAATCACTACAATTTATATGTTTGATAAAATACTATTAAATAGTTGCTTAATGGTTTTCTTTTAATTGCTAGAAGCTGAATTTAATATGCTAATTGTTTTCCTTAATAAGTTCTATGGATATGATAACCCACTCTGAGAGCAACCTCTTTTAGCTCACTTGTGCCCTTCACAGGGAGGAATATCCTGTAGTATATCAGTCTGGTCTCACTTAAAAGAGTGACCCAGCCCCGTAATACCAGGCAATTCTACCCTGAACAGGAGAAACAGCAAACCCCAGACGCGTTTCGGACTCTATGGGCCTCGTCAGTGAGGTGCAGCTGAACTCCTTAAGGCACAGTGAGCAAGGGGGGCAAATCTGGAGTCCACCATCCTCCTTAGGGAGAATAAATCAGTAGACTGTATATATATTTAATTATAATTTTTATATATACTGGGTCCCCCCTATGAACACACAGAAACAGATGTGCTTTGGAGGACCACAGCTTATTTTATTAAACAATAACCTTTTAACACCCCCCCCCCCATAAAATGAATACTTCAATTGGACCCAGGAAGAGTGCCACCATCTCCACACCATAACCAACCAATAATTTCACATAATATGGACAAGCACCCCTGCCATGTCAATGATGTGATGAATAACTACATAACTTACATTAATCATCTCTTAAAATACTTATCCCAACTGTAAAACATATTACAGCCCAATAGAATGGAAGGCTAATGGGAATTAAATTATCCTTGCTTGTTCTGATTCTCAACCAACATAAAGAGGGAAAACCACCCTTTATATAACCTACTAGCGAATTGCCCGTCAAAAAATGATGGCAATGAAATTGTAAGTGAGCCAATGCTGTTTGGTGTATAATAATACATTAATAAATTAATATACTTTACCTATTTTGAAGTAATATATGCAGGAAGCATTCTGTTGAAGAGCTGACAATCTGTTTTGATGTTGCTGCAGCATTAGTGCTGTTGAGCTGCTGTGTAAGCGTGATGAACGTGTGCAGTGTAATAGTGTGCTTGCGCGAGACCAAACCGTTAGCGTAGTTGTGTACTTCCGCATTGTCGTAAAATGGCGGGTAATGTGTGGTATGCGTCTTAGCGGAATATCCGTAGGTCTTTCGTGATGTTTTGCGAGTTTCTTGTGGTGTTTTGCGTGTTTAGAGTGCTGTAGCCTCGTTTTCGTTTTGTTCGGCGGCCATTTTTTCTCTCGCTTAGAGAATTTTTTAGTGTTTAAACTCTTTTATTTTTCTTTAAATGAAGGTATAAGTTGTTTTTTTGAGGTCCTGGATGCTCCCTCTTGCTGTAGGTAAGCTTTTCATGTATGTGCTGTGTGTATTTATTGTGTTTTGAATTTTTTCATGTTTGCGAGTTGCGTCCGATTTTTGCGAGGTCGTAATGAGTGGTAACGTGTCTCGTATGTTGTTTGCGTTGCCAGGTAAAGTTCGTGAGTGTCGGAGTTGGTTTGTCGTGTTGTTTGCGTTGCGACGTAAAGTTTGCAAGGGTCGCAGTTCCTTGCCAGCAACTGAGGCCCTCGCCCGCGGCCCTCGCTACGCGAGCCTGCAAGCATTAGCAACAACTCGTACGCTCACAACTATATATGTGATTCCCCTCCACTAACTCCTCCCCTGACAGATCTCCACCAATTATTTCAAACTATCCTAACCCCTGTTCCCAGCCAGGTCGGACCCCCACTCTCTTTTACTATGCTCAGCTGTTGGCTCACTATCACTAAACTTTATAATGGGGAAAATGATTTTGTATGCATATTTATGTGCTGTGGATTACATTTTCTCTTCTGTGTTGATCTCGTCATGTTGTTTCTCAAGAGGGTATATGCTTTTAAAGTATAGATGCCATATCCCTACGGTGCTGACAGAAACTTTCTGTGTATTCAATGTTTACCCTGTTTACCCTGTTGTAAATTAGAAAACGTATTTTTTTCCAAAATCATTTGCCTTTTTAAAGTGTAGTTCTTCAAAACAGTATATTTTTAAATACATGACCATGGTTGCCTTTTTAATTTAACAGTGTGCACTCCCGCCATGTAGGCCTATTCTCCTCAAGGTGCATGTGTTGCTAGGCAACCAGCCGACTGTGAGCAACACCATGGCCATTTATTTGATAAAATGAACCCACTGCCACAAGGCTATATTTATATATAATTATATGTAAAATGTTTATTTCTGTCATACAAATATTAGAAACTTTCACAACTATAAAGTATAAGTCCTGGCAGGTATTTAAAATGCACCCCTTATATAAACCATCCATTGAGTTATTAGACAGCTGGGGATTATCATTTCTCTGCCATCTTTAAATGCGGCAGCTGTGAAATTGAGTACTACAAGATTCAGTTATGGACCAAAATACAAATGTTTATAATAAAAGACTGGATGTCTGTATCTGCAGTGTGTACAAGAACATTGCGTTTTTTGACCTCTGTCCCTTTTTCAGGAAAGTATTCTAGATAACAGTGGTATTCATATTCAAGATGCCTAAGGAGGTGTGAGGGACAGCTTTTATGAAAATATAATGTAATTTAGTTTATGGTTATAGAGCAATAGAAGCCCTCCACTGCGCAGAATACATGACCTAAGCAAGGCCCAGTTATGAGTGAATAAAGGTTATACAAAATTACCTATTAAATATAATGATTAGACACGGACCACTTCTTGGGAGTAAAACTGGCCACAGCGTTTATTGGTAAACACAAATGGGTGTATATATATATATATATATACATAACCATAACACCAATACATGAACATGACCACGTGAGGGGAGGAGCCTGGCCAGAGACAGTACGCCCTACGCCCTGAAGCCTCGTCCAGGGCCTACCATGTTGTAACATCTGTACCACCGTAGGGTAGGATCTTACCAATTTTACCACTGTCCCGGCGACTCCCCTCACCACCCGCCGCTGTGACAACAACAAAACATGATTTGAAAACATAAGAACAATAACCATAAATGTATACAGGTGCTGAAGACATTAAGCACGATAATCCTTACAACTAGACCAAAAAAGGATTTAAAAGAAAACACGAACATAACTTTTAACAATATAATTTAGGGGTGGGTATCCTCACCTCATGGCTAGCTGCGAGCCTAATGGCAGAAATGGCGCCAAACAGCCTATAAATGGCTACACCCCTTCCCAGCTAGTCACTCCTACCTACCCGGTCCTGCCAGGTCAAGTGGTCCCTCCTGCCATCACCAGGAGGCCTGGTGTGGCCCTCGGGTCTTTCAGTAAATAAATAGTACATTTACAATCACATTTGAATGTCTAAAACAACGTTAAAAACGTATTTCCTGCTCAGATTGCCCAGAAATACAGTTATTGCACTGCCCTCTGGGTAACAGGGTGAGGACATGCAGATAAGTCCACAATGCATTTTCAGGACTAGGGAAATTCCAGAATATTAATAATTATAATCATGGAGCCCCTAAAACTGAATAATTCCCAAAGTATAATACATCTCTATGAAGGGCTCTCTATCAGGCTCCTATAAATAGCCTGTCTGGCTTCTATAAAATCTTCCTGGCTCTTAAGTTTTAGATTATTATTGTCCACCCCTGCTTATAACAATAATGCTAGCATATAATGCTGCTTGGAAATCAGTTCAAACAGGGCATTGCAAGCTCACAGCAAATAAGAAATGCAATGGTAGAGCTACTGCGGGTGGAACAGGTGCAAAGCACTGTGGCCCACACCTTGGTAGGGGCCCTCTGCTTCCAGCTGTAAATGGAGACATTTAACTTACTGGGAAGAGGGACATATATTTATTTTTATAGAAAGAGTAATCTGATCTGAGTAGTTTGACCACCTACATATATTTTGGTATGTTATTGACCACTACCTTGTATAGAGAAGTTAGGCCCCCAAATTACTTTGTACTGGTGCACTCCATTCACTAGCCCCGCCACTGATGAGCTATATATATATTTAATTGACTACTGTAGTAATATATTGAAATATACGCTTGTGAAGAAAGCACTTGAAAATATTCAAATATGTTTAGAATTTAAACTAAAAATATGCAATTATACTATGGTTGAATCTACCATTTTGGTTTCTGGTGATCAATTTTCTGAGAGTTTATAAAACTTCTATGTACACAATTGGAGCTAAAAACGCCCAGTGCTTTCAACACGATTAACAGAAAGCTTATTATTTTTCAATGTCATACTCTCCTAAAAAAGTCTGAAGCAAAAATTAGTTGCATATAAAAGTTAAAAATGTACAGGTTGTTTTTATTTATTTATGTTTGCTTTCTAAAAATTTTTTGACTATTATATAGTTTAGTTATTCAAAAGATCCAACATACGGTACCTTGCAAAATTAAATCTCCAATTTTTTCTTCCTAAGAAAATTTGTGCTCATCCCTAGTCCCTTTACAGATCAGGGACATATTTAGGTATTATGCTGTACTAGGCTGTTCAGATTTGTGCACCTCCAATAACACAGTTACTACTCCTCCTTGCCTCTTTGCTATATCAAAAGTTTAACACACTCCTATATAGAAGATCATAAGTGTATATGTAAGTATATAGTGTGACAACCTGTCACCCACTGGGTCTATGACCTTGGATCTGGCACTTTCGATGGAGGAACAACAATACAGCAGGAATTCCATTTTTTTTTTTAATTTTTACTAAATTAGAAGCTAGTGTCACAAAATACATACATCTAAACAAACTAAAGAAATAAACAGGCCTAGCTCTCTTGGCTCCTTCATGTGACACACATCTCTCTGGCTCTGTCTTTTGAAGTCTGTGCCCACTTGAGCTAATCAAACTCCTCCAAGAGTTAACTCTTTCACCTCTCCTGGGGAAAAGGGAGCTCTGTAATCTCCATAGTGCATATTAAGCTCAGGTCTCACTTTGCCTACCTGTGGCCTAGGCCCAGGATTTTCAGGAGGCAGCAGGCTTTACTATTGTGACAATTACAGCCCTAGAGAGGCCTGAATTTGAGGATTTGCTTTCTGTTCACAGGTGAGTCAATCAGGATGACTGAAGAAGCAATAGTCTCGCCTGTATGCGTCAGGGATATCCTCAAATCTTGGCCTTTGTGCGGCTCTCCAGGACTGGACTTGCCTAGGCTGAACCCCATGTTACAGAACATATGCACACTGCACATTCACCAACCAGCTATAATTCAGAGAGTAATAATACTGATCAGAATTAAATACCATTCAGAGGCAGTGGAATGGGCAACCAGGCTGAATTATGGCATCAAAATGCAACTTCACTTAACATCGGCCTACTAAATTTTTTTTTTTTTAAATAACAATCAATTACAAAAGTACTGTTTTTTATACTAGAATTAGGCAAATGAAAATACATTTTTCATACATTAACTATAAATATTTCAAAACTCTCAGTAACTCATCCATGAACATATTTTCCAGTTGAATTGCATCACGGAGTACAACCCACAAAATTTTTTAGTAAACATAATATGAAAATTATAGCACTTATTCATGATGATGCACAGGAACCTGCTTAGAAGCCGTGAAGTGTGGCTTGATTTATATTTGCACAGAAGATTTGCTCTGATGAAGAGTGACAGAGTTGTGCCGTCGCACTCATCCATTCCTATTATTTTTGTTAAATGCAGGGCAGGGGAATTTGCTAATAATTAATAGCGTTCTATAATTATAAAAAAGTTTTTCCAAAGAATTATGGCCGCTCTTAACTTTTTTTTTCTTTGTTATATTCCATTAATAATAGAAAAATTAAATATCCTTTTACTTACTCAACTCAAATTAATCTACCCTTATCTAAATACAACTACTTGATTGTCGCCGGGAAAGAACGAAAATCTGTTTAAATAAAAAAGGACGAAGATGAGAGTGTGATATGATTAGAAGGAAAGGATTAATATATTCCACTTTCAAAACTCATCAGCTTTTATTGTTGACACAAACCATTTAATTACACAGATGAGCCACAGTTGTTTGTTTTTCCCAAGTAATTGAAATAATGGGATATTGTAATCGTATTTGCCAAACCTGTCCTCTCTTTGAGGTTTCTATAGTAGGAAAAGGGAAAATGTAAGTGTATTTTTAATTATAGGGACTCAATCTAGTTCCCCATAATACTGTCTGTCAGTACTTTGTCCTGGATATACAATATATAAAAATATAATTTCCTTAAAGGATCAATGTGGGCAAAATGTTATATATGTTTTTTGAATGACTCATCTTTATAATGGACAAAATGTTTTAGAAAGTAAACCTTTACATTTTCTCAGGGCAGTGTCAAATACTAACCAATCAGTGACCATCTCTCAGCAACATGCTGCAACGTACTGCTGTGTCATGGTCTCTGATAGGCTAGGACACTATCAGGGACTATGACTACACATCTAGCCCTACAGCGTCTATGTCTGCATATGCTGCAATGGACAGACCCATACCGCAACTAATGCTTGATTTTAGGCAGTAAAAACAGAGCTTAGAAGCACTTCTTAATAAAACAAAGTACATAAAAATAAATCGATACCCCAGTATTTTACATACCATATAAAACCCAAAATCCACTTCTGGATTGTTACCTTGTGGTGGTGAAGGGACTTGTGTACTTCAATGAAGCTGTGAACTATACCATGTAGTGTCACTCAAGATGGGCAGGTCATAGCAGAGAGTTCAGACAAATCGCTGTCCACTGGAGTAGGAAATGACAACCCACTCCAGTATCTTTGCCAAGAAAACCATTTGGATACGCACAACCAGACACACATATTGATGTGCCTAGCTTGCAGCGTCCATTTGGTCACCGAGAGTCGGACACAACTGAAGGACTGAACAAAAATCAAGAAAATGTCAATGTACCTTTAATTTTTAGTTGTTCACTTTAATTCAAGGTCTGACTAACACTTTAAGACCACCATGTTTAAATCATGTCAGCACTTTATGAACCTTTTACCGCATATAGATATAAAATCTTGGTGTTATAGACTTCACCGGAGATAATTAAATCAAACATACTCATCATACCTTTAAAGGAGAAGTCATTAAAGAAGAATTTTGGAAAACTTGCTCTGAATTTAAATCATTGAAATAAATGAGAGCTAGAGCTCCTCTGTGAACAAGAAAGTGGAGCTCAGATGTAAATTTCAGCCTTAATTATAATTTGATTTATGTACGCTTCTGTTACCAGCTTATTACTCATTTTGAAAGGAATTGATGCGGAACATGGCATATGTTATCATTCATTGCATGTTGAAAGCAGGTTGTTGCTGAAACTATGTCTAGTACGGCTGGTAATGGAGCGACGAACTTTACAAAGTCTCCAGCTCTTCAAAGACAAACTTCACACTGTGCTGTTTTGAAGGAGGCATGTTTGGTATTGCTAGGTCAGTTATACAAAGTGTTGCCAACTAAAGAGTGACACAAAGACTGTGTCAAAGGCCATTCATTTTATAAGCCAACCATATAATGCATTACAGGCTACATTGTGTTATCACATGGATCAACGCTTGTAGTAATTTGGCCAAGTCGGGTGGGGCTGTTCTCTGACCGATAAATGAGCAGATTCTTTCCAAGGAGCGACACGTGTCATGAAGATGCCATCTCACAAAAGAGCACAGTCACATACATCTCGATGAGAGTTAAAAGCTCAATATACACCTAAAGAGCCATAGGTTGGTGAGATCACACCTGGGACCAACATCCCACATTTAGACCCCTGAAGGTCGCCTTTCAAAATCTTACAAAGAAGTAATACTATTAGGTTATTTTTTAGTCTATACATATTTTATTTTTTCTGTTTTCGGGTATTGTTTTTTGTTTGTGACTGATCTAGAGTTAATATATATATTGATCTTTGAGTCAATAAGTCAATGCGTGCTTGCAGTAATTTGGCAAGGTCTGGTGGAGCTGTTCTTTGTCAGCTAAATGGGTAACAACCACATTTCATGAAGATGCCGTCTCACAAAAGAACACAGTCACATGCGTATGTTTAGACATTATGACATTACTAGCGACTTGCCCGTCAGAAATTAAGGCAATAAAATTGAAGCCTGGCAATGCCATTTTTTTTACGGCCGCCATTTTTTTCCTTGCTTGGCCGGTTTCAGACCTCCTAAAAAAGCCAATTAAATATCAAAGGTTGTAATTTAATTTTTTAATTAATGGGCATCTTTTGGCAGTTTTTTGACGGCTTCCGAGTTACGGGCTTGAAAAAAATGGTGGCCGTTAAATCCGTAATTAAGGCTGTAACTTGTCAGACGTTTTGAACCTCTCCATCCCCCTCAAGCCAGTCATGTACAGGCCGCTAAATGAGTGCCTTCGGCCTTCAGCACTCATTGCAGGCCCGTCAAGCCAGTCACGTACGGGCCTCACGATGATCGCCTTTTGTTGCTCATTGAGCATGCGCAAGCCCATAACTTTTAACATAGCATGACTGACAAATCGTAATTACGAAAACTATTTATATGATGAGTGTTAAAAGATCAATATGCCCCTTTAAGAGTCATAGGTCATTGAGATAACACCTGTGTCCAACATCTCCCATTTAGACCTCTGAAGGTCACCTTTTGAAATCTTACAAAGAAGTAAAACTATTAGGTCTTTTTTGGTCTGTGCATGTAGTGTTTTGGTTGGTGGCTCATACAGAGTATACATTAATTCTTGGAGTCAATGAGTCAATTTGTGCTTGCAGTAATTTGGCAAGGTCTGGTGGATATGTTCTATGTCAGCGAAATGAGTAGCCCATGTCATGAAGATGCTGTCTCACAAACACATGTTTAGAAATTACTACATGATGAGAGTTAAAAGCTCAGTATGTCAATTAAAGAACCATAAGTTATTGAGATAACACCTGGGACCATCCTCTCCCATTTAGACCTCTAATAATCATCTTTTAAAATCTTGCAAAGAAGTAAAACTATTAGATCTTTTTTAGGTCTATAAATATTTTGTCAGCATTCTTGTTGTGTTTTCGATTGTGGACGTTATAGAGTATACAGTATATTCATCTTTGAGTCAATGAGTCAGTCTGCTCTTGCAGTCATTTTTTGGCTAGGTCAAGTGGACTTTTTCTCTATCAGTTAAATGAGCAGTTTCTTTGAAGAGGGCACAGCATGTTGTGGAGATGCTGTCTCACAAAAGAGCGCAGTTATTTACATTTTTAGAAATGTAGACATATTGAGTGTTAAAAACATCAATATGACCCTTAAAGAGTCATAAGCTATTGAGATAATACCTTGGATCATCGTGTTCCATTTAGGCCTCTGAAAATCAACTTTTTTAGGTTTATAAATATTACATTTTTCATCATTTTTGGAGCATTTTGGTTTGTGTCTGATATTGGCTGTATATTAATCTTTTACTTAATGCAGTAATATAGCCAAGTCAATTGGAGCTGTTCTGTGGCAGCTAAATGAGCGGATTTTTTTCAAAGGACACCTTGTATCCTGAAGAAGCCGTCTCACAATACAGCTCTGTCAGTTATATTTTTAGTCATGATGAACATTAAATGATCAATATGCCCCTTCAAGAAAACTGCTGTATGGTCCAGTCAGCTCCGCTCTGTAGCTGTTCATACCCTTGTACTAAAAGTAATTTATTAGTGAGTTCAGTGGATAAAGGCACTGGACAAGGATACTTTTAAGTATTGCAATGATGTTACAAATGTACAGTTGACCAGGGGTAAATAATAAACACATGGAGACAAACAGGAGGAACAGTTTGAAAACAAAACAAATAGTTCAGAATGTAGATGTGCATTATACAGTTCCCTGGTGGTCCAGTGGTTAGGGGTTGGTGTTTTCACTACTGCCACCTGGGTTCGATTCCAGTCAGGGAACCAAGAGGTCACACCACCCTGTAGGATTGGGCCTGGTCAGTACTTGGATGAGAACTGTATGCTGTGGCCCACTTGAGAAGGAACTGGCAACCTAATCCAATATCTCTGCCATGAATACCAAGTGGATCAGCATGGTGTGTTGTGGTCTATGAGGTCACGGAGAGTCAAACACAACTGAGTGACGCAAACTCACAAAGAAAGATATGTAAGTAAGTATTTTCTCATATCAGTAGAGGTGTGTCTGGACCACATTAGTGGCAATGTTGAAAATGCAAGCTGTGTACAATAGTGTTGCAAAGTCCAACTTGAATAGGGAGTCAATAAGTGCCCCCTTGCAAGTTTCCAACTTCCATAAAAATAATTTTTAAACAGTTACATTAAAAAATTTACATCAGGGAACAAAACTCAACAGTTATTGAAAATGATTATTTTGTACCAGGAGATATTTGCTAAAAGGTTTCTCAGAAGCAGATAATAGCATATATATATATTAAGCTGCAAATAATCGGGCATTGTGGGATCTACGCTTTCTCCTAGAATTCCTACAATAAAAATAGAACCTTTAAAACTGATGTTATCACTAGGTGCTGACTGTGTTATAGCGACGAATGGAAAAATATAATAAACATTAATAATCATCTGTCCGCTAACAAAGCAGTAGTCTCCTTCACTATTGCTATCCCCAGGATTTCCTTCTACATCCAGGCATCCTTAGGCCCACCCACTTCCCTCCATACATTGGGATGGGAGATATAATAATTAGTATTATTCTTTATTTATAAAGAGGCAGAACATGTGACACTAAATGTGCAATGATCTAGATATAATTTGTACCATGAGCGAACTGTGTCACGGATGCCAAGGGAGTGGAGAATTTGGACAAGAAAATAGAGGTTAACCGTATCAAAGGCCATTAAACAAATGGAGAGGCCTTAGGGATACCACTCTTTCCCAACCCCTATTTATAAATATAAATAAACATAATAAGCATTACCCTACCTACCTAGACTATACTAGCCGATTAGTATTAGAGGAGCCATCGTCCCTACCCCCTAAACTGACTGTACCTATGACTTCTGGACCTACTAGCCCATTGAACTTAAGGATTGTCCAAAATTAAACCTTCCCATAGCCAACCCCATACAGTTTTGAACTCACAGCACTCACTCCATAGTCCAAGGGGAATTACCTATTTGTCTGTTTGGTTAATATCTAGCCATTAAGATATGGTACAATTGTCATACTGCGAGTTTGTGTGTAACACTCGCCAATTGTGCGCTGCGCATTGCGAGGCTTGTAATGGGTGCTGAAGGGGGAGAGGGAGGGAGAGAGGAGGGAATAAGAGAGAAGGATAGAGAGCGTGAGAAGGAGAGGGAGAGAGAAAGAGGGAAGGAGAGAGAAAGAGGGAAGGGGAGAGAAGGAAGGATGGGGAGGGATAGAGAAGGAGGGAAGGAGAGAGAGCATATGAAGGAGAGAGAGAATGAGAAGGAGAGAGAGAGAAGGAGAGAGTGAGAAGCAGAAGGAGAGAGAGATAGAAGGAGAGGGAGAGAGAGGGGAGAGGGAAATTAAAGAATGACGGGGAGGGAGAGAGAAGGAGGGAAGGAGAGGGAAATACGGAAGGAGAGAGAAAGAGGGAAGGGGAGAGAAGGAAGGACGGGAGGGATAGAGAAGGAGTGAAGGAGAGAGAGCATGAGAAGGAGAGGGAGAGATAGAATGAGAAGGGGAGAGAGAGAAGGAGAGAGTGAGAAGCAGATGGAGAGAGAGAAGGAGAGAGAAAGTAAGAGAGGGAGAGAGGGGAGAGGGAAATGAAAGAATGACGGGGAGGGAGAGAGAAGGAGGGAGGAGAGGGAAATAGGGAAGGAGAGAGAAAGAGGGAATGAGAGAGAAGGAAGGACAGGGAGGGAGAGAGAAAGAGGGAAGGAGTGAGAGAGAGAATGAGAAGGAGAGAGAGAAGGAGAGAGTGAGCAGGAGAGAGAGAAGGACGGGGATGGATAGAGAAGGAGGGAAGCAGAGAGAAGGATAGATGGGGAGGGAGAGAGAAGGAGGGAAGGAGAGAGAGAGAGTGAGAAGAAGAGGGAGAGAGAGATAGAAGGTGAGGGAAAGAACAAGAAGGATAGGGTAGAGAGAAAGAGAGAAGGAGAGAGATTAAGAAGGAGAGAGAGAAGGAGAGGAAGAGAGAGAGAAGGAGAGAGAGAGAAGGAGAGGGAGAGAGAAGAACGGAGGGTATACAGAGCTTAGTAAATATGGTGATCTAACACAAAACAGTATCACAATACATCTCAGCCCATTGCTACGCATTTCAGGGGATGCAATGCTCCCACTGAGTATGCCTTAACCAATCTATACATTACATCAAGAGGTTAAGCGTTAGCCTGAGCGCTTTCTCTTCCTCCCCTCCATGCGTTCAGGTGGAATTGATTACTGATTTAGTTACACTTTGAACACAGGGATTAGGCTGCTTCCCTACATCAGCGCACAAAGGTATAAATTCAAGTACCCAAATGCATAAGCTAAACCTACACCGCTTTGCACAACATACTTCATAAATCCTAGCTGCAAACTTTCTTTCCTCTCTGCAGTTCAAATTATTCAAAAGTTGCACTAATTCCTTTCTTATTCCCTTTCAGTACGATAATATTTCACTTTCAGAAAGAGAAAATATGTTGCGCTGGCTTCATATGAAGGAATCACAAAGGGAAATTGAAATTCCTGTCCCACTTAGGCCGGGCGCAGTAACTCGCGATTGTACCGAGCAGGATAATGAATGTGACATTCAATATGATAATATCAGTCTTTTATCTTTGATATGGGATTGACAGGCCTGGAATGAAATCAATGCACTGTGGTATTTGTCACTTTCAATAACTAGATTATGGTATTTTTCAACACATTTAATGCTTTTTTTCCCACATTGTCTCTGACTGCAATCCGGTCCCACCTGTATTTCTGCTACAGGAAGGCCTGAGCCACAAAGGACCTGTAAAAAAGCTCTCTCTGTCCAACATGAATTAGGATGCCATTTAAATTTTAATAGGCAGATTACATAAAACCATATGCTGTGTCTATCATTATGCCTCTGCCTTCTACTTTTACATTAAAAAGGTTTAGCATTAAATGTTACATTAGTCTGAGAAAGGTACAAACAGGATATTATAATTAATAAGTATGCAAAGACATTATTTACCATAGAAATAAATACATTTATATCTAAGTTTCCCTGTTTTTCCCTTTTTCTAATCTAACACATGCTGCTTATATCAGAAACACACATTACATGGAGTCATTCTATACACATACAGGTTTATTTTATTTAAAATGTTTTCCACACCCCAGATGTGCCTACTATATTAACCAATCGACAAACTGCATTCAAGTACGTTTTTTTTAACTCTATACTAACCTTTAAGCCAACAGAGGCACAGTGCAGACCTCCTTGTGGTGGAAATAAGATTACACATATCATGATGCTTTGAGACTGATCCCCAGACATTGCAACAAAGTTGTAGCTGCCTCTGATTGGCCACAGCTAATTACAAATGTTATGCTAATTTATCATGTTTTTTCAGCGGTGTTCCTTCTCAAAATCAATTGCCAGAAAACTGAAGAAATGTGCAAACTCTAAGATAGGTTTATTAATGTTTATTTTGGGATTTTTCATGCAAATTTTTTTTTTTTCATACACTACTGATTTTCCTCTATCAGATGCGTTCATAATCCAGGATACTTCCATATACCATTTAATAGAGCCTTTGTTTGACGCTCTCTCACAGGCAAGGATTTACCTTACAGTCCAGATTTGATGTAACAATTATAAATTTGAGCATTGCTGTTTATCACATTTTGTGCGCAAAAAGTGTAAATGAGAATATGGCTTCTTAGGCAGTGTGACACACTTATGGTTGATTAATGGGACACTATCACTCCAAGAGGAGGTAGGTTTCATCTTAACGAGCATTAAAAGCAACATATACAGGTGACCCTCAACTTTCTCAGGAGTTCCGTTCCTGGGGTCCCTGAGAATGTCAAAAAAATGCGGGGGAAAAATGGTCTTACCCATGTTTTGGCCCTTGGGAAAGGGTGTCAGGTTGGGTGGCACTTGCCTCGCGAGGAAATGCTGCATTTGGGCCATCCACTAGGGCCCAAGCGTCCTTTTCGGGTAAGGGGGTGGGGTTTAGCATCCCCCTCTGCACCTCATTGCAAGACTCCCTGGCCAGATCTTGCTCGATTACAGTAATAAAAAAAATCCTGAGATATTCAGAACTACTTATGCAGTTCCTGTACACTAATATGTGACTCAAAATGCAAATTTACAGATCAGAATGCTTTATAAGGGTGGAAAATGGGATCTTACTCCATAACATGGGTGTACTGTTTGGGCCAACACATAAAACAATTAATTAGTATTCAGGAGCTCAAACAATTCTCAATCATTCAGAAATGATTTAGAAACAAATGGTTAACACAATGTACAACCAGTTTTCATGTTTTTTAAGAATAACTTAAACAACAACTTGAGGTGACTTAGTTGCTTTTTATTAGTAGTGAAGAGAAAGAGTAAGCCGTGAATCCCCTTCTGGATCGCTACCTTGTCGTGTTGAAGGGGCTTGCCTATATCAGTGAAGCTGTGAGCTAAACTATATAGAGTCACCCAAGATGGACAGGTCATAGCAGAGTGGTCAGGCAAACTGCAACCCACTCCAGTATCTTTGCCATATGGATGAGCACAACCAAAAACACAGGCATATGTGCCTGGGGGGCTGCATCCATATGGTCACCGAGAGTCAGACATGACTGAAGAACTGATCAACAATAACAGCAAGCCATGATTATGTTTACAGAAAGAATGATGTAAAGCCCTTACAATCCAGAGGGTATGAAGGGGGTGTGAAACCGGAGGGTAACATATGCAGGATGGCAATGTTACAGGTAATAAGCTGCAGCCAATGAGGGTGACTTTATGTTATATGCCGCGTTTGAGTCATTGGGGAAGTAGGGCGTGCAGATTGTGCATGTTAGAGGTATAAGCGATAAGCTTCAGATATGTTTTCAGTGAACTCTTAAAGCTTTTGAAGCAAGGAGAGCGAGGCAAGGAGTTCCACGGAGTGAGAGGATGTAACAAGAGGATGAAAGAAGAATGAAGGGCTGGTTGGGGGTATTTGGAGAAGAGTGCAGAGATATAAGGAGTAACCTATTGTTAAGGGCTTTATATTTTAATATTAAGATGTAAAACTCCATTCTGGAGACTATGGGAAGCCAGATTAGTGATTGCTAGAAAGTATAAATAAATTGAGCATACCTATATGTAATTCTGGATTGCTTCCTTGTTGTTGCAAAATTGAGAAGGAACTGGCAACTCACGCCAGTATATTTGCCAAGAGAACCTTATGGATAGGCACAACCAGACACAAGACGTGCCTAGAATGCGGCAGTCCATAGGGTCACGGAGAGCCGGACTCGACTGAACGATACACAAAAATATAATTAGTGAGTACCCTGTTTACATTATGAGTACACTGTTTGCATTATAATCTAAGCAATGTATCCAGAGCAGTAACACTTTTTCAAAGCTATATTTTCCACAGTTAGTACAATACAGCGTATGCATTTACTAAATTGTTTTTGCACTAGCATGATCATTGTGTAAGGGGAGAAGTGAAGTGCTATTTTAATGTGCAGGGCAGATAATTACCTTAAGTTACAATTAAAAGCACTTAATGCAGTTGAGAGGATGAATTATCCGGCTATAATCTCCTTGTAATAAGCTGCTTCTGGTGTGAGCCGTTACTTACAAGAATATTGCAGACAGCACTAATGAGCCATTTCTATGCATTAGTAAACTATTGTTATTTCCTCTCTAAGGTGCCCCAGAAGTAGTGCGCGTTTGGAGGAGACAAGTGTGAGAAATAATGAGGATTGTACACGTAGGCTTTAACTTTCCATAAAACAAAGCCATAATCAGATTCATTGCAGAATGGTCAGTGAGGGTAGAGATGTGAACAGAGATTGCTGGTAGCAAGGTACAGTACTTCTATAAGGTGGTTACAAAAAAATCTGGCAGGGATAATTCAACTCGACTCCCAGGAGAAGAAGCAGGGGCGGATCTACTGCGGTGAACCTGGTGTACCGGGGCCCTGCTCTGGATGTGACCCATTGCTGCAGTGACCCTCAAAAAAATATTTTTTATTTATTTGTTTAAATTCTCAAAGGCCCTGCCCCCCAAAATAATAAATAATTATATATATATATATATATATATATATATATATATATATATAAATATATACACCAACTTATTATGTATATATAGATATTTATCAATTATAAATTATGGGTCAAAGCTTTCATGGTAAAGACATACTGCTCCATAGTGCTTTAGTGGTCCAATCTGGTAATGCATGACTGAATTTAATTTTGCTATTTTTTGTATCCCCTTTTCATTTAACCTGAGGGGGACTTGTCCACCAGCCCCCCATCGCATCCCCCCCCCCCCCCCCCCTCAGGTCCTACTCCCCTGCTCAATCCTTAAAAGAATAAAGTATTGTTTTTAATGTCAAGGTGTTTGCAGCATTTGAAGCAATATTTAAAAAATGCTTTTTATATTTACTGTGAAGATGCCTCCACTATGTTAGCTGCTCAGCCAATCACAGGTCATGTCCCTTGATATTTTTTGCCCTTGTGCCCTGTGATTGGCTGAGAGGCCAACATGGAATTCTCACAGTAATGGAGAACTGGTAGCAGGATGAAGTAACAGGTGTTCAGTATATCTTTGCAGGGCAGCATCACACCAGGTTCATAACATATATTTTATGAATTGATTCCTGTATTATTTTCCTTTAGGATGATGACTGAAGATTGCTTTTCCATAACCCTTTAAAATGATATTTAATGTCTAAATTTTACATCTGCCATTGCAAAGGGGCTGTTTCAAATTGCAATAATTTTTAATATGATATGGAGACTAACAAAACTAATTGAAAAAATGGGAGACGCAGTGTATATCTTTGCTGTAGGATAGCATGTAATTTTAATATATTACAAGCATTTCTCTGTATAATAAAACAACGTTTTAATGGTGAAGATATAATTTTAGACTTTGACCCTTTAATGGTCCTAGAGGATTTCAGTTTCAAAATGGCAGATTGGAGGGTCAGTTGCGAAGATAAGCCTACAGGAGTACTTCCTTTGTAAGCCAATACTATTAATATAATTTATTTCTAGATCACCAATATATTCAGTATTCTGGGCGCAATTGTAATGGTTAATACAAAATATAGATGGAGTCCAATTTCAGGGACCAATTCAAAAAGGACATTGTAGAGTTACAAACGGTTCAGAGAATTAATAAGGGGAGTAGAGGGATTGAGTTATGAAGACTTAATGCTTAAGGCTTTGTCAGGTGAACGTTTCCTCTCAGGAAGTTTAGAATTAACTAAAGGTCATCCCTTGAGGTTAAAAGAAAATCAATTTCACTCTAAAGAAAGAAATGGTTCTTTAGAGTGAGACCAGTCAGACTGTGGGACTTTCTACCAAAGTGGTGGCAGACACCATAGGTAACTCTAAAAATGTCCAATATTTGTCTACAAGGGCTGAATCCAGTTCAAAGTTTCAAGACACCTTCCTAAAGTACATGTGTACTGATTGGCGGCTGAATCATTTTGATTTGGCCTAAGCAAAAATGTCAGCTAGATCCAGAGCTTGATGATACCATTGGATAAATCGGGTGAAGAGTATGTGAGAGTGAGGTAAAGAGTATATGAGAGTGAGGTAAGGAGTGTATGAGAGTGAGGTAAAGAATTCCATTAGGTAGGGTATGTCATGAATCAGCCAGGGGCCATCTTGGATTTGGAACTGTTATCTGCCACATGTTATTGAACAGAAGGTTTTGGGCTCCCAGAGCCACTGTTATAATGTTATATATTCAGGGCAGAGTCCCACTGTTATTGTTATGCATTCAGAGAAGAGGCAGTTTACCACGTCACCACTAATAAAGTCGTCATAACGCATTAAGTGGACTGACGTGGGAAGTACTGCCTCAACTCATAACATGTGGGAAAGGGAGAGATGCTGTGGATTATAAAATGTTGTAGTGGTATTATCTGTAAATATATTGTATTGTAATGTGGGAGCCATGTTGTGTGCAGTCATCCATATTGGGTCTGATACAGATAGTAACCTGAGTAGAACACCCATCTGCCTTCCAGCTATCACCTAAAGTAAATACTTGAAGTGATAGCAAGGCCAGAACAAAGGGGTCTGTACAGACATACAGACATTGAGGCACCTTAACCCCATGGTGTCTTCAGCCCAATATCAGGGTCATAGTATAGGAGCACATAGATGTTTCTCCCTTGAGAGCCAGAGACCAAGTAAATTAGGTAGCCACACCTAGTGGGCGGCCCATGGGAGGGGTCTGGAAGTTCCCAGAGCTTACCTCTAGTCCATTGGCCAGAGGTAATCAAGTTAATCTGGAGATTACCCCATTGGCCAAGAGGAAGATGAGGGTTGGACAAGGGGGTAGCCACTCCCTGTACTGGTTTTGTGAGTTGTTTAAATACTGTGTGTTTCCAAAATAAAGTGTTCTTAATTTTCATACTTTGACTAAGTATGTATTATTGTCCCAGAGGCATATGCTTGTAGAGGAGCTCGTTCTGACTCACTACTAAGGTGCTCCCAGGTACACTACCACAGCAGCTGGGACTTATGCCTTTGTACCGACAAAGACTGTCCATAGGTCTAGAGTCACCCAAACTTAGGTCTAAACCTACTGGGAATAAGAGTACTAGGATACTCTAGATCCTATCATCATAGTAGGTTGTGACAGGGTAGCCCTGAAGAAGTCATGTAGACAGGAGTATTATAAAGCAATGTTGGGTTGCTTATCTTTAGTACCTTTTGTGACCCCAATGTCTTTAGGAGTTGTATCAAACTATGGCTGGATGTAGACTTTTGTCATGAGCTTTGGTTTTCTTTATATATTTGTTAAAATATATGGCTAAATTATAATAAGAAAAAGAAAAAACAAACACCTGTCATCAAGAGCCATTTTGACCTTTTACTCCATTTTAGAAAAGTTGGCAGTGAAGACCAATTTAGGTTAATAGATGTGAGACGGTCAATGTGCTACAACCAACAAGTCTGTTTGTGTTGTATGCCTAAGAATCGAACGAGGAGTCAAATACCATCTCTGAGACGTAGACAGTTTTTAGAAGAAGAACACAGATAAATGATTGACTACTACATTGAAGATCTTTTTCAGTCATAGTAAAAGAACCCGTCATGAATTCCTCTGGCTTTCTGCCTTGTTTATGTTCATTGTGTCAGTGGAGTACATGAAGGCGATCACCTCCGATCCATCCCTTCGGCGCAGTAACTGTCTCAACCCAGACTAGTTCAAAATAAGTCGGTAAACACTTTTCCCTTACATTTGTGCCTTTGACTGACTGGTACGGATTCCAGATAAATTATCTCCTTTCTTAGAACTGCGCATCTCTCTTCACTTCTGAACATATTCAACCGGACCTGAAAAGGCTTCGAGTGCTTTACAACTCAAAGGAAAGGTCATATGCCAAAATGAAGGGAACGTCAAAGCAAGTACAGAGATACAGTACAGGTCAAGAGTAGTCAGTTTCACACATATCCTTGTGGGGAAAGAAACACTTCAACATTTTAAGTATTGTGGTAACTTTTCTATAACTTTTTAATGAAATATTAAAGTTAAAGGTGTAAAAGGATACTGTTGTTTATTTATTTTCTTTATGGTCGTTTGAATAATTAAAATTGATAATGAGCAATGTGATTTAATAAAAATGAATACAAGGACAACAGGTCTTGACAGTGGTGGAGCTATAGAATGGAGGGCCCTGGTGCAAAAAAAAATGTTTGGGCCCCCCTCGGGAGGGGGGGAAATGTTTTGTGCCCTGCCACAAACAAATCAGTGTTCCTCCCCCAAACCCCTTCCTATAACTGCTAACCTCCTGGAAACCCCTTCCCATAACAGCAAACCTTCCCAAGACACCTTCCCATTGCTGCTCCACTGCCAAGATAAATATATATATATATATCATACCCACACAGCATTCACCCCTCTTAGCATCCACCCCCACCCAGTCCTTGTCAGCAGCCATCCCCTCGCAGCATCCATCCCCCCACAGAACCCAAACCAAAGCTCATGCCAAAAGTCTACATCTATCCATAGTTTGATACAACTCCTAAAGACATTGTGGACACAAAAGGTACTAAAGAAAAGCAACCCAACATTACTTTATACTACTCCTGCCTACAAGACTTCTTCAGGGCAACCCCACCTAATCAAGTCCCCCTCAGATTAAATGAAAAGGGGACACAAAAAATAGCAAAATTAAATTCAGTCATGCATTACCAGATTGGACCACTAGAGCACTATGGAGCAGTATGTCTTTACCATGAAAGCTTTGACCCATAATTTAGAATTGTTAAATATCTATATATACATAATAAGTTGGTGTATATATATATATATAATATACACAGAATCCTTCCCCCAGTACTTTGCTGCCACTTTGCAGCCCTTGCTCCCTTACACATCCCCAGCCTGCTGAACTGCTCCACACTACCACCTCTTGGAGCTTTGCTACAAATGCTCTTATTTAGACAGGAACGCATCAATTTCAGACCAGGGGGGTTATAGCCAAGGAGGCACAGGGCGCCTATAAGGGCATCACTGGTAGATCCGCCCCTGGGTCTTTATTTGAAAAGGGAAGATGCAAGATTTAGGGTAATGCATAGAAGTGCTACTTTACCAAAAGGGTAGTAGCCTTCCAATCTAAGTAGTATGCTGCGGAATTTAGCAAAAATGTCACGTTTGTGAAGTATGCAACAAACTAACCACATTAGTAGCTGTGTAAGTTATGGGCAAAACAGCATTTTAGCAGCCTACTAGTAGTGCATGGAGGCTGCCATACTTCCGTGTTAAGCCACAAGCTGCTGTTACAGAGCAGGGCGAGCAAGGCTTGTAAGTATATTGCTGCGTTACATCTTATCTGAATCCACCAGTAAATAAATACTGCTCCATGCTCCCTGCCCCCTCATTTCACTGTTAAATGTATAATAAAAATTAGTAGAACACGGAGTATTTAAACCAGCAGCAGTCATACATGTGCAATTGCGTTGTAGTTCCGTGTGACTGCACATGTACCTCAGTGGGTTACAGGGAGGGAGAGAGAAAGGAAGAGAGAGAGGGGAGACAAAGTGGAAGCAGGGAGGGAGGGGGAGAGAAAGAGGCACTGGGAGGGAGAGAGAAAGGAAGAGAGAGAAGGCCCACAGTTTAAATACCTGAAGTTTTTCCCAATCTACAGTGATACTTATGGCATGCCTGGGTTAAACATAAGGCTGTTCTTAAGCTTAATTAAGCCAAGCTTTTAGATAGATAGATTGGAAGGATTAGATGGTTCTTATCTGCCCTCAAATCGATGTTTCACACAGGTTTCTATAGGTGGTACATTGAAGAGTTTGCAATCAGACGGCATGAAGCTACAGAGAGTTTTTATAAATGTAATAAATGACTGAATAAAAGTTAGCCCGAAGGTTATAATTTTATGTAGTGAACTCTTTGCCGACATCATCAGTTTGTTCATTGTGATGACGGGGTGGGGGGGCTAACTTGCTGTGTCTTAATCCACAAGGGCAGCTCGTGGGATAATTGGAAAGGGTGTGTGAACATTTACTGCTTCCAATGGCCAAATGGGAAATATGCATCATCAAAATGTGCTAAATAATTCAAAAAGAGTTAAAAAACAGCTCAAGGCACCAGAGGATTCCTTATCCCAGGAGCAAAGTAGAGTGTGCTAACTTAACAGCAATAAATATTTCACAAAGAAAGGGGGAGACTTAGAATATTACATGTGCGGAAAGTCAAGCCAAACGAGGACACCAAGAGAGGCTGCTAATAAAAGGAAATTGGGCTGGTAAAAGCATTGTAACACTAAATAGTTATTAAAAATGCACTTGTGACTTGTACTGAACACCTGTTTCATTTATTCCATTAAAATAGTTTAATGCATTAGCTCAAATTGTGCTGGCGCTATTAGGGTTGTGTAACAAATCACCCAGAAATGGATACAGGCAGGAAAATATCCATTGTGTAGCAGAGATTAGTCATTTATATACAAGATATACAAGATATACAAGATATACAAGATATACAAGAGAGACAGATAGATAGATAGATAGATAGATAGATAGATAGATAGATAGATAGATAGACAGACAGACAGACAGACAGACAGGCAGACAGACAGACAGACAGACAGACAGACAGACAGACAGATAGATAGATATACATACAGACATAGATAGATAGATAGATAGATAGATAGATAGATAGGCAGACAGACAGACAGACAGACATAGATAGATAGATAGATAGATAGATAGACAGACAGACAGACAGACAGACAGACAGATAGATAGATAGATAGATAGACAGACAGACAAATAGACAGACAGATAGATAGATAGAGAGAGATAGATAGACAAGATAGATAGACAGACATACAGGCAGACAGATAGACAGGTAGACAGACAGATAGATAGACAGACAGACAGACAGACAGACAGATAGACAGACAGACAGATAGATAGATAGATAGATAGATAGATAGATAGATAGATAGATAATGTCTATGCATCATTAGAGTTTATACATAACAATATTGTAGTAACTATCCAAATAAAAAAATGTATCCAATAAAAATAGGAACAATATAACAATACATATTGCAGTACTCTTCTATATATACAGTATGTGTGTGTCTATCTATCTATATATATATATATATATATATATATATACTAGGAACTTGCCCATTAAAAATGACTGGAATAAAATTGTAAGGCTGGCAATGCTGTTTGCCACACAATGTGAGGCTTTTGCACCTTCGACGCTCATTTCCTCTCGCCTACTGTACATGCTTCTCATTGCAGGGTTCGTTAACCTGCAAGTTTAGTGCTTGGGATGCCATGTGTCTCTTTCCACCATCTTTTAGTGCTTGGGATGCCATGTGTCTCTTTCCACCATCTTTTAGTGCTTGGGATGCCATGTGTCTCTTTCCACCATCTTTTAGTGCTTGGGATGCCATGTGTCTCTTTCCACTATCTTTTAGTGCTTGGGATGCCATGTGTCTCTTTCCACCATCTTTTAGTGCTTGGGATGCCATGTGTCTCTTTCCACCATCTTTTAGTGCTTGGGATGCCCTGTGTCTCTTTCCACCATCTTTTAGTGCTTGGGAATGCCATGTGTCTCTTTCCACCATCTTTTAGTGCTTGGGAATGCCATGTGTCTCTTTCCACTATCTTTTAGTGCTTGGGATGCCATGTGTCTCTTTCCACCATCTTTTAGTGCTTGGGATGCCATGTGTCTCTTTCCACCATCTTTTAGTGCTTGGGATGCCATGTGTCTCTTTCCACCATCTCCCCCTGTCCCTTCCCTGTGTCTTTCGCCTCTGTGTCTGCTGAATGTTTGCGTGTTACGTGCAGACTGATGTTGGTTTTATTTTTAAAGTCCTGCATGCCTGGCGTTGTTGGTGTAAGTGTTACTGTCTTTGTCGTCATATATTTTCTAAGTCCCGTGTGCCTGGCTTTGTTTAGCCTCGTTTTCATCCAATTTCAGAATTTTTACGTTTTTTGGCCGCCATTTTTTCCTTGCTTAGCCAATTGTGGAGACGATTTTGGATTGACCAAAAAACGCCTAATATCGGCTTTGTGGCTCTCCCCCTGTAATGTGTGTAAGTGTGTTATTATTTTTGTTAAATTATGTTGGTGGTTTTTGGGGTTTTTGGAGTTACGCTCTTGGCTTGCAGTTGTGACACTCGCAAGTCCTGCTTCAACTGCTCACCTTGCTTCATGAGGCCTGCAGTGCATTGAGTGCTTTCACTGCTCATTGCAGCCTAAATCCTGCATGCTTCAACTGCCTTTGGCGCTCATTGCAGCATGTCCCGTACGGTCGACGGCCCTATGGGCCACAATTGCAGCCTAACTCCTGCGTGGCCGATGGCTCGCCACGTTTCGCGAGGCTTGCAAGTGTGTTACCAACAACGTAACCATTCCGAACACAGAGTGTTGCAGTATATATTGATACATTGTTACCATTTGTTTGGAGGCAACTTTCTATTTGGACAGTTACTGAAATATTGTTACTAATCAACACTATTAATGAACATACACATCTGAAATCTGTCAGTCTCTCTATCTAGCTATCTCTCCATTATTATTATTATCTTTTATATGGGCCAACATATTCAGTAGCGCTATTCAGGGATTAAGTACATGGCAAAAACACATGGTAAAGAATGGAGAGCTTAAAATCAAACATACATAGAATTTGTTTTGAAACCACCAATCTATCTATCCATCTACATACACACATATATATATAGGGTTGGAAACTACCTGGGAGCCAGGGTTCTTGAACTGTACTGCTGGTTTCTAGGTTTTGGATTTTTTTGTCCACCCCTGTCTATGTGTATACATGTATACATATATACAGGTATATAGGTTAGTTTCTAGGAGCCTAGAAGGAACCCTTAATGGAGTTGCATTATACTTTTGAAAAATATTTAGGATCCTTCAGTACAATTTTAGGAGCTTTGTTTCTGGGATTCCTGGAAGTTTCCATCCCTATATATATATATATATATATATATATATATATATACATATATATATATATATATATATATACATATACACACATAGTGCTTAAACGTTCTGTTTTCAAGCATACAATGTTTCTGTTGGTACTAGATGTACTAGAGAAACAGTTTTTTAAGTGGCTAGTACATCTAGGTATCAGAAGGCAAACCTTTGCCGGGACTGTTTGGAAGATTTAAGTAAGGGAAAAAAGAGCTTTTAAGCACTTGGTATTTTAATATTAAAACAGGGAACTCTCTGTATCCATTTAACTCTTGTAAGAACTCCCATAGCTATAAGTCAGCCTTGCGGGAGATCTTACAGGAGCTGGGTGATCAAGCTGATAATTTTTCCAGGCAAAATTATTTTTATGCTGTTTCCTCAAATGAGAATCCTGTCATTCAAAAATCATTACAAAGTTGCAGTTAAAATTAACTTCAAAGCACCTGATTTGAAATGCTTATTTCTTAGAAACTAGAAGGTCAGAATCATTATCCTCTGCGGATTGAATCACTAAATCCAGAATAATCACAGCCACTTTTCTCCTTGTTTGTTAATCGCCTGATCCAACTCTGCATATATTATTAGTAAATTTACCCAAAATACAAGAATTATTCATAGAAGTTGCATCTGATTCTGTTTTTTACAGGTTCAATTTGACTTTCATAATATGATATTTTTGCTGTTTTTGGAAACCCCTGTGGCAAGAAAAAATGAATAAGCATCTGTAAGCAATTAATCTTTCTGCCTCATTCAGACCCACAGGACCTGTGCATGTAAACCACACCAGAACAAATGTTAGAGAGAATAGTCTCTTGTTTTATAGGGATGGTAACCCCTACTACAAATCATGCTTTGCAAAGAAGTGTAGACAGTTTACAGTATTGTCACTATTCTCTCTGGTGGACATGGGGATGAAGGTCAGTGGGAGGAGGAAATCATCATTAGAGTCTGGTATATGCAGGGGAAAAAGGCAAAAGCAAGGTCAAAGTACAGAACAAAGGTCAAGCCAGAGAGCAAACAACGGAGATCAAAGTACAAGCCAGAAGTCAAGGCTGTAGGCAAACAAGAGAGGTCAAAGTACAGTCCAGAGCTTGAGGCAGGAGGCAAACAAGAGAGGTCAAAGTACAGTATAGAGGTGGAGGCAGGAGGCAAACAAAAGTGGTCAAAGTACAGTCCAGAGGTTGAGACAGGAGGCAAACAAGGGAGATCAAAGTACAAGTGAGGGGTTGAGGCAGTAGGCAAACAAGAGAGGTCAAAGTACAGTCCAGAGGTTGAGGCAGGAGGCAAACAAGAGAGGCCAAAGTACAGTTCAGAGTTTGCGGCAGGAGGCAAACAAGAGAAATCAAAGTACAAGCAAGAGGTTGAGGCAGTAGGCAAACAAGAGAGGTCAAAATACAGGCCAGAGGTTGAGGCAGGAGGAAAACAAGAGAGGTCAAAGTACAGTCCAGAGCTTGAGGCAGGAGGCAAACAAGAGAGGTCAAAGTACAGTCAAGAGGTGGAGGCAGGAGTCAAACAAAAGTGGTCAAAGTACAGTCCAGAGGTTGAGACAGGAGGCAAACAAGGGAGATCAAAGTACAAGCGAGTTTTTGAGGCAGTAGGCAAACAAGAGAAGTCAAAGTACAGTCCAGAGGTTGAGACAGGAGGCAAACAAGGGAGATCAAAATACAAGCGAGGGGTTGAGGCAATAGGCAAACAAGAGAGGTCAAAGTACAGTCCAGAGGTTGAGGCAGGAGGCAAACAAGAGAGGTCAATGTACAATCCAGAGGTTGAAGCAGGAGGCAAACATGAGAGCTCAAAATACAAGCCAGAGGTCAAGGCAGGAGGCAGAAGCAAAGTCAAAGTACAGTCCAGAGATTGAGGCTCCAGGGTCCTGTAGAGGCATCATTTTTTTTAATTAAACATACATTTAGAAAAATTGCACTTTTTATCACAAATACACCAATCTAACAACATTAGTAGCCGTGTAAACCATGAATATAAAACATTTTGGGGGAAATTTGAATTTTTGAAGATCCTTTTTATGAGTAGAGGAATCCATTTTGTGTATTTGCAGTCAAAAGTAATTTGATAATAGCATAGGATGTAAATTGACACCACATCCCTGCATGTCATTGGCACAGAAGCAGATACATTGCATCATTCAATGCAATTACGGCTCTCCAGAAATATAAACGTCCCACTCACACACACAGCTTCAAGCTTTGCACCTGCTGCACCAGCAGTAGATCCACCACTGACTAGATTAAACACTTGGGAGGACTCAACAGTAGAGTCTTATAAATATGTTTTTATTCACATTGCTTATATAGCTGCTAATACTGTTAATATTTTCTATACTTCAAACATGTTGATTCTTCCCAAATGACTGTGGTCCTTCAAATTTGGGACAACCCATTTAGAAAAGTGATGTTTGGGGAGTCTTGTAAGGACATATTTTCTCTTAAATGAGAGACGTCCCTAAAAAAAAAAGAGGGATCGTTGGGAAGTGGCATTATAGTGTACTCTTTTGAAGAACTGAACTTGATAATTGGTAAAATGGTGTAATTATTATATTCAGTTTTGCTTTAATATTTAATATTTATTCTTCTTTTTAACTGTATATCATTTTTTTTAGCATGCCTTTGTGTCACTTTCAGCTAGAGCCCTATATGGAGTTAGGGGCTGTATATCTTGGATATCCTTAAATATGCTTCATAATGCAGCCTGTTTCCCTTAATAGGAAGCCATGAATTTGCTGTGTATAATTTGCACAGTTTTTATTTCTGACAAGGAAGTCTGGCACGTCAGGAGTGATGTTGCACCAAAAACATCTGCACCAGAAACTCGAAGAACATCTCAGTACAACTGGGGCTGGAACACACTGACATGGGAACATTTCTGCAACAGCCTCGGGGTGCCACAATCCTTTCATGTTGGTTTCATTCTGCAGCAAATATTGATAGCAGAAAGTTGTAATTTTGTTTTGGAAGATATGCGATACTTAAAGAACCACTGAGCTCTGGAAAAAAATATTTTACATTGAATAGAAATTAATCTCAAAATTTGGATTTTTTGGGGAAATATTTTGGGCTTACATGCTTTATTAGAATCATGACCCTAACATATAAAGCCCTAAACAATAATGCACCACTTATATATCTGCTCTTGTCTCAAAATACTCCCCCAACCATCCTCTTCGCTCTTCTGATGACCTTCTTCTTTCCTTCTCTCATTCATTCCTCTCACTCCCACCTTCAGGACTTTTCTTGTACTGCCCCTATTCTATGGAACTCCTTGCCTCGCTCCACTAGAAAATCCTCCTGCCTCAAAACCTCCATAAACTTCTAAAAAATCATCGGTTCAAAGAAACTTATCACCATGAGCCTTAATATGCAGAACTGCGCACTCTACAGCATAATATCACTCACACACACAATCTACAGTGCAACACACGGACACCTCCATTGCTTGAGCCTATTGCCTTACACACCGCCATCTTGTATCTATCACCCTCGTGTATCACCCAAACTTTTTAGATTGTAAGGGCCTCATTCAATTGCGATTTGGCCAATCGAATAGGGCTCTAAATAAACACATAGCATATTTTTTTACAGAAGTTTTTAGTTAGTGAAGAACTTGCTTTTGGATAGAAGTTCACTAACTAAAAACTTCTGTAAAAAAATATGCCATGTGCTTATATAGAGCCCTATTCAATTGGCCAAATTGCAATTGAATAAGCTTTCAATCTGGTGTCGGTGCTTTGGAAAGAAGCTCTGTTTACATTTGAATTTAAGCTCAAAAACAGGGCTCTCCATTCTTTAGCATTGGGTTAATATTGCTTTTTGCTTTATACGTAACCCCTGTATAGCTCTGCAAAATATGTTGGAGAGTAACAAATAAATATCATAATAATAATAATAACTATAATTTTGCCACTCATATTGCTTAGTATAGGGGCTGCTATTTCTGATATTCTCCCTCACAGAGATCCTCCACCATCTTGTGTAGCTGGAATTTGCAACTCAACATGCAACAGTTATGACACTATTGGGGTTGGAGCCATCCACACAGCTGGGCAGAATCCACTTACAATGTGATAGGGGGAGCCTTTAGACAGCTGGGCAGAATCCACTTACAATGTGATATAGGCGCTCATCCCTACGACCCCCTACAATTTTCGGCCCGCAAATGCAGACCCTCGTTAAGCGAGGGGCTGCATTTGTGGAGGTGGAGGCTCCCACGTCGGCTGCAATGAGCGGCAGGCTCATTGCAGGCTGCAAATGCGCACCCTTGCGAAGCGATCGGCCGCATTTGCGGAGGTGGAGGCACTACGGCACTTTACCAAAATACATCTAACACACAATGACTATATACGGACTTACACAAAAAAAAAAGAAACGCGGGACTTACAACAGGCTTGCAATGAGCGCCAAAGGATCTCGGACCACCAACAAAAAAAATGTCTCAACCAAACAGCATTACCTGCCTTACAATTTTCTTGCCGTCATTTTTTGACGGGCAAGTCGCTAGTATATATATATATATATATATATATATATATAAAAGTATTGTTACTTTATATATTTGTTACACTATATTTGTTTAATAAAGTGCCTCTTTCCTGCTAGGGGGGTGAGCTGCCCATAGAGAGGCTCCCCCTGTCATGCTGTAAGTGGAGCCTGCCCAGCAGTGTGTATGGTCCCGCCCCAACAGTAACATCTTTTCATGTGCTGTTGGAAGCTCCAGCTACAGGTTATATTATTTTTAGAAAGTTAAAAATAAATAAATACAAAGACTTTATTTTTGTTACCATTATATTACATTTTTTTGGATTTATTCCCAACAGGATGAAACAACTGGAAGGAACCTTATATTTGGATATCATCTCTATTCAGTTCTGTTGAAAGACTGCCACTACACAGTTGCACTTGACAATAGGACTGAGTAGGATGCCCCCTCCTCTTTACACTACTGGCAGTCTAGCTATTGAAGATGGAAGCACCCATGACACACGCAGATAGCTTAAGTGAAGATTTTTTGGGGGAAAATGAATAAAATATATAGCTACTAATGTGTCTCAACAGACAGATACATATGGCAATCAGTACTCTTTATTACTCTTTATTTAATTAATAATTAAATGAGGAACTGTAAATTAAAGGGCCACCTTAGTTCAATAAAGTTGTGTAAGCAATGGAAAATATTTTTAGTGGAAAATCACTCTGTTTCTGAGTACAGGATAATGGATTCCATTTTGTGCTTGCTACATCACGTCCTGACAGCTGGATGGGGTGGTTATCAGTGGAGGGAATGGTGGGGAAGAGGGAACATGCACAAGTCCAGAGCCTTTGTTTGATAATAGGATTAGATTGACATTGACACCACATCCCTCATTGGCACAGACACAGACCACTTGCATCATTCAATGCAAACACAGCTCTCCAGAAATATAAATGCCTCTCACAACTTGCACCAATGTATCATGGAACCCTCCATGCTCCTGCAGAGCCATCGCTATTTTTTTCTTAATTAAAAACTAGCTGTATGATCTTTTTCCTGATTAATTACGATCTTAATCTGACTTAACGTTTTCAAGCATATATATTTTATTCATTGTGCGGTGGCCCTTTAACCCCTACACTACCTTCACACCCTCGTGTTCATGCAGCCATTCTAATCACTGTAGCCTTTGCCGGCGTAATAAAATAAAAAGTCTTCTATAATTATTCAAGGTACTTGTTGCTAATTATTATATCCATGGATCCTCCAATAAAGAAGACAAAGTGACTAATGGAAATGAAACCTGCAATCACTTCCTGATTTTTATTGCAGTCTCTTTGCATTAGCTAATATTTATATGCAAATGAGATCTCCTTCCCCAAGCAAAGATCATTATTTCTTTCTTATTTCATAAAGGTATTCTTTTGCATGGTTTGTAGTAAATAGTTTCCTTGTTCGTATCTTTAAATGGCAATTTATGGAATATAATCACTGGGTGGGTTCTTTCAACATTAGGGGGTATTTACAGGACAATTATAGATGAAGAAAACGTAACATGTTTTTGAAGCATAAAACAAACAAATTATATTAGTAGAAAACTGGCCCTTTTTACCAAAAATATTTATTTTAATAGTAGACTTTGTGTCTGAAAACTTTTGTTTTTGACCTTTACAGCTTTCAGAGCTGGCTTGAGCCTAAGGGAGAGGTGCTCTTGGACATATTCAGTGGTCTATTAATTGGCCACTGTAGTTAATGAAAAACGTGTTTGAAATTGTGAGGACTGGTCTAATATAACTCCAGGACTTAAACCTTCTTGGCCTCCAGATCATGACCTTCTGGGGACAGGGGTAATTTCCCATATATGCCCATAGGGGACTCTAAATACTAGTTTCATAATGGAGAGGGGGGTGTATTTCATATCCCTGAATTTCTCTGTTCAAGAAGCAGATGTTATGGCGGCGATCCCATAACCCAGCCTCTCCAGAGTGAGCATGCTCAATGTTATCTGGCCTGCATAATTAATTCAATCTCAGTTGATTGTATGCAAACTAATATTCAGATGACAATGAGGGAGCTGTGCTTGAGCGGCCATGATCAGTGGTAAATATGCTTTCAGTTATTTTTTCTTGAAAGAGTCTTTCTTTGCTAATGTTTGCACATGTATTCTTAGTGTTAATTTACAATGAAGTAAAAATAGATTTACATTGGCCATTGGTTTTCAACTTCCCAGGTCTTGTTTCTGCTACTTTCTCAGTTGGGTGTGTTCTTGAAAACGAATGATATTTCAGGTATAACTGCCAGCCTTGCGATGAGCGCCGCAGGAGGATGGAAATGGATTGAAGGCGCTCATGGCAATGCCAGCGATTAGCGACAAAGACCGTAGGACTTTGACGCTAATCACAAGGCACGCAAAAACGTAAGAAAAAATGATGACTTTAACGGCCGATAATTTTTTTCAAGCCCGTAACTCGGAAGCCGTTGGAAGACCACCAAAAGACGCCAATTACTTTAAAAGTTCACTTACAACCACATACACAGCACAGGGGGAGAGGCATGGAGCCTGTGAGTGAGGTTGCAAGCTAATTTTATGCTTAATTGGCGTTTTTTTAGATAAAAAAATCGGCTAAGCCAGAGAAAAAAATGGCGGCCATAAAGACGTAAATGTTTACAATAAGGCTCAAAACTAGGCCAAAGCCCTTATCACTTAGCGAGCACCGCAAGACTTTCAAAATAAAAAGCACACAAGAGTTGAACAAAGACAGAGAGGAGGGGAGAGGGGGGGAAAAAGACACATGGGGAGGGAGGGAGGAAAAGAGACACAGGGGAGGGAGGGGGGACACAAGGCAGGGCGAGGGGGGAGGGAGAGAGGTAGAAAAATATACATGGAAGGGAGAAGGAGGAAACAGACAGAGAGTGGGGAGAGGTTAGCAATGAGTGCCAAAGGCGTTCAGCTCGATGCATGAAAGTGGCAGGTTGGACGACGCTCACTGCAGGGTTCGTGATGAGCGCCAAAGGTGCTCATTGTGAGGCATGAAAGTGGCGGGTTGGCCGATGCCTGCAATAAGCGAATTGCCCGTCAAAAATGCCGGCAAGAAAATTTGAAGCCTTGCAATTCTGTTTACCACACAATGCAAGGTTCTCTCCCCTCTAACTTGCAGGCCTTCGGCACTCATTGTGAGCCTCTCCCTCCCTCTACTTTATGTGCCTTCACCGCTCATTGCTGATTTGCTCATTTAAAAAAAAATTTAATTGGCATGTTTTTTCGGTCTTCTGGCGGCTTCCGAGTTACGGTCCCGAAAAAAATGGCAGGCGTTAAATCTGTAAATTTTATAAGCCTGTAATTCAGCAGGTGTTGTAAACCACCCCCAAGCCAGTCACGTATGGGCTTCACGATGAGCGCCTCTGGCATTCGTCAACCCAGTCAATCTGTTCACGTACGAGCCTCGCAATGGGCCCCGTCGTCCCTCATTGAAGCTCCTGTCTTTGCGGTTAGAGTCCGGTGTCCATAGAGCTTTCCCCAAAGCACCGAGCAAAATTAAAAACTCGCAGACTTACAATCTAAAGGTATAGACAATGTTTAAGAATTTCAAAGAAAAAGATACATTTAGTCCTTAGCTCCATGTGTACCTGACCCTTTTAAACCATGACTACTATATGTGTTGATAGATAAAAGCAAACACCTGCTACAATACATAGCATTGGAGGTTTGGATTTAAACTAAACGTTATATTGCATGTTCCTTTTATAGCATAATAAAGACATTACAATGGCATCGTGATGGGGGGAAGAGCGGCCTGACCTATTTAGACACAGCAATCCTCTGAAAGCAGGAGCTCAGGTTCCTTATTGCTAAGGTACACCCTTCCAGGAAAGGCTCCCGTGATCTGACTTACTGTAATAATCCAATTTCGTTTTTGGTGCATTCGTTTATTGCCAGTGCATTATGACATGCCTGAAGCAGAGATAATGAGTATCCGGCACTAGAGACGCATAACACACTCACAGCGCAGAGCAATAAGGAATGGAACTTCAAAGCATTGACAATATTGTGTATTTAAAGGGATACAATAACCACAGTTTCTGTTGCGATATAGTACAAAATTGTAAGTAACAGTTATTTATGGTTATAGATGAACTCAACACTTTAGACCAAGGGTGGGCCACACACAGGCCTGGATTTAAGGTGAGTCGATCGGGATGACAGTAGAAGCAATTGACTCTAGGCTCAAATGACCTGGTGGAGCGGGGCCTTAGGGGTCCAAGGCAACAAGAGCTTGGGGAAAAACATCATACAACTTAACAAATCAACAAGTGGTAAAGTCTTTCACAAGGTCCTTATAGCCATTATGGTAACCCTTTGATTCAACTGAAATTCTAAATTTGCAGTAACCCCCAAAAGCAACTGCATAGATAATGAGAACAGAAGCTTGGCCGCGCAGCCAATGAGATACTTCATATGGTCAATCAAGTAAATATATCTGTATAAGAACCAATAGTGTAACTATAGCCCTAATCCTAAAAGTATATACATGGTTCAGGGGTGATGAGTGCTTCTGATAGAGGAGAATCATATTTTTGTATGAAAAAAATCACACCATAAACATTAATAAACTTACCTTAAAGTTTTCATATATCTTCAGTTTTCTGGCAGTTGATTTTGAGAAGGACCCCTGAAAATCCAAGCTAAATTAGCACAAGAATCATAATTAGATGTGGCCAATCAGATGCAGTTACAACATTGTTGCATCATGGGATGTGTAGTCCTTTATTCCCACCATAGGAAGTAGCTTGGACAGTGCTGATCTGGATCTCTGCACTACGATGTTGTTGGCTAGTTGAAAAATGTTGATAATGTACCCGAATGCAGTTTCTCTATTGGTTAGTACGAAGTGCTTATGTAGGCACCTCTGGGGGTGTGGATAAATGTGTACGCGTATAGAATGACTCAATGTACTGTGTGTTTCTGATATAAGCAGCAGGTGTTAGATTAGACAAAAAATAACACAGGGAAACTTAGATATTCCTTTAAGATTGATTAGCAGTCCAAATTGGAATCCCATGACACAAGCAGAGTCAGTTAATGGCAACTATGGTCATATATTCTGAAGGACTATATTTGAAAATATGCAAAACATTTTTATATTGGATAATAAAATAATACAGCCTGTAATATATTTTTTTTTCCTTTTATTCCCAAATATGCTGCTATGGGATCTACCATTTTGGTTTCTGGTAATCAACATCCTGAAGTGGGAGGAGACTTTATACCATGGGTGTAGGAAAAATCTGGGGGATAGAGATTTAAAAAGAGGAAGATCCAAGAAGCGACCGAATTAACAAGAGCAATATTACTATAAGAGGAGCAATAGCACTAATGCTCTGTATATAACTCTTACCTGAACTATATATATATATATATATATATATATATATATATATATATATATATATATATATATATATATATATATATACATTAAACTCCAGATTATCCGGCACTCAACTAACCGGGATTCTTAAGCAACCGGCACCTGCCTCCCGGTTTGACAAAAACTCTCAGTTAATCGGCTTTATCCGGTACAACCAGCATCCAAATTTTTTTAAATTTTTTTTTAAACTCAACTTTTTTCTCTTTTTTTACACAGATTAGTTAGCAGTAGCAGTTTTATAGATAGTTTAATTGTTTTTATGGGGTTTAGGGTGAGTTAGGACTTTTAAAATAGTGAATCTCAAGCAACCGGCAACTATACTTATTCGGCAATAGGCAATGCCCATAGGTGCCGGATAACGGGGAGTTTGCTGTACATATATATATATATATGTATGAATTTTAATAGCTGCTAATGTTGTTAGTTTGCTATAAACTTCCCAAACACATGACGTTTTCCCAAACTACAATGGTGCTTTAACTCCTGAGGACAGTTTATTTTTTGGTTAATCACAGACCATCAATTTCTTTCTCATCCCAGATTTGCAGATAATAAAATGAAGGGCCTACAAATTCTCGGTTACGTTTTTACAAGTAACCTTTCCTGGCAAGTTCTAATTAACTTTCCATTGGACAAAATGTTCGTGCATCATTAAAAATATCAGTAAAAAGTATCTTGTGTGAGGCGTCCCTCTCCTGTTTTATGAATATAGCGCTCTCAGTCACTGAGCCGCTTTCTAATAAAAGTATATTCAATATGTTATGCTACATAAAACTTTAATTGTTTCACTTTATTTCGTCTACAGCGTAAGCTCTGTATGACACGGGACACTGCGGTGTAATACGGGGTGTCTGTGGTCGCCTGTGTATATTTATTCATAGACTGAAGGCAAATCCAGTAACTGAAAAGTGTTTATTAAAGGGACTCTGTCACCCCAACAAGTATATATATATATATATATATATATATATATATATATATATATATATATATAGTGTATAAATAGTACATTTGTATTCACATTTGAATGTCTAAAACAGGTTAAAAAAACTTGTTTAATGCCAAGAATTCTGAGAAATACAGTTATTCCACTGCATTCTGGGAACCTTGGCAGGGACATACAAACATGCCCACAAAGGCTTCGCTCTTGCAATCCATAACCATGTTTTCCCTTAAGCATATGCCTGCTGCATTACACAGCTCTGAGCAAAGATAGGGTTGGAAAATACACAAGCTAGGAATCCCACCCACGTACAGCCGTTTCAAGGTTACTGCTTATAATCAGCGTGTGGCCGGTTCCTTAGCTTGTGTAGTAGATATTTTGGGTAGGTATTTCACCACAACAATCATTTATAATACGGTGGGCAAAAGAGCGATAGAAGCCTCCACTGTACAGTAGTACAGTAAATAAATAGTACATTTGAGTTGATATTTGAATGTCTAAAATAACTTTAAAAACTTGTTTCACGCCCAGAATTCTGAGAAAAACAGTTATTACACTGCATTCTGGGAAGCTGAGCAGGGACATGCAAATGTGCCCACAAAGGCTTTGCGCTTGTAATCCATAACCATATCAAACATTTATCACTTATAATAGTTGTCAAACTGTGATTCGTCGTCATTACTACGATTGCGCGGCATAAGCTGGGCATGCGCATTGCGGCGCGCCAAGACCGAGTAGGAGAGAGAAAGGAGGAGAAGGGGAGACACACAGGGAAGGAGGGGAAGACACAGAGGAGAGGGGGGAGACACAGAGGAGGGGGGAGATACAGAGGAGGGGGAGACACAGAGGAGGGGGGAGAGACACACGGCAGGGAGAGGAGGGGGAGAGACACAGGGGAGGGAGAGGAGGGGGGAAGATACACAGGGGAGAGGGGAGACACACACGGGTGGGAGAGGAAGGGGTAGACACACAGGGGAGGGAGAGGAGGGGGAAGAGACACAGGGGAGGGGGAAGAGACACAGGGGAGGTAAATGGGGGGGAACAGACACGAGGGAGGGGGGAAGAGACACAGAAGAAAGAGACACAGGGGAAAAGGCACAGGGGAGAGAGAGACACAGCGGAGGGAGAGGTGGGGAAAGAGACACGGAGGAGGGGGCAATGGGGAAAGACACAGGGGGGAGAGGGGGTAAAAACCCAGGGGGTGGAAGGAGACACAAGCTAGGGAGAGGAGGGGGGAAAGGAGACACAAGGGAGGAAGTAGACAGAGGGACATTTTATTGCCGTCATTCTTGATGGGCAAGTTGCTAGTGTATATAATATATATATATATATATATATATGCCAGACTACATCTGCTCCTATGATTGTAAATGACAGAGAGCTCTGATAGTCTGGTTGGCAGTAAATCAGAGGTAAGATTAGACGTTTGTGTACTGAGGAGCATTACGTCCTATTCCGTAATGTCGCTCACCAAATGGATGACGTTTGCGCAGCTGTGCAGGGATATTTGGATGGATTTAATATGCAGGTTTTCTTTTCAGACAATGCATCCCGCAGAAATCAACAAACAAGTGATTTCATCTTAATTTGTCCAAGAGTAAAAATCACATGTTTATCCACAGTTACTATAAATAAGAAAGCTCCTAGCATGATGTCCGTAATTACCTATTGTATTCCTACCTGTAGGAAGCAAGAAAACAACTAGAATAGCTCTTAAATACCCACAAATCCCGAAATACTAGCATGAGGGAGGCTGAGTATAGATAAGCGGTTTCTTTATTTTTATAACATTAATGGGGTATATAGTGGTAATTGGACTAACATTAAATATTAAGAAACAAACTTTTAATAGGTTATTTTTTAAATAAAAATAATCAGCTAGTATAGCTTTCCAGGCAGCCCATGATCGTACGCCTACATAAGCAGAACATGTCCCTCGGCAGATCACTCCCCATTTAATGGGATATCCAGAATATTAGTACAATTAATAACCTCAGCAGATGTGAGAATATTTTTTTAAAACATATGTACTATTGTACATTTTGTGCAATGTGTAAACCAAGCTTTAGAAATACTTTATATTTGAATAATGTTCCATACAGACATATATACCGTATTTTTCGCCCTATAAGACGCACCGGCAGATAAGACGCACCTAGTTTTTAGAGGAGGAAAACAAGAAAAAAAAAAATCTGAATCAAACACAAATACACTTTACACACAGATACACACCTACATTACACACAAATATATATATATATATATATATATATATATATATATATATATATATATATATAGATACACATACATACATATACATACACACATAAATATACACACATACATACATATATACACACACATACACACACATACATACATACACACACACATACATACACACACACATACATATCCATATACTGCAGCATTTGGGAGCCATTGACCCTCCTGATCCTCCCTGACCCCCCTGATCCTCCCTGACCGTCCTGATCCTCACCTTTATAGATACACATACATACATATACATACACACATAAATATACATACACACATAAATATACATACACATACACATACATACATATATACACACACATACACACACATACATACACACACACATACATACATACACACACACACACATACATACACATACATATCCATATACTGCAGCATTTGGGAGCCCTTGACCCTCCCTGACCCTCCTGATCCTCCCTGACCCCCCTGATCCCCCTGATCCTCACCTTCCTTCTGATCTCTGCCCCTTCTGATCTCTGCCATCTTGATCTCACCCCAGCGCTTCCTACCAGCACTCCACGTGTACTGCAGCGTTGCGTGTGTGACGTCACTAGGACGCACCGGCCGACGCGATGCTGGTAGGAAGCGCTGGGGTGAAATCAAGAGGACAGAGGCAGTTTCAAAAGGTATATTCGCCGTATAAGACGCACCAACTTTCCTCCCCCAGTTTTGGGGAAGAAAAAGTGCGTCTTATACGGCGAAAAATACGGTATATATATACTATAATAGTTATCAATCTGCGAGTTGTCACGCTTGCGTTCGCGAGGGTTGCAGGTCATCTCAAGGCCTGCAAGACTTAGACCTAGAAAAGGTGTAGGGACGAGAGTCAGCAGGACTCAGTGCGTAACAGTTTGGCGCTGATCTTGAGCCACGCTGTACGTTACGGCACGCAATACTTTACTACTTTAACGGCCAAAACACTGAATGTAAAAGACCACCAAAAAATGCCAAATACTTAAAAAATATATATATTTCATCACTCACACACAGCACAGGGGGAGATCGGGGGAGCCTGTGAGTGAGGTTGCAAGTTAATTTGAACCATAATTGCAGTTTTTCGCCAAACAAAAATCGGCTAAGCTAGAAAAAAAATGGAGGACGTAAAAACGTAAGAGGATGAAACTGACCTCGAAGCCAGTAGCACAGCGCAAGAAAGTAAACACGATCACAAAGCCAGTAACACTTTGCCCAACAAGCTCAAGCAATGGCACTCATCGCGAGCCTCGACAGACATAGAGGAGAAAAACACAGTGGGGGTGGGGGGTGGAAAGAGACACAGGGCTGAAAGATGGAGGAAAGGAGACACGGGGGGAAATAAGGAAAAACAAAAGACACAGGGCAGGGAGAGAGGGAGAAACAGACACAGGGGTCAGAGACTGGGGAGAGGCTCGCTATTAACGCCAAAGGGGAACATTAAGAACCACGAAAGTGGTGGGTTGCCAAGGCCTGCAATGAGCATCAAAGACGGTCATTGCGGGGCTCACGATGAGCATCAAAGGCGCTTATCGCGAGGCCTGTACAGTAGACGGAGGGAAAGGCTCGCAATGAGCGCCTTCAACGCTCATTGCGAGCCACGCGATGAGTGCCGAAGGCGCTCAGCGCGGGGCTTGCGAGGAGCGCCGAAGGTACAGTATTCCCAGCCTTAAAATTGCATTGCCGACATTTAAGACGGGCAAGTCGCTAGTATATATATATATATATTCTAGACCCGACACGCCAGCTTTGATCTTTCTCCTAAACTTTGGCTCAAAGCAACAAGAGGAACCAAAGAAACAAGACATGGGCAGGACTGGAATACATGGATTTGCCCTAAAATATGATACTTTCCTTCAAAATATGGACATTTGGGAGACTTAAGATGGGCGGGGGGTATGCAGTGCCAGAGCTACTGCTGGTGCATCAGGTGCAAAGCACACAGGAGGGTAGGGGCCCTCTGCTACTGGCAATGATGATGGAATCTTTATTTATTAAAAAGGGTTTACAAACAATTACTTTATAGATAGGTGATCTGATAAGCATAGGTGTGATATAATCATCTATATATATTTTTTCAGGGGGTTTATCCCTACAGCAGTAGTAAAGGGCCCCCACATTGTTTTTGCACCAGGGCCCACCATTCACTATCTCCAACACTGGAGGTGTATGTGTGCTACATTCCTTTGCAAGCACAATTTGTGAAGCAAGAAGCTTGATATCTTCCTGTAAACATTCCAAATAAATTTAATATTTAATACTTTTTTGCAAATTAAATATATATATGCAGTTTTATTTAACATTTAAATAAAATATATAGATACTACCAGTAGCTTTTAAAGCAATAATGAAAGGTATCAAAAATAAGCTAATACTGTACAGATCTGAGAAGTAGGAAGATACTGCAGTGGTATATATATATATATATATATATATATATATATATATATATATATATATATAGGCGCCAAAGGGGGAGAGGGAAGTAGAGGGAGGGAAAGAGAAGGAGGGAAGGAGAAAGAAGGAGGGAAAGAAAGAGAAGGAAGGAGGTGGAGAAAAGGAGGGAAGAAGAGTGAGAGAGTGAGAAGGAGAGAGAGAGTGAGGAGGAGAGAGAGTGTGATAAGGAGAGGGAGAGAGAGTGAGAAGGAGAGAGTGAGGAGAGTGAGCGAGAGAGTGTGATAAAGAGAGGGAGAGAGAATGAGAGAGAGAGAGAATGAGACAGTGAGAATGAGGAGAGGGAGAGATAGAAGGGGATGAGATAGAGAAGAAGAGAGCAAAGAAGGGAGGGTGGTTATAGAAGGAGGGAGAGAGAGGGAGGGAAGGAGAGAGGAGGGAAGCAGAGAGAAGGAAGGAGGAGGAAGGAGAGAGAAGTAGGGAAGGGGTAGAGCGTGAGAATGAGACAGAAAGTGTGTGTGAGAAGGAGAGGGAGAGATAGTGAGGAGGAGAGAGAGAGTGAGAAGGAGAGAGTAAGGGGGAAGGAGAGAGAGAGAACGAGAGGGGGAGACAGAGAGTAATGGAGAGAGAGAAGGAGAAGAAGAGAGAGAGGAGAGGGAGAGAGAGTGAGAGTGAGAAGGAGAGAGAGAAGAAGGGCGTGAGAGATAGAAGGAGGGAGAGAGAGAAAAGGAGAGAGAGTGAGAAGAAGAAGGGAGGGAGAGATAGGAGGGAGAGAGAGAGAAAGGGAGAGAGAGGGTACAGAGAGAGAGAGAATTTTTAAGACAATATTGTACTTCTTTTCATATAATTTTTGACGGGAAAGTGACTAATATATATATATAAATATATATATAGTTGTTCATGCCTGACTCTTTGTGACCCTATGGACATCAGCACACCAGGCACATATATCGTAATGCCTCCAGTTGTGCTTATTCATAAGATTTACTTGTCAAGATTAGGTTGCCAGTTCTTTCTCCAGTGTAACACAATTTGACTGACCTCTCTGCTATGACCTGCCCATCTTGGTTGTCCCTATATGTATAGCTCACAGCTTCATTGAAGTACACAATCCCCTTCTACTCGACAAGGTAGCGAACCAGAAGGGGAATTTCCAAATGGAAATGGTACGTTTTTTATTTATTAGTAAAAAATGCAAAACAAAAAAGAAGTAACAAAATAAAAAAGAAGAACTTTAGAAGAGTGGTATGGTCCTTCAATTGATATCAGTCTACTATATTTGAAAATGTTTTCTTGGACCCATGGCAAGGTTTAAATCCATAATATTTGTGATATAGTGAATTAAGACATGGTAATGGATAGGAAATTAAATTTTCTTAGGTAAATTATTGTTCTTGAGTTAAAAAATCTATAAGATTTGGGTTCTTATTGTTCAGATACAGCACTATAAGGCCTCATGTGGTATGATCCTTCAAATCGGAAAATGGCCTACTTAATTTAAAACTGATTTTTTTGACCAATGGGAATGTTTAAATCCATAGGGCCTCATTCAAATGTGATTTGGCCAATTGAATAGGGCTCTATATAAGCACATAGCATATTTTTTTACAGAAGTTTTTAGTTAGTGAAGACCTTGCTTTTGGATAGAAGTTCACTAACTAAAAACTTCGGTAAAAAAATATGCTCTGTGCTTATATGGAGCCCTATTCAACTGACCAAATCACAATTGAATGAGGCCCATAGTATTTGGTGGGCGAGTGGAATAAGAAGGAGTACAGAATAGAAAATTAGTAAAATAATTTTCTGAGGTAAAGTATTGTTTTTGAGGTAAAAAATATGTGTGTTTTGGGTTTTTAGAGTGCAAATATTGTATTATCAGACCTCAGGGGCTCTCAGGGCCACCTGTCACCTACTATTCATAATGGAATATGGGCACGTGAGAAGAAGAATAACAAGAAAACATTCAATGGGAGATAAATTGGCACAGCAGGTTCAAGCGTACATGTGGGATGTGGGCCAACCACGCCGTTGCCAGGGAGATCTTGCAAAAGCGAAGCAAGGTATAACTTCTGAAATAAAAATTGATATAATATGCATTCTGCCACAACCTGAGATAAGCAATTACCCAAAGTAAAAACATGCACTCAGTTCTTATAATGTCATTAGCACATTCACACAATGTCAGCGTAAACATCATTCTGAAAAGGAATAACGAGGACGATTCGTACAGCAGAACAACTTTGATGTGCATGGCCAGAAAGGGAATTATTTTTGGATCACAATTGTATATCCTTATCAGTTGGTAAATGCTAAAATACTAATGTGCCAGAGTCGGTCGTGTTTGCTCGCCGCCCCAAGCCTGCTCGCTTCTCTGAGTATTTATTTCACGGACAAGGCACCTTGTGGCTGCTTCCTTGTTTGGTAATGATTATTGTTGACAAGAGACTTCAAAGAGGGATACAGCTATGGCCTCCGGCACAATTGCAGCTTCTGAACTTCATGCTTGTCAATAGATGTTTTAGTTTATGTTAGGATGCTAATGTGGCTCATAAGTATTCCCCACGGCAGGCACGGTGCACAGACGCTGCCCTATTTATCAATATAACCAAATGAGGACCGGATCTCAGATGTCTGATTGCTAATAAAATATATATTTATTTGGTGGATGAAATATTTAATACTCACTTAGAGTTATGTTGATGTTAACATCTTTTTGGAGTGTTTGAATTTTTGGGGGGATGTTTACTAGACTACTCACGTGTCATATTTCTTATTATTTTTCTTATTGTTTTATTTGTAACACGCATGGGCGTAGGAGACCAAAAAATCTGAGGAGGATAACGTTTAAAGAGGCAAAAAGCTGTGGCTCTGAGTGGTGCAATTCAATTCAGGGGTGCAGCAGGGGTGGATCTACTGCCGGTGCTACCGGTGCAATGCACCAGGGCCCTGCTCTGGGGGGCCCAGTGCTGCAGTGTCCCTCAAAACCTTTTTTATTTATTTATTTGTTTAAATACTTGATGCCCCTGGCATAATATATATGCCTATATGCCAACTCATTATGTATATATATATATATATATATATATATATATATAAAAATATATATTATTTATGGATCAAAGCTTTCATGGGAAAGACATATAACTCTAGTGGCCAACTCTGGTAATGCATGATTAATTTTAATTTCGCTTTTTTTTTGTGTGTCTCATCCTCCCCAGTTCCCACGCCCCTGGTAATGCGCCAACATATTCCGTATCGCTAATTTATATTATTCCCTTTTGAAGAACATTAATTGATAAAGTGCATAAATTTTTTATATAAAAAAAAAAGCCTTACATTTTTTAACCATTGTATTCATTTTTGTTTTAATGGTGCCAGATATATTGTCTTTTTTCTAAAAAGGAGTGGAAGAAACATGGATTCAGACAAAATCTCTACTTAGTTCTGTTGAAAACTCCCTCTATGAATAGTACACATGACAACTGAACTGTATGGAATGGTAAGCCCTGCCTGGTAACAATTCCCCTCAAGCTACAGGCAGGCTAGCTAGTTTAAGATGGAATTTCCCATGCTACAAGCAGATGTAACTTTATATATTTTTTCTAAATTAATTTGATATTCCTGTCTTTCATATATACCTACTAAAGTCCTTAGATTTTGGAATAGAAAATGCAATTAAAAGAGTCTGAGGTCAGTTTTAAAGGTTCTTGGGGTGAGGGGATAAGTAACACCCTTCTCCCAGTCCTCACCCTCTGGACTACAGACCTTCTTATTGTTTTAATTATACTTTTTAATGCTGCACCCTGCCCGATTCATTTCTTTTGATGTAGTCTGAAATTGCCAGTGTTGTTATTTTGTGCATTAAACCTAGCACAATACACTGCTTAAAGGTATCTCATCACTCAACTGAGTTGACCTGTCACCTAAAACAAGTACTTTTGAAACAGAGGCTATACATTATGGTGGCCATTGCTTTCTAAAATCAGTAATTTTTTTAGATAAATACTTTTCCCAGTAGTATGTATCTAAACAATTATCTAGGCCAGAGATTCTCAAGCTGTGGTCCATGAATATCTCACACAAGCTTCATTAGGTGGCCCACAAAACACCTGGCACTGCTAAAACATGAAACAAAATGAATAAAATAGATAATAATGCATAAAAAAAGAACCCGGATCCTAAATTGTGTGGCTACAAGTGCACAGTAGCATAGCTCTTTCTCAGCTTTACATGGATGAAACTGGTGGTAAAATTGGACAGAGCAGGACATCAGTCGACAGTTGCATGACTTAACGCGTTTCATTGAAGTGCAACTTCTTCAGATGCATCAATATGTACATCTTAGATGAAGTGTTGTCATTTTTACTCAGACTGCATTGCTTCCCCCTGTATTTTAAAGCAGTATGTGTAATGCCTACTATTTCTTTTAAAATAGCCTTTATAATAGAAGTACTGCTCTTGTGTGCTTTATTATTTTTTTATTGTGTTTTGTGTCATTCTGGGTAAAGTCAGTTCTGAATACAAAGGCTGCTCAGAGAAGTACAATGTCAGTGTATTCTTTGAGATATATACTGTAGTGCAGTGGCAGTATGTTTTGTATAATACCTATTTGTTATCTTGTCTTAAATCTGCCACAAAATACTAAAGACTAAAGGACTGTTTTCAATGCACATCTCTGCCTAATCCCCATTTTATAGATTTGTTGGAAATTACTGATCAAAGCATGTTATCCTTTTTGGCTATGTAACCTTATCTGTCTTACCAGCTTTTCCCAACCAGTTGACATTATATCATCCGCTGTTTGTCTGGAGATCTTTCATATTTATAGACCACTTATGGTCATTTTTTTCAATATGTTGCATTAAATATAGGACTAGAGTGGTTCTTGTATTAAGAATGAATCACATATAATAGTTGTCAAACTACGAATTGTCGTCACGCTTTGCGAGCTAGAGAGGCAAACTTGCAAGAACTGCGTCCCTTGCAAAACGAGGGACGCAGTTCGGGCCGCAAATGCGGACCCTCGCAAAGCAAGGGCCCGCATTTGCCGAAGGTGGAGGCTCCAACGCCGGCTGCAATGAGCCAAAGGCATTTGCGGAGGTGGAGGCTCTACAGCGCCTCAGAAGCGGTAACAAACAGCCACAGAAGCGTGACTTGGAAAAAAACACAAAACACGCAATGAGTAAATACGGACTTACACAAAACACCACCAAGCAAATATGGCTTTTCTACAAAGCTGTACAAGGTACAAGATACACTTTTAGCAAGGACACTAAATCATCCACACACGCGTACCACATACACAATCGCCGCCATTTTACAATACTAACTTACAGAATACGGAAGTACACAGCTATACTAATGGCTTCCGCTCGCGCACGCAGCCTATTTACACTACACACTGCACACATTGCTGACACTTACACCTCAGCTCAACAACACTGTAAATCTACATTGTATGCTGCAGGAACATCAAAACAGATTGTCAGCTCTTCAGCACAATGCTTCCTGCATATATTACTTACAAATAGGTAAAGTATATTAATTTATTAATTTATAAATTATTTAACTAGCATACAAAAATACTGTTGCAATAAACACAAAAGACATTCACTGCGTGCCACACAACGAGCGCCAATGCTGCTCATAGCACACAAACTACACCAGGGGACAGCCTTGCAATAAGCACAAAAAGCAGATCAGCGCTGACCTTACAATGACAGCAAAAGCGCCTTTGATAAAAAAAAATACAACAACCAAGAGCCTCGCAATGAGCGCCAAAGGCGGTACATTCATGCAGTACATTCTCTAGACCTTATATTCACCAATCTCAGCACAAATTCCTACCCAGTAATCCACCCACTCCCTCTATCTGACCACCACTTCCTTAACTTCAACCTGACCACAGCTTCCTCTCACCACCCTCCTTCAACCCCTGCCACCCACAGAAACCTGCTAACACTTGACCCTAAACAGCTTTCCACTGTGCTCCAACCCCATCGCTAATCTCAACTGCCCTGACACTGCCACCTCATTCTACAACTCTTCTCTCTCTTCCACCTTTGACACTCTGGCCCCCATATCCATACGCAGATGCCCTCGCTCTCATCCATAACCATGGCACACTACACAAATACGATTCATCCAGAGGTGCTCCCGCACTGCTGAATGACTATGGAGGAAATCACGCACTTCAGCAGATTTCCTCCACTACAAATTTATGTTACGCTCCTATTCCTCCACCCTCAACCTCGCCAAATAGCAGTACTTTACAACACTAATATCAACTCTGTCCTCTAACCCCAAGCGTCTGTTCGCCACTTTCAATACCCCCCCTCCTCCCATCCCTTCCTCTTTCACATCTGAAGATTTCACCAACCATTTTATTCATAAAATTTAAAGCATCTGCAATGAACTCTCCTCTCATATTGGCTCACACACTCCACCCTCTCAACCAACCAACAACACCCAGTCTTCTCCCTTCCCTAATCCCACAGCCACTTTGAACTGCTTTGATCCGGCTACAGAGGATGAAGTCTCCAGCCTTCTATCATCCACTCGCCTCACTACCTGTCCTCAGGATCCTATTCCATCTCAGCTCATGTCTCCCATCTCTACCTCACTAATCCCAGCTCTCACACATATTTTCAACCTCTCCCTAAATACTGGCATGTTTCCATCTTCTCTAAAACATGCCATAGTTATACCCACCCTCAAAAAAACCTCATCTGACTCTGACGTTGCATAGACCTACCACCCTATCTCTCTGCTTCCCCTTGCTTCCAAACTGCTGGAGCGGCTCATCTATACCCGCCTTACCAGCTTTATTTCCTCTAACTCCCTTCTTGACACATTCCAATCCGGCTTCCGGCCCCAACACTCCACTGAGACAGCTCTCACTAAAGTCACTAATGACCTGCTAACCACCAAGTCAAAAGGTCACCATTTAATTCTCTCTGATCTCTCTGCAGCCTTTGACACAGTCGACCATCCACCTCTACTCAATATCCTCTCCTCCCTCGTATTCGAGACACTGCTCTTTTGTGGTTCTCATCATATCTACAAAATCGATCATTCAGTGTCTCCTTCTCTGACACCTCTTCTTCTCCTCACCCCCTGTCTGCTTGGTGTACCCCAAGGATCAGCCCTAGACTCCCTCCTTTTCTCCATCTACACTTCTTCACTTGGTACCCTAATAAACTCTTTTGTGCTTCATTATCATCTCTATGCAGATGACACCCAAATCTACCCCTTAGCACCAGATCTATCCCCCTCTCTTCTAACACACATCTCCAACTGCCTCTCTAGTATATCCTCTTGGATGACCACCCACCATCTCAAACTCCACATGTTTAAGCATGAACTCCTAATCTTCCCACCCTCTACCACAGCGTTAATTCCTCACATCTCTCTCACTGTCAACAACGACATCATCAGACCCCACCCTGTCATTCATGCCTCAAATACAGTCACTGAACCTAACTCAATCATGCCTTCTCCATCTAAAAAACATCTCCAGAATTCGACACTATCTCACACAAGACACAACTAAAATCCTTATACACTCTCTCATCATCTCTTGAGTTGACTTTTGCAACTCGCTTCTTGTTGGCCTACCCACCACCCGACTATCTCCACTTCCATCCATTATGAATGCATCTGCTAGACTCATCTTCCGTACACAATGTTCAGTGTCGGCATCACCTCTCTGTCAATCACTTCACTGGCTTCCCTTAGCCTCTAGAATAAAATTTAAACCCTAACTTACAAAGCCCTCAACAATAGCGCTCCCCCTCTGCGCTCATCTCCAAATACTCCCCCACCCGCCCTCTTCGTTTAGCTAATGACCTTCTTCTTTCTACAACTCTTGTCACCTCCTCTCACTCCCACCTCCAGGACTTTTCTTGGGCTGCTCCTATTCTTTGGAACTCCTTGCCTCGCTCCACCTTGCCTCAAAACATTCAAAACCTCACTAAAAACACATCTGTTTAAAGAAGCGTATCACCTTCCACCCTAACACGCTCATCACCTCTCTCTCCCTCATTTACAACACACAATACCTTTAGGTTGTAAGTCTGCGAGTTTCACGTTTGTACTTTGTACTTTGGGGAGAGCACCATGGACACTGGATTTGAGGCTCAAACTCAGGGCCCTCCTTTCTTCGCAATGTGTTAATTTGTATTTATCTTTGTCTGGAACTTAACTTATGAACAGCCCTACGGAATATGTCGGCGCATTATAAATAAACAATAATAATAATAATAAGGTAGTGACGGATTTTGGAGATGTTTTTTAGATGTTTTTTTTAGTCTTTACTCTCTTTCTCTCTGTCCTTTTCTCCCTCCTCTCTCTCCTTTCAGTCTTTGCTCTCCTTCTCTCTGTCCTTTTCTCCCTCCTCTCTCTCCTTTCAGTCTTTTCTCTCCTTCTCTCTGTCCTTTTCTCCCTCCTCTCTCTCCTTTCAGTCTTTACTCTCTTTCTCTCTGTCCTTTTCTCCCTCCTCTCTCTCCTTTCAGTCTTTGCTCTCTTTCTCTCTGTCCTTTTCTCCCTCCTCTCTCTCCTTTCAGTCTTTGCTCTCCTTCTCTCTGTCCTTTTCTCCCTCCTCTCTCTCCTTTCAGTCTTTGCTCTCCTTCTCTCTGTCCTTTTTTACCTCCTCTTTCTCCTTTCAGTCTTTGCTCTCCTTCTCTCTGTCCTTTTCTCCTTCCTCTCTCTCCTTTCAGTCTTTGCTCTCCTCTCTGTCCTTTTCTCCCTCCTCTCTCTCCTTTCAGTCTTTGCTCTCCTCTCTGTCCTTTTCTCCCTCCTCTCTCTCCTTTCAGTCTTTGCTCTCCTTCTCTCTGTCCTTTTCTCCCTCCTATCTCTCCTTTCAGTCTTTGCGCTCCTCTCTGTCCTTTTCTCCCTCCTCTCTCTCCTTTCAGTCTTTGCTCTCCTTCTCTCTGTCCTTTTCTCCCTCCTCTCTCTCCTTTCAGTCTTTGCTCTCCTTCTCTCTGTCCTTTTCTCCCTCCTCTCTCTCCTTTCAGTCTTTGCTCTCCTTCTCTCTGTCCTTTTCTCCCTCCTCTCTCTCTCCTTTCAGTCTTTACTCTCTTTCTCTCTATCCTTTTCTCCCTCCTCTCTCTCCTTTCAGTCTTTGCTCTCCTTCTCTCTGTCCTTTTCTCCCTCCTCTCTCTCCTTTCAGTCTTTGCTCTCCTTCTCTCTGTCCTTTTCTCCCTCCTCTCTCTCCTTTCAGTCTTTGCTCTCCTTCTCTCTGTCCTTTTCTACCTCCTCTTTCTCCTTTCAGTCTTTGCTCTCCTTCTCTCTGTCCTTTTCTCCTTCCTCTCTCTCCTTTCAGTCTTTGCTCTCCTCTCTGTCCTTTTCTCCCTCCTCTCTCTCCTTTCAGTCTTTGCTCTCCTTCTCTCTGTCCTTTTCTCCCTCCTATCTCTCCTTTCAGTCTTTGCGCTCCTCTCTGTCCTTTTCTCCCTCCTCTCTCTCCTTTCAGTCTTTGCTCTCCTTCTCTCTGTCCTTTTCTCCCTCCTCTCTCTCCTTTCAGTCTTTGCTCTCCTTCTCTCTGTCCTTTTCTCCCTCCTCTCTCTCCTTTCAGTCTTTGCTCTCCTTCTCTCTGTCCTTTTCTCCCTCCTCTCTCTCTCCTTTCAGTCTTTACTCTCTTTCTCTCTATCCTTTTCTCCCTCCTCTCTCTCCTTTCAGTCTTTGCTCTCCTTCTCTCTGTCCTTTTCTCCCTCCTCTCTCTCCTTTCAGTCTTTGCTCTCCTTCTCTCTATCCTTTTCTCCCTCCTCTCCCTTCTTTCTCCCCTTTTTTATCTTCGCTCTACTTTTTCTCTCTTTTCCATATTTGATATGGTGGTGGGGCTATGACAAGGTAGGTTTGGAGCTACAGGGTGTTACATATCATTGGGCAGAGCTATAATGTTATGAGTGTTGGGCTACAGAGCATGACAGACACTGTCTATATTATAAGATAAGATACTGATATAATACATAATACAAATAAGAAGTGAAACAAACATGCTTTTTCTAACAAATATACAACAATTCCTCATCAAAAAGTAATGTATAAAATAACCAACCCGCAATTTGCCCTATGCTAATAGTACCACATAGTGAAAAAGTCTTGGAAGTTAATATTTGCTTTCAATCAATGTGGCAGATTGTGTACTAGAAAATAATGTAATAACAATGCAGAATATAATTTAATTTAATCTTGTGATATGTATACGTGGAGAAGGCCGAGTCTTAGAACCTGCTACTAAATCTCTGAATAATCTCTGATGGTGAGATAAATGGTGATATTAAATATGTCAGCACAGTCTGCTTTTCATCTATGTTTGCCTAGCTAGTTTTCTAGTTTTTCAATTGAAAGAATAGTAATAAAATAATAAATAATTGTATTAAATAAGTGGTCAGGACAGGTCTTATTCAGTTTAAGGCTTCTACACCATCAAGCACTTATACATCATACAAAACCATGATCTTTTAAATGCATGTATGTTATAATTAAGACAGCTAATATTACCTGTCAATCAGCCTTTCTGATAGTCCCACTGAGGACAGTCTACCTCAATAGCAGTTTTTTGTTTTTTAGATACATTACTCCCTTGGGTCTGAGAAAGCCACGCCAGCATTTTCCAACAAATAACCTGATTCCAGTACAATACTAGTCTTTCACCTCAGATCCCTCCCCTCTTCCTCTAAAATAAAACTCTTTCTATCTTTCACTTGCTTCCTGACCCTTGCTATTCCTTATTTGTTACTCTTCCCCAGTTCTCTGCCGTTTAATTCCCTTTAGATTGTAAGTAGCGAGTTTCCAGTCTTGTAGGGTGCTTTGGGATAAAACACTTTCTGCTAAGATTCTAAGCTCAAAACAGGGCTCTTCAACTTTTGAATTTTGTTAAACGTGTATTTCCCTTGTTCTTATACCCTGTACAGCGCTACGGAATATTTTGGCGCGATACAAATAAAAGATAATAATAATAATAATATAAATATGTTATTTACAGAAATTCTTATATGGCTTATAAAGATGTAAACAAAGATCTACATGTAAACATACTTATCTATATATGGCTAGATATAATGTGTCTTAGACATGCACATATTTATTCTGTTATGCTCTACTAAGTATAGAAGACGGATCCATTTCTCCATGCCCTATCAATCACTATAACTAGGGGCCATATTCTTGAAGAAGTATACACTTTTGGATGAGTTACCTCTAGTTTATCATGTATAAAATAATTATTAGAGATCTACACTTAATGCTCTTCTGGATCGCTACCTTGTTGTGGTAAAGAGGCTTGTGATCCTCGATAAAACTGTGAGCTATACCATGTAGGGTCACTCAAGATGGCCAGGTCATTGCAGAGAGGTCAGGCAACTGGAGAAGGAACTGGCAACCCACTTTGGTATCTTTGCCAAAGAAACATTATGGAAAAACACATCCAGACACAAGATGCATCTCGTGCCGTCGCCGATAAGGTCAGGGAGAGTCGGACACAACTGAACAACTAAACAACACACACTAAATATTTGCACTGTGCTTCACACAGCCATATATCCTGTATAGGACTGTTACCCAACACTTCTAGATTTCTCCTACACAACAAAACATGGGAAACATTTTTACACAAAGACGGTCACACATTCGAGAATAAAAATAATGCTATATAATAAAATGTTTATCCTTAAAACTGGATGCTGTTGTACAGAGTAGTATTTGTTTTTTACATTAGTTGGTTATCAGCTCACAAAGACAGTCTGAAAGGTTGTTTAGCATAATATTCAACCTCCGATGTTTATATATATACTAGGAAATTGCCCAACAAAAATGATGGCAATAAAATGGCAATGCTGTTTGCCACACAATGTGAGGCTTTTTCTTCTCTGAGAACCTTCGGCGCTCATTGCGAGCCCGGCGTTGAGCACCTTCGCGCTCATTGCGAGCCTCTCCCCCCATGTACTTCAAATGTTCCTGCTTTGCAATGATCACCTTTGGTGCGCATTGCAAGTCCCACGATGAGTGCCTTTGGCGATCATTGCAACCCTCTCGAGGTTCGCGGTGCTCATCTGGAGCCTTTCCTCCCGCCTTCTGTATGGTCCGCTCATTGCAGGTTTCGTTAACCTGCAAGTTTTGTGCTTGGGAATGCCGTGTGTCTCTTTCCACCATCTCCCCCTGTACCTTCCCTTTGTGTTTCTCCCCTGTGTGTGTGCTGAATCTTTGCGTTAGGTGGTTTCAGACTCCCGCGTGCCTGCCGTTGTTGGGGTAAGTGTTACTGTCTTCGCTGTTGTGTATTTTCTACTTCCTGCGTGCCTGGCGTTTTTTGTCCATGTTACTGTCTTTTGCGTAATGTATTTTCTAAGTTCTTGCATGCTTGGAGTTGCTGAGCCTCATTTTCATCCTGTTTCCGAATTTTTACGGCTGCCATTTTTATCCTGCTTCAGCGATTTCCGATCGTTAAAAAAGACAAATGAGGCATATTTGTGTGTTTTTGCCGTCTTTTCTAGTTTGGCAGTTGTGTGAGTACCTTCGTCACTGATTGCAAGCCTGTGGCTTGGTGTATTTTTTGTTGTCAGAGCCCCTTTGGCACTGATTGAAAGGTCCGCAGTGATGGTCTTTTGGCGCTCATTGCGAGGAAGTGTTTGGCGCTGATTGCGAGGCTCTGGGTTGGTGTTTTTTTGGTTCTCAGAGCTTGTTTGTAAATCTGCCAATGCTTTTTGCCACACAATGTAAGGCTTTTGGTCCCCTGAGCACCTTTGGCGCTCATCTCGAGTCTCTCATCCCCCCTTCGTTGTGTAGTTTAGGGGCGTCGCAATTAGTGTTACTGCATTGGTGTAAGTGTTACTGTCTTTGGCCTCGTTTTCATTTTTTTATCAGCCACCATTTTTTTCTCGCTTAGGTGATTTTCGATCATGAAAAATGGCAAATATGCCTCAAATTAACTTGCAACCTCACTCACAGGCTCCCTGGCTCTCCCCCTGTGCTGTGTGTGAGTGAATTTGAGGCATAATTGTGTTTTTTTGGTGGTCTTTCCAGATGCCTGGTTCAGGCGTTTAACGTGCTTCAGTCCTAAGTCCGACGGGAAGCTCATTGCAGCCTGAGTCCCGCGGGCCGGGCGATAAGCGCCTGTAGCGCTCATCGCGAGCCCTGCAATGAGCACCTTCGTCGCTCATTGAAGCCTAAGTCTCGCGGGCCTTGCAGTCGCGTGCCTCAACTGCTCGCCTCACTTTTCGTGACTAACATCGCCCCCCGGTTCCTACACCCTAACTGGCAGTCTACTTGGGGCATGGAGTTCCTTGAGTTAATATTGAGTTTTTATGTATTGGCAGTATCCTATGGTTAAAATGGTAGTACTCTTGGGGCACAGGGTATACTTGAGTTAGTATTGTATTTTTATGTGTTGGTATTACTCTTGGGGCACGGAGTCCACTTGATTTAGTGTTGTATTTTTATGTAATGCCAGTACTCTTGGGGCACAGGGTGCCTTGAGTTAGTGTTGTATTTTTATGTAATGGCAGTACTCTTGGGGCACAGAGTCCACTTGAGTTAGTATTGTATTTTTATGTAATGGCAGTACTCTTGGGGCACAGAGTCCACTTGAGTTAGTGTTGTATTTTTATGTGATGGCAGTACTCTTGGGGCACAGAGTCCACTTGAGTTAGTGTTGTATTTTTATGTGATGGCAGTACTCTTGGGGCACGGAATCCACTTGAGTTAGTATTGTATTTTTATGTAATGGCAGTACTCTTGGGGCACAGAGTCCACTTGAGTTAGTGTTGTATTTTTATGTGATGGCAGTACTCTTGGGGCACGGAATCCACTTGAGTTAGTATTGTATTTTTATGTAATGGCAGTACTCTTGGGGCACAGAGTCCACTTGAGTTAGTGTTGTATTTTTATGTGATGGCAGTACTCTTGGGGCACGGAGTCCACTTGAGTTAGTGTTGTATTTTTAAGTAATGGCAGTACTCTTGGGGCACAGAGTCCACTTGAGTTAGTATTGTATTTTTATGTAATGGCAGTACTCTTGGGGCACATAGTCCACTTGAGTTAGTGTTGTATTTTTATGTGATGGCAGTACTCTTGGGGCACGGAGTCCACTTGAGTTAGTATTGTATTTTTATGTAATGGCAGTACTCTTGGGGCACTGGGTCCCCTTGAGTTAGTGTTGTATTTTTATGTGTTGGTAGTACTCTTAGGGCATGGGGTCGCCTTGAGTTAGTGTTGTATTTTTATGTGTTGGTAGTACTCTTAGGGCATGGGGTCGCCTTGAGTTAGTGTTGTATTTTTATGTGTTGGTAGTACTCTTGTGGCACAGAGTCCCCTTGAGTTAGTGTTATATTTTTATGTGTTGGTATTACTCTTAGGGCATGGGGTCGCCTTGAGTTAGTGTTGTATTTTTATGTAATGGCAGTACTCTTGGGGCATGGAGTCCACTTGAGTTAGTATTATGTTTTTATGTGTTGGCAGTACTCTTGGGGCACAGAGTCCACTTGAGTTAGTGTTGTATTATTATGTGTTGGTAGTACTCTTAGGGCATGTGGTCGCCTTGAGTTAGTGTAGTATTTTTATGTATTGGCATTACTCTTGGGGCACGAGTCCCCTTGAGTTAGTATTGTATTTTTATGTAATGGCAGTAATCTTGGGGCACTGGGTCCCCTTGAGTTAGTGTTGTATTTTTATGCAATGGCAGTACTCTTGGGGCATGGAGTCCACTTGAGTTAGTGTTGTATTTTTATGCAATGGCAGTACTCTTGTGGCACGGGGTCCCCTTGAGTTAGACTGTATTTTTATGTGTTGGTAGTACTCCTTGGGCACGGGGTCCCCTTGAGTTAGTATTGTATTTTTATGTGTTGGTAGTACTCTTGGGGCACGGGGTCCCCTTGAGTTAGTGTTGTATTTTTATGTAATGGCAGTACTCTTGGGGCACTGGGTTCCCTTCACTTAGTGTTGTATTTTTATGTGTTGGTAGTACTCTTGAGGCACGGGGTCGCCTTGAGTTAGTGTTGTCATGAGTTGGTAAGCACATTGTTTTTTCCCTGTATCTTAATTTGAGTCTGTGTTTTATCTAATTTAGTGAAATTTATGAATAATCCTAATTTGGTAATACCAAGGTCAAATCTACATTAGAATGTAACATTAATAATAAATATAGGGCTGTAAACTAAAATCCAAAATGCATGTCTGGTCCCATCTTCGGCAAGTTCTTGTTTACAGCAAGCAGGTGTTGCCGTGTCTATGTGCCACATTATGAGATCTGTACTGCTTCCTTGGCAGTGAAGACACGGAGCTGAGAATGTCTTATGATTTGTAAATTACAAGAAAGTCAATTATTAGTGTGTAGATTCAACATTACATTTCAGGGCACAGAATTATAGCCTGCCACTTGCCTTTTGCCGGTTATCTTTTACAGGGCTGCAGACCCACATGAAAATGACTTGCGACTAATGACAGAGCTGATTTTATTTGCCACTTTATCACTCAGTAGAGGGAAGGAGATTTTATTGAAATGTAATAGGAGATTTCTTACACACAAGCTACTCTGTTTAGTTGGCTCGATAAGATATGATGGAATCATATAGATTCAGATTTTACCAGGACATAAGAGATAAATAATGAAATGTGGTGTATCGTAATGATGCAGATCTACTGTATATGAGAAGCAATGGCAGAGCTACTGCTGGTGCAGCAGGTGCAAAGCACCAAGGGCGTACAGCAGGGTATGGGACTCTGTGAAAGGGGATTCTTAATATATTGTATCATATTAATATATTAGGGGAAGGGGCAGATAATAATCTTTATAGAAAGGTTATTTAATCACCCATATGCATATATTTTGACTTTTTATTGATCCCTACTGGTAGTCCAGTGGTTTAGATTCGGTGCTTTCAAACAATGCAATCTAGGTCTGATTCCAATAAGGGAACTAAGAGGTCACACCACCCTGAAGCCATGTAGGGCCTGGTCAGTACTTGCATGGGAAACCACCTCGAAATACCAGAAGCTGTATGCTGTGGCCCACTAGAGAAGGAACTGGTAACCCACTCCAGTATCTCTGCCATTAATACCAAGTGGATCAGCATGGTGTGTTGTGTTCCATGAGGTTACGGAGAGTCGGACACGACTGAAAGATGCAAACACACACACCTTGTACACAGAAGTTGCAGGGGTACCCCAAAATGTATTGAAGAGCAACTATCTCTGCCACTGATAAGGAGTTATTATTAGTTTGCTACATAACAATTACCTATAAGTTAAAGTCAGTTTTTAGAAACACATTTTAAATAACTAAGCTTGATAACGGGAAAAATGTGTTCAAAAGCAAAAAAAATAATATAATCTTTACATTTTCAGTTTTTAAATATAAGTATTTCTTCTCTCAGCTGATGCTGGTTACTACTTTCTCAAGAGGGTCTGTGCTTCAAAAGTAATGGAGCTTTCATTAGTCAATAGCAGTTTTAGTTGCCACACTTCCTCTGCATTAAGATTCTGCTGCCATCTCAACAAGTTGATGATCAGGAACTAAATTGGTAGATCGTTTAGTTGTGTCCGACTCTCCATGACCTCATGGACCATAACAAACCAGGCATATCTTTATGTCCATTGTCATGATCCTACAGCTCCTGGTATTCCTAGGTGGTCTCCCATCCAAGTACTGACCAGACCCAACCCTCCTTGGCTTCAGGGTGGTGTAACCTCTTGGTTCCCTGACCTGAATCTAACCCAAGCCGCAGTGGTGAAAGCACCGGATCCTCACCACTGGACCACCAAGGAACCCTGGTAGATCCTATTATAGCAGTAAAACATTAGTGGCTGTATTATTTTCTTTTACATTTTGTGTTTTTTTTAGGTGTAGATCGTCAGAAGATTATATTTTGTGTTAGAACTAGAGATGGATTTCCGAAAAGGCCAAGAAAGCTGGGACGGCAAGAAACTATGGGCATAAGAATGATTAGAGTACTAGTAGACTATCCTGTTATTGCCTTCTTCCCTTCCGTCCAAAGTCTTTCTTCCCATTTATCCCACGCCACTTCCCTGACTCATTTTACTCCTCGTCTGACCCTCTTCCCAGTGAACCATATCTGTGCCTTTCAGATACCTACTGTAATATTGTACGTTTGTTACATACTTCACAAATGTAATATATGACTAGCGATTAGTATTGGTTCGTAATCAATTTCTCTGATAGAAACTACAATATAAATATTGCAAAAAACTCATTACATATATGTATGCTTTAGTGCAATATGATTTAATGGTAAAAACCTCATAGATTTTTTATAAATATGAATTGCATCTGGATCTTCTGGATCTTTTCTTGTGTAAACAGGGTCCCTCTACTGTGAGTTATTTAGTTAGATGTATTCTAGCTGAATGGGTTCCCTGGTGGTCCAGTGGTTCGAATTTGGTGCTTTCACCTCTGCGACCTGGTTCAATTCCAGTCAGGGAACCAAGAGTTCACACCAGCCTGAAGTCAAGTAGGGTTGGGTCTTGTCAGTACTTGGTTAGGAGACCACCTTGGAATACCTGGAGCTGTATGCAGTGGCCCTCTGGAATAAGGAACTGGCAACCCACTCCAGTATCTCTGCCACGAAAGCCAAGTGGATCAGCATGACCATGGACATAAAGAGGTTCCTGGTGTGTTGTGGTCCATGAGGTCACGGAGAGTCGGATTCAACTGAATGACACAATAACAATTCTAACTGATTTATCTGTGCTTGAATTGGGAACTGCTGAAGATCCTTATAGGACCAAAAGGACCACCACTTATCTATCCAATACATGAGAAAGTTTTGCATATACTTACAGTTCTCACATAGTACTCTGTGGTATTGCACTGTTAAGTTGAGTTCGTTTGCTGAACACTACTTATTGGCTTAGTCAGAAATTCGTCACAGCACCTACTACTTTGTCTCCCTCTGGTTCTTTTCTCTATTTTGTCTCTCCTCCTTTGATATTCTTTCTGATATGAAGGCAGCAGTTTTATCCACCTTAACATAAGCTAATAAGAAAACTGGCTGGTGGTGGGCTTTGTGGGACCTTGGTTGACAGGCAGTCACTCATATCCCATGTTTAGTCGTTAAGTATTGTCCGACTCTCCATGACCCTATGAACCACAGCACGCCAGGCACATCTGTCAGCTACTGCACATCTGAGCTCCATCAAGCTCATGTTCATTGCTTCTATGTCCCATTCTTCATGTGGCTTCAATCTTTCCCAGCATCAGAGGCTTCTCTAAGGAATCCTGTCTTCTCATGATATGGCCAGAATATTCGAGCTTCAGCCTCATGATTATACCTTCTAGTGAACAGTTTGTCTTGATTTCCTCAAGTATTGATTAATTGGATCTACTAGCAGTCCAAGGGACTCTAAGCAGTCTTCTCCAACACCACAATTCAAAGGCGTCAATTCTACGTTGCTCAGACTTCTTTATGGTCCAGCTCACACATCCGCATGTTACTACTGGGAATACCGTAGTTCTAACTATGCAGACCTTTGCTGATAATTTAATATCTTCAATTTTGAATAGCTTGTCCAGACTTGTCATAGCTTTCCTTCCTAGAAGCAAACTGTCTGCATCCGTCAACTACTGCCCCTCTGAGCTCCATCAAGCTCACGTTCATTGCTTCAATTAACTCATCTATCCATCTCCACCTCTGCCGTTCCCTTCTTCGTGTGCCTTTAATCTTTCCCAGCATCAGTGTCTTCTCTAGGGAATCTTGTCTTCTCATGATATGGCCAAAATATTTAAACTTTAACCTCATGATCAAACCTTCCACTTCCATTAACCCAGATCTGACCTTGGTGCAAAGCTCTGCATCGATATCCCAAGACGGATGTCTACCAATTTGTATTTTTCTTAAAGAATGAAATCTTTTTAATATTGCTGCTTTAATTTCTTGCCTAAATGCATTTTCTTTTTTTTTTTACACGTTGTAACGGAGCTGGAACACGCAGTCCAATATCTCCGCTGGTATACGGTAAAATACCCAAGAGGCACTACAGTTTCACAATCCCCGACCTCCCATATTGGACGACACACAATTTGGGAGTCAAATGAATACTGACTTTATTTTGTTATGTGCAGAAATATTTATACACATCTCTTCCCACAGGCAATCCACATCCCCCATAGTTGGCCACACAATACACATAGAGAGAACAATAGGTGGGTCACACCTCCCCTAGGCTGCCTGGCAACTTTGATACAATCAGACAATGATTAGATAATCCTTCTTTGTTCTTATGTCTGAGAATGAATAGACTTCCTTATCTGTAACAGGATTATCTATTAGCCAAGGCCTGCAATAGTCTGGGCTAATATTCTGCAGAGCATAAACCAACATACATATAATATAACAGTAGGATCATATTTTAACCAAGAATTAAATAACCATAAAACAGGGTAAAACAGTGATGGGTTCCGTTACACACGTCAACCACAAAGTTTCTCTTTTCTTTCTTTCTATTCGGTCATCAACTTCTTTGAATAAGGAACACGAAATTATAGGCCCTTGTTTATAATCCAATATCCAGCATTTGTATTGTGATTTTAAGATACCTTTATTATCTCCGGTATTATTTCTCTCTCGCTTTTTACTTTTATAGAGCACGCCTATTGTACTAGAATTGACAGGACTGAAACCGAAGCAAAAATATATTTTCGGCATCAAATCCCCTAAGAAAAAAGATTGTTTTTAAGTAATTTGAAGAAAACAGCATGAATGTAATCAATAGAAAGAACCTTCCCTATAAAGCTCGGAGCTTCAGTCCAACTATTATTGATAGCGGGTTATTTAGGTACTTTCATTCTCACTATTAAATATTTAAAAATGCATCAATAGACAATTAAAAGCAAATCTTAGGATAAATGTTGCAATTACAACATTAAATACTTGCTTTTACTGGCATGGCAATGTCTGTATTTCATTGGTATAACTTTTTTATGACTGCCAGTATTTTTGTGTGAAATTTATGATAGCATTTAGGTGTTGTTTGCAAAATTGGTTTGGCTTTGATTCTGTATATTTATAAAAAAAAAAGAAGAAAGAATCACTTTCTTAGATTCTGTTGTATTTAGTCATTCAGTCATGTTCGACTCTCCGCCACCATACAGACCACAGTACACCAGGCACATCTATCATTATGTCTCTCGTTGTGCTTATCCATAAATTTATATTGGTAAAGATACTGGAAAGGGTTTCCAGTTCCTTCTCCAGTGGACCGTGATTTGTCTCACCCCTCTGATGTGACCTGCTCATCTTAGGTGACCCTACATGGTAGCTTATGGCTTCATTGAGGTACACAAGCGCCTTGAATTATGATTAAAGGGAAGCCGACAAATAAAAACTGTGGCTACAGATAGAACCACAATGCACCCAACCTTGGATTAATTCCAATATTGCCCTCTAACCACTCGTTCTCAGGCATGCGTTCATCATCACCACTACCACTAACTGTTTGGGGTACCTCAAGCACCGGTGTAGGAGCCAAAGAAAATCTGGGGGGGTAAAAATACCATTTCCTCACCCATGATCTCAAGGATCAGTTTATGTCTCTTGCTTCTATACTACCTCCTTGGCCAGCTAATCAGATCTGTTGGTTCCAGTATAATTTCTTTGCTTCTGATACCCAAATCTGTATTTCCACTCTTGAATTATCTCCTTCTCTACTAACTTCTGTCACAACGTGTCTATCCAACATCTACATGGATGGCCTCCAATAACCTAACATCTTAAAGAGCTAGTATTAATCCCATCCTCTATCACATTCATAGCACCGGACATTTATCTTATAATAACAACCCCTCTCTCATATCTAGATCTTGAGTCTACTGACCATCACCTACAAAGATCTCAACAATGCAACACCCTACTGCATCTCACACTTTATCCACAAACATTCACCTAACTATCACGACTGCTTTGCCCACAATGTCTGCTTCTCTTCACCGATCTTCACTTCCTCACACTCTGGTCTCCAAGATTTTGTCCCTTTCCTATGGAATTATCGTTCTCTCTCTGTCAGACTTTCCCCTACTCTTCACAGCTTCAGGTTTTCTCTGAGAAGCCACCAACTTGCTCCCTAAAATCAATTTTTCAAAAAGGAGTGGGATCCTCTCCTTTGCATGGCTTCTGCTGCGGCACAGGACCACCACCACCATGCATCCCCTCCAATATTGTCTAGAAACATCCATAACAAACTACAGGTCCATCCGGCAACTAAAAACACAGATTAATTAATATAACATTAGAAAGTACTTTTCCTTTGGCTCCTCTCTATATTTTTTTTAAATACTAATTAATTAATTAATTGAATAATAAATTAATATAGTTTACCTTTTTCTAATTAATATATGTAACAATCAATAGCCTGAAGAGGTAACAATCTCTTGTTATTGTCCTGCAGCATATCATGCCCAGTGGGACTGTTGTTGGCCTGTGGAGATAGTTTTACGAATGCCCCAACTGTGCATTAGAAATAGGCTGCGTGAGCGAGGGCAAACCGTTGGCTTATTTGTGTAAAGCGCTACTTTAGATACTTAATGTTGTTAGTGGCAAGTTAGGATTGTAAAATAGCGTTGTTTGTCTATGTGCTACGTGGTTTGCGAGCATTTGCCGTCCTTTGTATTTTATACCTTGTACGTTCCTGGGGGAAAGTGGTACACGGTTGGAGGTGTTTTGCGCCGTCCAGGGTTGTGTAGCCTTGTTTCATTTTGTTTGGCCGACATTTTTTTTCTTGCTTAGCCGATTTTCGAGTGCCGAAAATCGGCAAAATCAACTTAAATTTGCGTTCCACCTCACTCCCAGACGTCCTGGCTGTTCCCCCAAGTTTTGTGTGATGTTTTTGTTGTATTTTTTATTTTGTGTGTTTTCCGTGTTTTTTGCTTTGCCCGCTTCGCCGTCTCATATTTTTTTCCCTAAGTTTTTGCTCTCGCTTGTTACAATGTGTGAACGGGTTGCCTCGCTTCGGCGCTCATCACCTACGTTGTACGTACCACGCAAAGTGTGACAACGTCTTGTAGTTCGACAATATAATATGTGATATATATATATATATATATATATATATATATATATATAACTGCTTCAATAAAAATTTCAATAAAAATGTATATTTTAAAGAAATAACAGGGAGAGGAATTGACTTGGGGCTATAAATGCGCTTACTCTCTGCATGCTTTCAAATAGGTGAAAAAGAACAATACATATTATACAGAACATGTAACCATTCCTTCCACAACATGTGTGCCTGATTATAATTATTACCGCTAGCTGGTATAGTTTATTATAAATTCCATTATATTCAAAAGTTACAAAATTTGGTTTGTTAAACCACATTTGTACCTCATGTAAAAACATTTTTATTTGGGCACAACAAAAGTTATGACCTGTTTCAACCCACTTTTTTTTCTCCAGGACTAATACAGCCGTCCATACTTTTATATTGCAGCATAATTATATATAAATGGAATCCATCACTGTTATGCCAGAATAATGTTATTTTTCTTGCACTCAACACATTAGAGAGGAGGTCAGCTCGAAAGAGCAATGTTAATGTAAAATGCAATTTTGTTCCAACACAAATTATTAGGCATTTAAATCTTTGCTTCCAGGCTACGTCCGTAAAACTCTTTTATGTTTATTGACTAATATTTTGGCCGATTATTGACAAAGACATAATTTATAATGAGCTGCTTGACACATATTGCTGACTAATTCCTTTCAGCAAGGCCAATGGAAGTGAAAGCTGTGTCATATAGGAACAAATAGAAGATGTGAGATTAATGTTAAGGGTGAAAGTCACTCTCATGACAACAATAATATTATGGACAGAATTATATATAAAGTAGAAGATTACTAGGGGAAAGTGTGCAGATATAATCATACATGGAGAGATGACTACTCCTCTAACTTCCTTAAATGGTCCCTCTTTTGTTTAAGTAGGTTAAATTATTATTTATATCCTTCTCAATGTAATTGTCATACAAGTTACACTTCATATACTTCTAAGAAGGCCCCAGAGAAACAGATTGTAATGTTATTCCTGTTCACTCTGATGCAGGCTGCTACAATTGTAATTTGTCATTGTCTGTTAAGCTAGTTGTGTGAGCTGCCTCCCCTGTAGGAGTGTCCTTAAAGGTATATATAAGTTTCCTGGGTTTCAAATGTTTGGTAAGAAACAGGCAGTGATTATCAGAAAATACAAATATATATATATGTTATATAGATAAGTTTAGTGTACTTACAAAGTTATATGCAGGAAAGTAAAATCCAACTTTGCATACAAACAGGGAGCTTACATAACCAAGTACACAGAGGAGAGCAGCCAGGTACAGAGTTTGACCTTTCAAAGGAAGTCCTTGCTGCAGGATGGAATCACATGTTTGGGTAGAGTCTGAGCTTACAACTGAATCAGAGCACAAGGAGAGAGAGAGAAACTACATATCCCAGACTGCTTTGCAACACAAGGACCCAAGAGTTTAATACAAATGTATCAGCTAACCAAGCTTTCTCCTGATTGGCCAAAACAAGTTAGGAATTTTAATCATAGCAGAGATTTTCAGAGGTGTCAACTAACAAAAGCTGCAGCTTGCAAACTGAAGGGATTTAGCAAACATCAGGGTGAGTTTGTAAGTATTTATTTTGGTATTTTCTCATGCAAAAAAAGTTTGCATACACTACTGATTCTCATCTATCAGATGCATTCATAATCCAGGAAACTATACCTTTATATCTTTATATACCTTTAAATAACTGATTTAAGAAAGTTTAGTGTACATATAGCACTGTTTTGTTCTTTTAACTGGTTACACTATGGGGTATATTTATAAAATTGGGTAACAATTGGATTTCAGTGGGGATAAGAAGCTTATTTAGTTAAATGCAGTGGTGGAACTAGTGAATAGATGGCCCAAGTGTAAAAATGGGGCCCCTTTGTCCAATTTATCTATATAAGGTAGGTAGGTACCAGTAGGGGTCAATAACAAAAATGCAAAAATTGCAAATATTCTCATCATCCTTTTTCATAATAAATTAGGGCTAATATTTATAGCAGTAAACCCCTACTCTTTAAAAGGTCCTGGTGCTTTGCACCTGTTGTACCAGAGGTCACTCTGCCACTTCACTACTGAAAGAGCAGTTGAAAGTAGCAACTCAGAAAAGAAAATGGAATCCAAAACAATGTATATTATTATTATTATTATTGTTTATTTGTAATGCGCCAACGTATTCCGTAGCGCTATACAGGGTTAAGTTCCAGGAGAGAATATGTATAGAGAAATAGAGAATACAGTGTGCCTTTAACTTATTATTATTTGTAATGCGCCACCATATTCTGTAGCGCTATACATAAGTTGTGATCATGGCAAAACAATATTAACACATTACAAAGGATGGAGGGCCCTGTTTTTGAGCTTAAAATCCAGTGTTAATAGAACTTTCCCAAAGCACCGTGCAAGATTGAAAACTCGCAGACTTACAATCTAAAGGTTTTTGGTGTGGTACGGGAGGTTGGAAAACGCATGGTACGTGTTAAGGTAGTAGGCTTCTTTAAGCAGATATGTTTTTAGTGAGAATTTGAAGGATTTAAGGCAGGAAGATAATCTAATGGTGCGAGACAAGGAGTTCCAGAGAATAGGGGCAGCATGAGAAAATTCATGAAGGCGATAATGAGTGGAGGTAAAGAAGAAGGTCATTAGCTGAGCAAAGAGGGTGTATGGGGGAATATTTGAGATGAGAGCCGAGATATAAGGGGGTGGGTGCACTGTTGTTGATGGCTTGTAAATTAGGGTCATGATTTTAAAGAACTTTACTTAAAAATAGGCAACATATGTAGAATATAAAATTTGTTCCTCTAATTTGTTACTTTTTATGGTATTATGATCCTAAGAAATCTATAATTTTAGTTTCCAGGACGAGACGTTGAATGCTCTATCTGCACAATAGTAGCAGTAACTACTGCCAGTGCCCTCAATAGCACTAATAAAGTAATAAAAAAATGGAAGCTTGTAATAAAGAATAATTGTATATAAAGTTGAAAAATATGGATGTGATTATTTCTTTCAATTTCTAAAAATAAAGTTTAGTTATTCAAAATACTATAAAGAAAAACGTGGCCACTTTGGTCAATTAATTGCATAAACTGCATAAACTGATAAATTTATCCCTATGTATCGATACACATTTTTTGACAATATTCATATACCGTATATACTCGAGTATAAGCCGAGTTTTTCAGCCCTTTTTTTAAGACTGAAAAGGGCCCCCTCGGCTTATACTCAAGTCACTCTCACCCCCCGTGTCTCGCTAACCCCCAGGTGTCTCTCTAACCTCCCTGTGTCTCTCTAGCCCTCCCCCCGTGTCTCTCTAACCCTCTCCCGTGTCTCTTTCCCTTCCCCCTCCTCATTCTAAACCCCCCTCCTCATTCTAAACCCCCCTCCTCACTTTACCCCTCTAAATACCTCCCCTCTCCCTTTCCCCTCACTTACCTCCATCTGCTCCTCCGCTATCCAAGCTTCTTCCTGCGTCGGGACCCCGCATGTGACGTCAAGTGAGGAGGGGGGGTTAGAATGAGGAGGGGGTTGAGGTTGAGGAAGGGGGTTGAGGAGGGGGTTTATAATAAGGAGGGGGTTGAGGATGGGGGTTGAGGATGAGGATGGGGGGTTGAGGTTGAGGAGGGGGGTTGAGGTTGAGGAGGGGGGTTGAGGAGGGAGGTTGAGGAGGGAAGTTGAGGAGGGGGGTTGAGGATGAGGACGAAGGTTGAGGATGAGGAGTGAGGTTGAGGATGAGGAGGGAGATTGAGGAGGGAGGTTGAGGAGTGAGGTTGAGGATGAGGAGGGGGTTGAGAAGGTGGGCTGAGGAGGGTGGTTTAGGATGAGGAAGGTGGGTTGAGGATGAGAATGGGGGGTTGAAGATGAGGGGGTTGAGGATGAGGAGGGGGGTTGAGAATGAGGAGGGAGGATGAGGAGGGTGATAAGGGAGGGGGGAAGAGGCACAGGGAAGAGAGAGGGGGAAGAGACACAGGGAAGGGAGAGCGGGGAAGAGACACAGGGGAGAGAGAGGGGAGAAGAGACACAGGGGAGAGAGAGGGGGACACAAGAAAAGGGCACACAAAAGGGGGGCACAAGAGGGACACAGGGCGCAGCACATTTCCCACCCTCGGCTTATACTCGAGTCACTCATTTTCCCCAGTATTTTGTGGTAAAATAGGTGCCTCAGCTTATACTCGGGTCGGCTTATACTCAAGTAAATACGGTATATATATATTTTTGGGATTAGGATACATTTATCATATGCCTTCCATGTGCGATTATCTTTACTTATTTAGGATCTATCCTGTTATGGTGTCCGGACATATCCGCCGTTGCAGTGCGGCCTCCAACCGCTCGATGGCGCTGTCGATATTTTGCAGCCCTGCTCATATGTGAGAGAAGTTCTAAGCTTATAATGTTAGCCCAAGTCTACCTAAGTTTACCTAAGCCTTGACTCTATGATATGGCACCGGAATATCAACAGCGCCATCTAGCAGATGCTCACCGCCGCTGCCTTGTGCTGCTCTACCATAAGACAATAGGGCCCTTATTTATTTTTTTATGCTGAAATATCAGCTATTTACTCATTCTTAAAATTCAAAAAACTATGAACAGGAAATATTAGTATGAGGGAATAAATAAAGACAATTTTGATGGTTTACAGCTTTAGTCACAACTTGTGTGAATGGCACTTAAAAGTTTCATATGAGCGCAATCGTAAATATCGTAATGTGACATATTATAGCATCCTAAAACTATGATAGATGCATTGAAAGCCACCATGGAATTTTTTGATTGGTCATAAATTTATTATATTGAATGCGGTGCTGTCAGAGGCTTTGTGTGGAATCATTAGTAGTGGCGCGCGGCGAAAGAAAATGGAGGGAAACATTAAATGATGTATATTTACTTTTAAGACTGCAATATGACTATTTATGCCAGGGAAATTTGTTATAAATTTGATATAAATCAATGTTTAATTGGTTCTAGTTCTTGCTATTTCCACTAGGCCGCTGCTAGGCCGAAGCCTGACATTTCCTTACAAGCTACATTTACATCTTTAATCCGATCAACAGCTTTTCACCAAGTGGCAAGAACATTGAATGAAGGTCAAACACAGGAAAATGATACTGTGTGCTGGATAATAGCCGTCTGCCTATTTAGTTAATTACAATTTAAAAAAATGGTGTGCTAAGTGATCTAATTTTCCTGTGATCTGCAAACTTAATGAAACTGATCTGGCGTGCCGGATTGTCTTTAATGCTAAGGCCGTGAGCACTTCCTTCTGGTGCAGAGAAAGATGGCAGTTTGCAAAAGAAGTAAACTTGCTGGGCTTTTATATTAGACATGGAATAAAAAATGTTGTTGCTTAAATGTTTCACACTCACTGCTTTTTTTTTTGTTAAATGATGCAGTCAGAGCATAGTGAACTGATTCAAACTGTTTTTCGGGGGCTTGCCCCTGTCAGCCAATCAGCAATAATTTAGATATATGAGTCTTATTTGTCTGCCAGTGAAATATACCGATTGGGTTTTACTAGATATATATAATATCCCTGTGTATCTATTTACTTTTATGAACATTATTTTATTAAGAAGCGCTTATAAGCTCAGTTTTTACTGCCTAAAATCATACAAATAGTCACTGTATGGGTCTGCCCACTCCTGTGTATGCATGGATGTGCAGTGTAGTGTCCTAGGCTAACAGGGACCACATCTCACCAACATGTGGCACTGATTTGTTAGTATAAGACACAGCAAAAGTACAACAGAGTCTGTGTCTTTATGAGCTACAGAGGGCAGACCCATACAGGAATTGATTGATTTTAGGCAGTAAAAACAGAGTTTATAAGCATTTCTTAATATAATAAGGTATGAGACACAGCACTAGTACAACAGAGTCTGTGTCTTTATGAGCTACAGAGGACAGACCTATACAGGGACTATTTGTTTATCATTACTATTAGCCTATCAGGTACCACATCTCACCATAGGTTGCAGAATGTTGATAATTAGCCTTTCAGGGACCACAACTCACCAACATGTTGCAAAATGTTGCTAAGAGATGTTAACTGATTGGTTAGTATGAAGCACAGCACAAGTACAACAGAGTCTGTGTCTTCATGAGCTACAGAGGACAGACCCATACAGGGACTATTTGTTTATTATTACTATTAGCCTATCAGGAACCATATCTCACCAACAGGTTGCAGAATGTTGCTAAGAGATGTTCACTGATTAGCTAGTATGAGACACAGCACACGTACAACAACGTCTGTGTCTTCATGAGCTACAGAGGGCAGACTCATACAGGGACTATTTGTTTGATTTTAGGCCGTAAAAAAATAACATATAAGCACTTCTTAATAAATTAAAGTACATAAAAGTAAATTGGTAAACAAGTATAATAAATATAAATATATATATATATATATGTAAATCCAGAAACCTTCCATATCCATTTAATCATTTTTCGTGCAACTTTGTCAATGTGTAAAGCTGCTCTTTTAAATGCATTAAAAATTAATTGTGTTCCATGTCCCTTTAAGTGAGTGCTTAAAGTTGAAGGAATATGCATTTTTATTATGTTTTATCATCCAAAATCCAATGTTTTTCTCACTGGGAGGGGGTATGCTAATTTTTGGCTTTCAGCTGAGGATAAATGGAAGTGGCAGGCGATAGGTTCCTTTAGAAATCAAGATGCACTTGCCTGGGGACATGGTACAGTCAAGGTCAGACAGCTGGGAGCTCATAATAATCTAGAGCCTTGAAATTGTGCATTAAATATGACCTGGTCTAAGAAGAAGAAGACTCCTACTGGCCAGAGGCACCAGGCATGGAGATCGCCTACAGGATTGAGCTAAGGACGAGCACGTCTGAAGTGGGACCTTCTCACTATCAGGCTTTGAAGATGATTGATAGGCTGTCACAGACAAGTCACTTTTTATTCTGCTTATGCCGCCACAAGTTCCAAAAACCTTCTTTTCATTTCCTCTGAACTCCTGTTTTTTTGCAATGCAGATTGAAAGGACCAACATGAAGCTTCCTATTGCCAGACACCCCTGATAAATAACCTGCTATGAATTGATAAAGAGACTGCCGAGGTTTGAGTGACAAAATATTTATTAGAGACCTGTCATTTACAGCATCTGTTAGCCTGCAAGTCTCAGACATATCTACACCAGCTTCTGACTCAGGAATAACATTTATATTCTTCTGTAGGGATGGCAGTCTCTGAAAAGCTTTCCCCATTTTCTTAAAGAGATAGAAATTATATTTCATTTGCACAATTATTGAATTTTTTCTTATATTTTTTATTGATCAGAAACATTATATTACAGACGTATTTTTATAATTTTGTCAAATATTAACATCTCCAGAATGACATTACATCTTTCCCCTCCTTCTTTTCTTTTTCCTCCTTTTCTTTAATTTTAATTCCTTTTTCCATATATATCAAACAAAATAATCTGGACATTTTTTTTTTAATACAATTCACATATTGTTATCTTTTTCTCATATATCACCATCTCAATGCATTGCATTACACATTTCCTTTTATTTAATTTTCCCTTTTCCATAAATAAATCAAAAGAAAATAGAGAAAAAAGGGTAGACGAGGAAACGGTTGGATGCACCAGCATTTCTAGCATTAACTTAATAGACCACAATTTAATTATTACAAAACATTTTTTTTTGGCATGAGAAATAATTGATCTATAGTGTAGAAACACTACATTAAATGTAGACATTGTGGAGGCTGTGAACCTTATGGATGTATGAACTGCAACATAGTGTGTGTTTGTTCCCATTGGTTATGAAGCAGATCGGATAAGAAAACACTTAAGAAAATACTTAATATGATCTAAATGAGTACTGGTTTACACTTCCTCTTAATTCACTGGGGACATAAAGGCAGATTTATATTGTATTTATTATTTTTGTAACATTTTGAAAACCTTCCCATAAACCTGATAATGTTTCCCTTTAGTAGAGAAATACAATTTCCATTATGTTTTGCATATTAATACATTGCACCCATGGGGATGCACTCAAAAAAATGCAACTTATTCTTTAACCATCTTCCTAACTATTATACAGAGTATTATTGCACTGAAGAGAATATATAAGCATTTAGTGGGAGCTTGTAATTGATGGTCCCTTCAGAACCTGAGATGTTGTCCCCATAAGCTCAGTTGATGCAGCTTGACTCCCAGTGATGCTAGGTTAAGAAACTGAATTATGTTAAAGTAAAATTTCCTGGTGGTCCAGTGGTTAGGATTCAGTGCTTTCACTGCTGCGACTTGGGTTGCTGTGACTTGGGTTCAATTCCAGTTAGGGAACTAAGATGTCATACCACCCTGAAGACAAGCAGGAGTGCCTGGTCAGTACTTGAATGAGAGACCACCTAGGAATACCAGGAGCTGTCTCCAGTGGCCCGATGGAACTGGCATGAATACTAAGAGTATCCATGTGGTCATGGAGAGTCGGACACGACTGAGCGACATACAACAAAGTTAACACAGCATTTACAAGCATTAAACAATGAAAAGAGCTTCAAATTACAATGTTTTACACTTTTTTCTACTTTACTTTGGCTACTCTACCGGATGGTTCTGAGCAGCATCCATGAGTGCGACGCTCCTTTAATTTAACAGCGCACCATATTTTTGCGTGAAATATATTCATATTTTTAGACCAGGCAACAATATATTCCTCTGTATACAAAATCCCTGCTGTGTTGAAAGGTTTCCATTCTAATTATTCAGATAGGTGAGAGAGCATTGGGCTCCACACATGAATACAAGCGCTCTTTGTATTAAATGCTTTATTATCGCTTTGTGCACAATTTTAATTTCCACCGTTGAATTAAACAGGTTTTCAAGCCGGCCTATACTTTGTAATTATCTACATTGTGTTGCTTGTTTATATTCAAATGGATCTTCAATATTAATTACTTCATAAAAATGCAGTGATATTAAAACTCATTATTCATTTAAATATGTCCTTAAAATTATGGACACCATAACAATGATATACTGTTCTTTAAATAATCACCTAATCAAGCCATATAAAAATGTAAGTACTGCAGTATAGCACCGTGTAACTCTCTAGTTCAAACTTTACTTCTTCACGCACAAATATTATAATCACTATGCCAGTAACAAATATGGGCGCCACACTCACTCCATAAACACTGCCAGAAACAAATATGGCTGTTGAAAATGCTCTACACCCAAACAGTAAAGCAGGACCTGCCTGCTTCATAGAAATCACTGAAGTCTGTGGTGTTCAAGTTCTCTTTAAATATATACACTGCTCAAAAAAATAAAGGGAACACTAAAATAACACATCCTAGATCTGAATGAATGAAATATTCTTATGAAATACTTTGTTCTTTACATAGTTGAATGTGGTGACAACAAAATCACACAAAATTAAAAAATAGAAATCAAATTTTTCAACCCATGGAGGTCTGGATTTGGAGTCACACTCAAAATGAAAGTGGAAAAACACACTACAGGCTGATCCAAATTTGATGTAATGTCCTTTAAAACAAGTCAAATCGAGGCTCAGTAGTGTGTGTGGCCTCCACATGCCTGTATGACCTCCCTACAACGCCTGGGCATGCTCCTGATGTGGCGGATGGTCTCCTGAGGGATCTCCTCCAAGACCTGGACTAAAGCATCTGCCAACTCCTGGACAGTCTGTGGTGCAACGTGTCGTTGGTGGATGGAGCGAGACATGAGGTCCCAGATGTGCTCAATTGGATTCAAGCCTGGGGAACGGGCGGGCCAGTCCATAGCATCAATGCCTTTGTCTTGCAGGAACTGCTGATACACTCCAGCCACATGAGGTCTAGCAGTGTCTTGCATTAGGAGGAACCCAGGGCCAACCGCACCAGCATATGGTCTCACAAGGGGTCTGAGGATTTCATTTCAGTACCTAATGGCAGTCAGGCTACCTCTGGCGAGCACATGGAGGGCTGTGTGGCCCCAAAGAAATGCCACCCCACAACATTACTAACCCACTGCCAAACCAGTCATGCTGGAGGATGTTGCAGGCAGCAGAACGTTCTCCACAGCGTCTCCAGACCCTGTCACGTCTGTCACATGTGCTCAGTGTGAACCTGCTTTCATCTGTGAAGAGCACAGAGTGCCAGTGGCGAATTTGCCAATCTTGGTGTTCTCTGGCATATGCCAAACATACTGCACGGTGTTGGGCTGTAAGCACAACCCCCACCTGTGGATGTCGGGCCCTCATACCACCCTCATGGAGTCTGTTTCTGACCGTTTGAGCAAACACATGCTCATTTGTGGCCTGCTGGAGGTCATTTTGCAGGGCTCTGGCAGTGCTTCTCCTCTTCCTCCTTGCACAAAGGCGGAGGTAGCGGTCCTGCTACTGGGTTGTTGCCCTCATACGGCCTCCTTCACGTCTCCTGATGTAGTGGCCTGTCTCCTGGTAGCGCCTCCATGCTCTGGACACTACAATGACAGACACAGCAAACCTTCTTTCCACAGCTCGCATTGATGTGCCATCCTGAATGAGCTGCACTACCTGAGCCACTTGACTCTGTCTCATGTTACCACTAGAGTGAAAGCACCGCCAGCATTTAAAAGTGACCAAAACCTCAGCCAGAAAGCATAGGAACTGAGAAGATGTCTGTGGTCACCACCTGCAGAATCACTCTTTTATTGAGGGTGTCTTGCTAATTGACCTTTAATTTCCACCTGTTGTCTATCCCATTTGCACAACAGCATGTGAAATTGATTTTCACTCAGTGTTGCTTCCTAAGTGGACAGTTTGATTTTACAGAAGTGTGATTGACTTGGAGTTATTTTGTGTTATTTAAGTGTTCCCTTTATTTTTTTGAGCAGTGTATATTAACATATATTTAGAATGAAAAATATATTGTGACAAGTTACTTGTCTCCTCTGGGTTTTGTGCTGTATATACTTTTTTAAATTTTAGAAAAAAATATAAAGCCAATGGTACAAAAATTACAAACAAAAATAAATTAAAGAAAATAATAGCCCTAGATCTCACTGAAGTACTACCTTAACCAATAAACAGTTTCCTCACTAACCAGCTAAACCTGGATGGAGCAAAACAACAGTCCAATAGTTTGTTTAATCACTGTATAGTCTTCAAATGTCCACTATGCTCCAAAATTTAAATACAAAAAAATTAGGCCACACTGGGGACCCCTTTGCATTATGCACCTGCACCAGCTAGTAGCTCCGCCTATGGTTCTCTGTTGGCCAAAGATTTGTTGTGTTAAAGAGGGTTCCCTTTTGGTTTTGGGGCAGCCCATCAATGATTGTTTATTCTATTATCAAATCTGATGTTCATAAAACCCTTTAAACCTGTTTCTCAAACTGTCATCCACCGACACCCTACCTTCTCCTTAATTACCTTATCAGAGTGGAGACAAGTGCTCAGCTGGAGGCTGATACCCAATTCCTAATTTAGTATTGAATATTGTGGTTATAAATTATTAAGTAATGAATTATTTATCAATGATCAACGCATATGATAATAACTAAAGCATTACAATGGTCTTTTGAGCCAAAAATATGTTTCATCCACTATGAAAATGTTCAGTAAATTCCGCCTTTGTTTTTCGTCGGCGCTCTTTTTGTGACATGATTGATGGCAGCGGTACTTATAGCCGCATTTCATTTCTATTGATTGTAATTTTGTTTAATAAGGAGCGTTTAATAGAAAGAAAATCATTGCTAGTTCTATTAAGCCCCGACTCAGTTCTTGCAGTATGAAAACGCCAGCAGAATATGCTAAACTGTTCATTAACGTGGCATAATATCAACAATTAAGTCCTCCATGGAACATTTGTAAAGATTCATTAATCTTGACGAAGGTCCCACATAGGACCAAACTTTGATATTATGCCACGCTAATAAATAATTTATCAGCTACTAAGGTGAATGTGTTCAATCTTTCTAATTGCTTCAAGTTCCAGATGTTTGCAGTGTTGTGGATCATTTTTATCGGTGAACACCTGCCATACATTTGTCTGGAGTTTTGAGGAGCTCTACGGAGTGTCCCTTATTACAATAATTTCTCAAATAGACAAGTTTGATTGATGTGGTTTTCAGGGGGCAAAATGTTACCTGTGTACAGCAGGTGTAAAAATATGACTGATATTTTATTTAAAGTGTGTGCAAACTAAATTACTTATTTATAGGACAAGTTGAAGGGACAGATATATCAGTAGGCAAAGTAGGCAGCTGCCTAGGGCACTTCACTCACAGGGGCGGTTGTCTGGCTAGTCATGGGAATTATTTTTTCAATCCACTCTTATGTCTCATATTCCCTGTGCATTTAATTGTTGTGTGCTAACTACATTTGCACATTATATTTACAAATGAAGCAAAAATACTGAAAAATGTAACATATGACAATACTTAAATCTGAAAAATTGAGCTATTTTAAGTGGATGTAATCCTACCTAGAAGCTGAGCATCCCATTGGTGGTGAGATAATGGGGAGTGCAATTGGGGTGCGATGGACCACAGCACCCCAGGCACATCTGTCAACTTCTACCCCCCTCAAGCTCATGCTCATTACGTCAATGACCTCATCTATCCATCTCTACATCTGCTGGCCCCTTCTTTGTGTCCCTTCAATCTTTCCCATTACCAGGGAATCCTCTCTTTTCATGATATGGCCAAGCTTTAGCATTAGCAAACCAACTCTTTAACCAAAAAATATAATTTAATAACACAGTTTAACTCAGTAATGGCCACTGCTGTACCCCTCCCCACATCATAAAAGTAAATAGAAACAAAGGTATATTATATACATATCCAAAAACCTTCCATATCCCTTTAAGTATGGATCTCCAACTTGGTTAATAGCCACTAAGAATCCTGATCCACAGAGACTAGAAAGAGCATCCATTACTTCAGAAATAACATTTCCATATAACCTTTGATATTACATGGAAGGCCCTATTGAGTATACAGATCTCCCGGGTATTACATCTCACACTATGGGGCACTTTAAGATTATTTTCTCTCATTATGTTTGTTTGGAACAAAGTCGGATCATAACCAGCCATAATAGGCAAGTTCCAGCTAAACACAAGCTGTTCTTATATAAAATAGTTCACTTATAATTTATTTTTAAAAGCTCAATTAAATAAATACATTTATTCATATTTTAGTTAATTTCTGGTGGGTAGGTCTCCTAGCTTGTACATAATCCATCCTTCTCTCCAGAATGCCATCTTCTCATGATAATATGCGAAAATATCTAAACTTTAACTGCATGATCAAACCTTCCAGTGAACAGTTTGTAGTATTGCCTATTGTATTGCATACCACATGCAATTTGCTATTAATATGCAAATGATTGTATTTAAAAGAATGCTCTTATGACAAACCTGTCGATGTACATTTATTTTAAGTATGTAACAAATACAAATACTGGTATATTCAGTTTTGCTTTATTAACATTTTGTCTTTGTTCCTAATAAGATTATATGTATGAGAGAAAAGAGGATATTCATAACATCTCTAATCAGCTCTGTTGAAAAACTACCACTATAAATAGCCACCTGACTCTTTTTTTTGTATTAAAATAAACTAAATAAGTGTTTGTTGCATATATAAACATAATTTTATTAACATATTCTGTACACATTCTACAATATTGTATATAGTTATAAAAACATAGGCTATTGAGGCCTGAGGTACCAGGGCCCCTAGTCAATTGAGAAATTGTTGGTTAATAGAAATAATGTAGCCCGTAAACTAATTTGCTATTCAATTGTCGTCTTTTCGCTACCCGCAAACGATTTGCGGGTTACAGGCTGAAAATCCCTACGGTTGCCAAAATCGTAACAATGACCTATTTACAATCGCTGAAATCGCAAATCATTATTCAATTGCTACAAATCCCCAAGCCCTCAAATGTTCTCACACCCGTAAATGGCAAATGTAGAAGAAAATCCTACGAATACCAGATGGGACCCGCAAAGGGGTTAAACACCTATTGCTAGCACTGTAAATGCAAGTAACAAATCAATACTGCACTCTAAATAACGGGGAAAGTGATGCAAGACATTAGAATTAATTGCACAACAGTCTCAAGCTCGCAAATCTGCAATAAAATTTTTTTTTTTTTTACTTTTTATTTCAGTGTTATATCAATCTCAGTAATTAAGTTAATATCAGGCCACTAGACTAGGACTAGAAAGGTATCGTCATTCATTATTATTATTTTGTACATTGCCGGATTGCGAGTCTGATCGCATATCGGACCCCTAAACGCTAATTGATTGACGTTTAACGTCCATGTTTTACTGACGTCATGCTGACGCTCTCATTTACTATTGGCTGTTTCCAAATTAATAGTTACGTCCTTGCTTAATTGATCATGATAACGCTCTGAAATCCTACATACGATTGTATGTTTTACGTTTTCAGCTTTCGGCCCTTAACTTGCGGCCTTGTTGAATTTAATTGCTCTGTTATTGTAGCAAATCTCAAGCCCGCAGACATACGTCCCGTAGCCCGCAAGCTCCGGGCTTGCAATTGAATGAGGCTCGATGTTTCTTACTCTTTAATCCATAAGTAATTATTTTATACATGGCTCTCTTAAAGCATATGCTTCCTGTATGAAACAGCTTTTAAGCAAAGCACAGGATTGGATTTTGCACAAACAGAGAATCCACTCACACATACAGTACTGTTTCAATCTTAATGGCTCTCATCAGTGTGAGGTTGATTCTGGTTTGTGCAATATATATATATATATATATATATATATATATATATATATATATACAGTATATACATATAAATATTCAGAGCTCTACCAAATAGTAAATTTAATATGTTTAGTAAGTTAAAGCATGTTATCATGGTCATCTATTTAAATAAACAAATATATTATATTTTACTATTTTGTAGTGCGCCTGGATTTTTTCTGATCAGATAGTATGCAGACCATGGGACTTGAGTAAGTTCAGTATTTATTAAGAGACCGTCCTTGTCAATAATACATTTGTATTCCGTATGTACAGAGCACTTAAAGTTTTGTAAAAAATGTTTTTGAACCTTCGTCATCAAATAAATTAGCAAAAAGCAGCATTTTAACTCTACCATTTGTGTCCATTGCGCTCTGTGACTGTTGCGGTAACCAGATAAGGTACAACAATAATGAAGGTGAAATTGGGAGCCCACATGGGTACACTTCGGGGGGCGGCTTTTGTTTACTGCCTAGGGTCTCCAGAGATGTAAATCTGGCCCTGACTACAATCCAAGATATTTGCCCCCAGATTCTTATACATTTTACATTTTCTTTAAAAATGATCTAAAGCTTATGGCGTACATTTCTGCTCCTTTAAACTACCATTTGAAGTTTCTTGTACAGAATAAATGAAACATTAAAAAAAGATTTTACTAACAAAAGCAACTTAAATCTTGCATTTAAACCCTGCATAAATTGAGAGCACGTATTTATGGCCTGTTTGTTTTTCTGACTAGTGTCCGCAGCAATATCCATGATTGATGAGGAGTCTCATTTGCAATTGGATCTGTGGCGTTACTAGGCCGGAGTGTCTGAAAGCATTTGGGATATGTGATCAATTAGACACAGAGCCAGAGATGTGCGTTACAGCAAGGGATAAAATGACTGGGATTCTTCTTGTTACTTTATATATATATATATATATATATATATATACTGTATACATACATATGTGTGTGTGTACATATATATATATATATATATATATATATATATATATATATATATATATATATATATATATAAAACAACTAGTTTAATTATACAATCCACTAATTACACAATTATTCAGAATGATCTTATGAATAGCTAATGGTCAAAATATTTTTGGAAGGGAAAATAAATACAGCTTTTACATTTTTTGTGCAATTATTCTTTACCTTGAGCACCCATTATGTTTTCTTACCTGTCTATTGCTTTCTTAGGAGGGTGTGTCCTTGTAAACTAATGAGCGTCTCTTTAGCACAAGTAAACAAACACTTCCTCTACCTACCAAATCTCCAAGAAGTTGCAAAACCAAAATGTTAGATGCATCATAATTACATGTTATTGTTTAGTCGTTCTTTGTGCCCTTCTTTGTGTGCCCTCAATCTTTCCCAGCAGAGTCTTCTCTAGAGAATTATGTTGTCTCATAATATGACCAAAATATTTGAGCTTCAGCCTCATGATCAAACCTTCTAGTGAACAGTTTGTCTTGATTTCGTGAAGTACTGATTTATTGGATCTTCTCGCAGCCCAAGGGATTCTAAGCAGTCTTCTTCACCACCACAATTTGAAGTCGGCACTCAGACTTCTTTATGGTCCATCTCTCACATCGGTATGTTACTACTGCGAATACCATAGTTCTAACTATGCCAACCTTTGTTGATAATGATATGTCTTTTTGTTTTAATAGCTTGTCCAGACTTGCCATAGCTTTCCACCCCAGTTGCAAATGTCTTTTCATTTCATGGCTGCAGAGATCTTGGAGCCCTAGAAATTAAATTCTGCCACTGCCTATAAATTACATATAAGTGTTGACCACAGTGTTTGTTTAACCCTTTCACATTGCTCCGCAATGCATTGCCGGCCCATCTGCCAGAGAAAGCGATACATTTAAAATGTGTTTTTTGAAAATGATTTTCTTTTTATAAACTACACCTTATGCGACCATGATAAATTCATATTTGAACTCTGATTATGAATTAATACCGTGGCACATTTTTTAGACCCCCTCGGAGCCTCGCAGCTACTGAAACATTCATTAGGTCGCTGGGATGAGATGTATCGCTCCGACGTGCTAAATTTATCTCAGATTATTTTCCTAGAACTGAAAGGTCATTTCTGAACAATCCTCGCAAGGACAACACCGCAATTATTATCACTGCAGATAAAATGTGGCAGAAAATGAATATAAGCTTCAGTGATTAGAAGAAAAGATAAGACCAAACTGAGATGTTCCGTGTGCTAAGGGAAGTCATGTGATCATAATTAATAGCTACAGCAGCATTGTCATATTTAAATTATAGAATATATTCTGTTATTTGTATCAATAAAGGGACTCTGTCACTCCTACAGGAAAATTATTTCATTATTATATTATTTTGTGTTTATATTATTTTTATATTGTTATATATATTATTTATATTATTATTATTATATATTTTTTTAATATTATATATATATACTAGTAACTTGCCCATCAAAAATGACGTTATCATATAGTATCTTGAATTGTCTGTTCTGTCTGTCTGTGCGTCCCTCTCGCTCTCCCACCCTCCCCGCTCCCTCGACCCCTCCATCTCTCTCCTTTCCCCTCTCTCTCCCCTTTCCCTTCTCTCTCTCCCTATGCTCCTCCCTCTCTCTCTACCTTCCTCCATATATTCTTCCCTCTCCCCCTCCATCTCTCTCCTTCCCCCTCCCTCTCTCCCCCTCTCTTCTCTCCCTCCCCCTCCCTCTCTCCCCCTCCCGTCTCTCTCTCCATTCCCTCTCTCTTCCTCCCTCTCTCCCCATCCCTTCTGTCTCTCCCCCTCCCCTCTCTCTTCCTCCCTAACTTGCCCATCAAAAATGACGTTATCATATAGTATCTTGAATTGTCTGTTCTGTCTGTCTGTGCCTCCCTCTCGCTCTCCCACCCTCCCCTCTCCCTCGACCCCTCTATCTCTCTCCTTCCCCCTCTCTCTACCCCTCCCCTCTCTCCCTGTCCCTCCCTTACTCCCCTCCTCTCTCTCTCTCCATCCCCTCTATCTTCCTCCCTACCTCCCTCCATTCCTCTGTCTCCCCCCTTTCTCCCTCCCTCTCTCTCTCCCTCCCCTTTCTCTTCCTCCCTCCCTTCGTCCCTCTCTACCTCATTCTCTCTCTCTTCCTCCCTCTCTCTCTTGTTGTACTACCTGTTTTTCTCTACAGTAAATCCTTTCTGAAATATTTTGAATTCATTTAGTGGCTCCTCTATCCTAATGTCTGCATTTTGGAAACACAGGCAAATGCTTAAAGGAAGCCATGATTAAAATGGTAATGGATTACAAGAGCGAATCATTTGCATGTCCCTGTCCAGGCTCCCAGAATGCAGTGTAATAAGCGTTTCTCTGAATTCTGAGCCGAAAGCAGGTTTTTTAACTTGTTTTAGACATTCAAACGTGAACACAGATGTACTATTTATATACTGTACTACTGTATGGGGGAGGCTTCTATCGCTCTTTTGCCCACCATATATTAAATGTGGTGAACTATATATATATATATATATATATATATATATATATATATATATATACATGTATATATATATATACATATATATATATATATACATATATATATATATATATATATATATATATATATATATATATACATAATTGGCTCTTATACTGCCTATACAGACAAAAAACACATGTGTCTTATTCTTTATCTGCCCAACATTATTTTTCTGGTTTCAACAAAAAAAGTGTGCAATTAATAGTCAAATTTGTATTTCTTAAAAAAAAAAAAAAAATAATAAGATGTGACTGATTGACGCCTGAACATTAAATAATAGAATGCATTCATTTGTGAAGCTCTGTCTTTTTTTATTCACTTTTTATTCCATACCAATTAAGTTGCCAGTTTTATGCAGGCATAATGTTAATTTAAGAATTTTATATGAAACATGTCAAGCATGAAAAAGTGGGATTGAAATAAAGGCATCAAAATGTGATATTCGTACATACCCTTTAAATTGTGCATTTGCGAGTTTTCACTCTTATAAGGTGCTTTGGAGAAAACCCTATGCACAAAAGATCTTAAGACAGGGCCCTCCATTTTTTAACCATGTTTTGATATTGTATAACGCTACAGAATAGGATCATAAATACTAATATATCTCTGGTACATAACAACAGTGCATTGCTGCCCCCCCTGGCAGTGAAAGGGTTAACAACCCAATGCCATATTTATGGTTTATGCGTTATTAATGTGCATTCTTTTTTTAGAAATACAACTTTTAATAGTTATTTATTATATTTAATGCTGCTTTAATATTGGCAAACATTTGCTTTTGTGAGTAAAAGAAGAAGAAGCTGAAATTGAAGAAACATTTCAAGCAGATTATAGCAGAGAGAGAGGAGGTGATAAGAGAGGAGGAAAGAATAGGGTCATTAGCAGAGTGATGAGCGCGGTTGGGGGGATATTTTGAGACGATAAGGGTCATGGTTTTCAATTTTATTCTTGAGGTTATTGGAAGCTAGTGGAGTGACTGACAGAGAGGAGCTGGAGACAATGAGGGTTGAGTTTGGTAGTCTAGCGGAGGTGTTCATTATGGATTGGCGTGGTGACAGACTGGTGATGAGGAGGCCAACAAGGAGAGAGTTGCAGTAGTTGAGGCGAGATATGAGATATGAGAGAATGGATTAGGATTTTAGTTGTGTCTTGTGAAGATAGTGATGTATTTTAGAGATTTGTTTAATTTAATGTTAAGAGAGTGGGATCCAGTAGAACCCCAGGATAATGGGCCTGAGAGGTGTCCATGATGATGGCATTTTCAACAGTGAGAGATATGTTTGGAGGGGAAGTAGTAGTAGAGTTTGGGAAGATTACAAGCTCAGTCTTTGACATGACGAGTTTGAGTTGACAGGTGGACATCCAGGAGGATATGCTAGAGAGGTGGTTGATAAAATCTCTTAGAAGAGAGCGGGTAGATCTGGCACAGAGAGGTAGATTTGAGTGTCATCTGTATATAATTGATATAATAACCCAAAAGCATGAAACCCTGGGATTGTAACATGTGACCAGCAGTTCCATTAGAAAATTATCTTAAATAGTTCTCTCTGTATAACTTTGTTGATACCTTAAAAGGCTCATAGAAAGAGATTATGAGTTCATATGCACTATTTGGAGTTCTTGTGAGTGGATTTGTATTTTAGGAAGTAAATTTTAAATGCATGGGTTGATTCCCATGGTGGAGAGAAGTAGCTCTGCTAGATTCTGAAAGTTTTAAAAGCTACATCAATAGGGAATAATCCAATTGCCAGTTTTGCGATAAGGAAATACTTCTTTCCTCCAATGAGACATTCAGAAAAATGTCAATGGGGACTTGCCAAGGACCCCTTTTTCCAGTTCCTGGATCTAAGCCCATTAAAGGACAGATGGCTTGGCTCCAGCAACTCCATTGTATTGTAATTATTGTAATCTGCTTTATCCCATTGTTGGTACATCTCTGATGTGCTAAACAGGGTGTGCCGAGTCTACAGTGAGCAGACACCTCTATTGTACTGTTATCTGTTCTGGCCTATTGTTAGCCATGTACTCCCGCTAAGGTCTGGACCACTCAGACACAGAGACAGCAGGATGTGTATTAGAAGGTAGCCTATTGTTCTCAGATGCCTAACGCCAGACCCCATGTGGGGTAATCTCCTGTAATTGTCTGCCACACCCTCTCATTGTTACAAGTGTGCACCCCCTCTGTATCTAACTGCTATAAATATTGCTGACTTTAAAAAAAAAAAAAAAAGTTCACTTTTGAGACATATAGAAATTGTGTGTCTCTTATTTTGCTCCTGTTCTCCTGGATGGTACAGAGAGACTCTGTAGGATCTGGGTAGATTTTACTGCAACAAGTCTTATCAAGCCCCCTAAGAAGAAGCAGATCTGGAGTCTCTTGGTAGGCTGGAAGTGCTGACTTTTGATGCAAGGATTCTGATTGATACAGAAGCCAGATATGAGGGTGCTGGTGCCGAGATTGCCAAGAACCCAACGGTACTTGGTAGTTAAGCTGTGGTCTATAGCAGGTGGCCCTGGGCTTGTATAGCCCCTACCCTCGGATCGTCACAGGACAATTGTTCTAAAAAGCTTGAACTTCATGTACCAATAGTCTTGTATTAATATCAATTACTATGTTACCATGTAGAAAAGGGAGCGTAAAACATAAACGCACATTCAGCCAGAGCTATAGACCAGTGAATGTTACACGTCTGTTGCTCATATATCTATAAATATAAACTATGCAGATGTACAATTACAAGAGGGATATAACGCAGCCAGGCGAAAGGAACAGATCTGTCCTTCATGTGACATGAGTCAAACCGCTGAAAGCACATTTGCTGTTTTACAAGCCTGCGCTTATTTCCACCGTCTCTAACAAGCCCCGATGTTCTGTTTCTTGTGGTTTTATTGGTCTCTGCCTCCTTTCTGGTGTTTTTCCTTCCTGCTTTGTTACAGAATCCATTGTGGACACCAGCTGAGGCAACCTAGCTGCAAAGCAAAGAGCTTTAGGATTAACTGTCCCTGGGGCTGCTCAGGTTACAGCCTGTCTATCCCGCTAAATACGTGGGAGCGAGAACCTCTGCGCGCCACACTAAGACCTAGAGCTCTTTATGCAGTAGTATTAATGCAGAATTTCCAATTGATTTCTTTATTGTGCCTCACTCAGGATCTTTATGTGCTACATACATTTGCACAGTTGTAAAAAAAATGTGCACATATGGTAAAGATATAGGTCACATTTTGTTAAAAGCATTTCCAGATCCAGTCTAAATTCAATAATGTCCCCATTACCTTAATTCAAAAAGGAAAATGGGAATAAATTGCATCCAGTCTACAACACACACATGTGAAATATGTTTCAAAATACAACATACAATGATGCATTCAATTACAACAGATTAAAATACAACATATTATTAAAATAGGAAATGATATATATTTTACAATATACAACATAATGATATTAAAAGTGGAAAATGTACTTAGAAGCCACAGACAATTGTGGAAATATTAAACAAATAATTCAGATTTCGGTGAAAATAGTCGAATGTTTTCATGGTTACCTATATATATAGGTGCGTGTGTATATGTACAGGTAAATTTGCCTGGGATTGTGGGAGGGTCCCTCTCCCCTCCAGCTCCTTCTGCGCATTTCCTGTGCACACGTTCTTTATGTTATCCCACTCCTCGTTTTATTCTTCTTTTCGCCCCTTGGCCCTCTTAGTAGGCCTATACAGGTGTAGCTACCTTGGCCACATATCAAGCTAAACGGGGGAGAAGGGGCAAATATATATGTATATGTGTGTGTGCATAAACGCTGTGGAATACAGCAGGCATAAGCTTAAAGGAAGCCATGTTTAAAATGGGTTTTGGATTGAAGGGCAAGGCATTTGTGGGCACATTTGCATGTCCCTGTTCAGCTTCCCAGAATGCAGTGTAATAACCATTTTTCTTGGAATTCTTGGCATGAAACAAGTGTTTTAACTTGCTTTAGACAATCAAATGTGAACACAGAAGTACTATTTATTTACTGTACTACTGTACGGTGGAGGCTTCTATCGCTCTTTTGTCCACTATAAATTAAATGATTGTTGTGGTGAACTACCTACTCATAAGGTCCACAACACAAGCTGAGATCCCGCTCCATGCTGATGATAGCCAGTAAGCGTGAAACAGCTGTATGTGGATAGGATTCTCAGCTTGTGTATAATCCAACCTTGGCTTTGCATAAAGGCTGTGTAAGCTTAAAGGATGCCATGTTTAAAATGGGCTATGGATTGTAGAGCGAGGCATTTGTGGGCACATTTGCACGTCCCTGCTCAGCTTCCCAGAATGCAATGTAATAACTGTTTTTCTTGGAATTCTGAGCTGGAAGCAGTTTTTTTTTACTTGCTTTAGACAATCAAATGTGAACACAGATGTACTATTTATTTAATATATATATATATATATATATATATATATATATATTACACACATATACACATATACTGTACATATAGTTCCTGTATGGGTCTACACACTGCAGACACAGACTCTGTAGGGACAGATGTGCAGAGTAGTATCCTAACCTATCAGGGACCACGCATGTTACAGAATGTTGCTGAGAGATGGTCACTGATTGGTTAGTATGAGACACAGCACAGCAAGTACTACAGAGTCTGTGTCTTTCTGAGCTGCAGAGGGCAGACCCATACAGAGACTATTTATTTGATTTTAGGCAGTAAAAATAGAGCTCATGAGCCCTTCTTAATAAATAAAGTACATAAAAGTAAATAGATACACAGGTATATTATATACTTAGTAAAATCCAGGAACCTTCCATATCCCTGTAATTTATCCAAGCCTTCTAAGTACATATAATTGTATAGATAAAATGGGCAGACTAAATGGGCCTTTTAGTTCTCATCCGCTGCCGCATCTATGTTTTTATCTACAGTACATTTGTTGCTTAGAAAAAAAATACATTATCCAGACTATGCTTTTTACTTTATCATTATATTTATCTGTATAAATTGTACCATAAAGATTCATCAAACCACAGCAAGCAAACTAAGTAATGTCAAATATATTCATAAATAAGGATTTTGATAACTCAATTGATTTTAAAATATATGTTTATTGATTGTGAGCTGCACGAGTATTGATTTATCTTTTAATACTATAGTAATATTACTGCAGCTACACTCTGTTCTTCTGTGTTCTGGAAATAAGAGCTCAATAACTATGTGTGGCAAATAAAGCTTATTCTTGGCTGTAAAAGCCTCATAGTTCTGCTGACTTTTTGGAAATTTCACAGCTTGAGATTCACATCATTAGAACTATATAATGGTATCTGAGACACGGGATATATTGCAAGGCTCTGTGTATAATAATAACAAAAAATGGCTATTACTGCTGTGTTGAGATATACTGATATTTTGCAGTTTTCAACCTTTTTTCTGTCTTTTGCTAAAATAAGCCATTTATGCTTACAGTAAATGTTAAGAAGCAGGCATGACTTGTTGGGAGTATCTTTAAGTGGACTCTGTAACCTCAACAGGAATTTAATTTAATTTTAAAGAGCATTCAAACTGGCTATACGTTATACTAGCAGTTTTTCTACACAGTGAATCATTACTGAAATAATTAGAATTAAATGTTATGCTAATGTGCGGCTCAGTATGCTAGGAGTACTTGATAAGGGTGGGAGAGGGGTCTAACTGCCAGGTAACAGTGTATAGACATTGCATTGCTGTAATCCTAATTACCACATCAAAGCAGCTAATTAATATGCATGAGATGATCATTTGCATATTAGTACAGTAACAACAACGTGGAATTTGCCAGGATTGATTAACTTTAGAGTAACGCAACATAAAGACAGTTTTTCTTACTCTTTAAGATTAACCCAAAAATTAACAACTTGATTTTGGGGTGACAGAATCCCTTTAATGTAGTGGTAAATCAAGTCATGGCCCTTTAAAAGAATAAGTGGCAGCCAACATAATGAAAACAGTATTATCTCAGTTATATAAAGCCGTGATTTTTTTTTTACTTGTTTTATATTGGCATCTCTCCCTCACCCCTCTCTTAGAGTGTCTTGAGTTATAAACCTCAACGTTGCATCTTCTAATGCAAACACAGCAGCAGTTTTTTGATTGGTCCACTGAGTCATTGAGAATCATAGGAAATTCACAGCTTGCTGGCTGCCACCAATGACACTCTGATGGGTAACCTGGTTAACTCGAAGGACCTCATATGTGGCCAGAGTCCTTAAAAGGCCCGTACTGTGCTTTACACTTTTATATTTTACCCAAAGCAAGATGTTAAAATAATGTAGGAAAGGAATTAATTTGTATTATAAAATAGTTAAGGGCATATTTAAGTTTCCATGATTATGAATGCATCTCCTAGAGGAGAATCAGTATTTGCCTGGTATTTCTGGGCTGGGTCACTCTTTTGCGTGAGACCAGACAGGATATTTCTCCCTGTGAAGGGCATAGGTGAGCTAAAAGAGGTTGCTCTCTGTGTCGTTAACCAGACCTAAAGAACAAACCTCTGATTGAGCACCTCTGATTTCTTTTTTGTGTATAAAAACAGTTTTTTTGCTTGAAAAAAAAATCCCAAAATAAACATTATTATACTTACCCTAAAGTTTGCTAAATCTCTTGAGTTTATACTATCTGACCACACGGGGCAGATAACATATTACATACTAGGATCACTTACCAAATAACTTTCTCAGTTGCTTTCCTTTTCCTTCTAACTTTGCATACCCTCCTACCTAATGAAACTTCACTTTCTTCCTGACCCTTGCTATTTGTTATCTGCCTCTTCCATCCCCTTTAGATTGTAAGTAGAGAGTTTTCAATCTTGTAGAGTGCTTTGGGAAAAAGCACTTTCTACAAAGATTCTAAGCTCAAAACAGGGCCCTGCACTTTTTGCAGTTTGTTAAAATGTATATTTTTCCTTGTTCATTTCCTCTGTATAGCGCTACGGAATATGTTGGCGCGTTACAAATAAAAGTAATAATAATAATAATAATAATAGTTTGCAAGGATTTGGTTTAACCCCGCTGTAAACCCCTTCTAAAATTAGCATAAAATGCTTATTTTGTTTAGGCCAATCGCAGGCAGCTATGCATTGTATCCATCTATGATGGCTGTTTGTGTAGCAAGGAATCATGGGATGTGAAGGCCCCTGCAGAAAGAGACAGGAGGTGCCAGACACTGTTGTGTTGGGTTGTTGCATTGTGCTGCTTCTGCGTGAAGATTAGTAGAGGGTTAAAATCCATTCCCAAATGCAGTGTTTCTATTGGTAGGTACACTGTGACTATGTAAGCAGCTCTGGGGGTGGAAAACAAGTTTTATTTTAAAAAATATGTGGGAGTACAATTTGATAGTTTTAGAGAGATATAATGGGCTGTATGTTGTTAAAGGGGGCATGCTCTCCAAATCCAGAGGACAGGCTGCATGGGCAGTACCTGAGGGCTGCATCCGGCACCCGGGCTGCATGTTGCCCACCACTGATGTTAGGGATGGGAGGAGGCATGGTAGCCCCTATGGTTACCTCACAAGAGTTTCTTAATGAAATCCAGGGACATTTCTTTAGGGGCAGGAGGACATTCCACATTCCTTTAATGGTTGATTTCTTCTGCTGCAAATCCACGATTCACTAAGCTTCATCGCATTGCTTTGCTGAAGTTGGGCTGACTGTTTTCCATGGGAAGTTAATTGAAAATGACCATTCCTGTCTCAGTGGACCACCACTCAGACCCTGCAACACATTCAGCCAAAGCTTTAAGGACAATGTGATGGGCCACCTGAGCTCGATGGGGTTAGGAAAGCAACAAAGTGCTACTGTAATAACGAGCTTTAAAGTTATGTTCTTATAAAGAGAGCAAATCTTTTCTAGGGATAGAGATCGCATTCAGATGACCGTTCAGTGAAAATAGATCACTCCACCATAGAGGTAAGCAAAGGGAAATTTTTAAAATATATTAATTATTCTTAGCTATTTATCATTGGGCTAGTATGGCTTTCATTATGCTGGATACAACTCAGAGTTTTAAAATACTGATATTTTTCAATAAAATAAAGCATGACATGTTTTACCACTATTGTCTCTCTAAGAGCACATTTTACCCCTACATGCATTTCCCAAATGTGTACTGGACACAAAAGGGAAGGGCGGATCAGACAGGAGGCAGCTGTTGGCTGAAGAGACCAGTAAAGATTATGGGACATAGACTATAGATGGTGATTGCAGAACCTTAGGACCATGAATGATGTAATATTCTCTTGGCAGGCTATAGACCGGTGGTAAACATAATACTTTTCCAGGTCACGCTTAACACATGAGGCGCAATGCGTCTTCTGTGGTTCCAACACTTTGCGCACAGGAAACCAGGACAAATACCTCCACATTATATAGAGCATCATTCAATTCGGATGCCGCAACTCAATTGAAGTAGGATGTATGTCTGCGAGCCCGCAGCGACCACAACTTATGGTGCTATTCAATTGGCCAGGTTCGCAAGTCCCGGCCCGATAGTACACATAGCAAACCATGCTATCAATAGTAGCATTTGCGGGCTTGAACATGATCGCTGATGCAAGGCCGTAACTCGCGGTTAGAAACAGCCAATGGAATGTGGGCCTGATCGTGACTCATATAACTTTGAAATCCAACCTCCATTTTTATTTCAAGTCCTACGGGCTTGAACCACAAGTCACGATCAGACCCACATTCCATTGGCTGTTTCTAACCGCGAGTTACGGCCTTGCGTCAGCGATCATGTTCTAGCCCGTAGGACTTCAATGAAAAATGGAGGCTGGTTTTCGAAGTCCTACAGGCTTGAATCATGAGTTACGATCGGACCCACATTCCAGATATAATGCAATATTGATAAAGCCGTAAATATGATATTCTATCACATGTGAGTTACAGTATATGTATTAACACATTGATTGCCAGGATTGATATAACTCGGAAATTAACCATGAAATCAAGTATTTTGTTGGGCCGATTTGCGGGCTTGAGAATTTTGTGCTATTAATTCCATGACCTAACATCACTTTCTCTTTTTAAAAAAGGACAGTAGAGTGTTTATATTTGCATTTACAGTGCTCCGTATATGTCATTAAGCCCTTTGCAAGACCTCCTTGGTACCAGTAACTTGTGGTTTGACTTTTGCCATTTGCTGGCTTGACGGAGTGGTTAGAGAGGGGGAATGGGAGCAATTGAATAGCGATTTGCGATTTAAGTGTTCGCAACTCTTGCGGCCGTGAAAGATCAAAGGCTTGGAGGGGCATTAACTGGTGATTTTACAAATGAATCGCAGCCTGGAGCCCGTAACTAGATCGGAGACCGCGAAAAGACACCAATTGAATAGTAAATTAAGTTATGGGGCTCCATTTCCGAGCCCGGATCTCCCAGAAGGCTCAATTGAATGTGGTTAACTTGACCACCATCTTCCAATCTTAAATACAAACTCTGGTAGGAAATGTGGAAGACAAAAATAGCATCCTTCAGGCACAGGCAATGTCTACTAAAATAAAGATTTTACCTCAAATGCTCTGAAAGATGGCAGGGGGCATGGCAGCCCCTACAGTTACCTAACTATAGTTTAAAATAATTAAATCCGGGGACATTTCTTTAGGGTCAGGAAGACAGATTGTAAAAACAAATGGTAAACAATCAGAATAGTATTTACATGTATGTGAACATACTTCACAATATATTAACAGGTTCCTTATATCATTAAAGATTGAAAACAGTTTATCTAAAATGTGAGAAGGCACGGCCGAAGGCATGGAAGCCCTACAGATTCTATGTTCACGACTTATGCAGCTGCTAATGTTGTTAATTTGCTATAATCTTCACAAATATATGAAGTTTTTTCCAATATACTGCACAGTGGTCCTTAACTAAGCCTGTCCTACTAGTCCTAGGCAATGGGACACTGCCAAAATACATACATAGATGTAATACATATTTGATATTCAGCAACCATTGCCCCAACTCCAAAGGGAGTTGCAAGGGACTGATCAATAAATAAGCATACATTCGATTAACTTGCTTTTTTAGAACTATTTCTGTGTCCAGGTATTTTATATATATATATTATTTTGCTGTATTGCAGTGTATACACATATATTGCATTATATTTCTAACTCTATCCAGTCTCTAGAGTCTCTAGTTACAGCAGTCTCTAATCACTGTAGATCTCCTAGTAGTAGTTTCATGATGTCCCAGGGGAACTGTCGACTCTCACTGACCTTTGCTCTGTCAAACATAAGAAGGGCAACTGCTCCAAATCCTCAGTCCAGGAACATACATAGAAACATAGATTTGAGGGCAGATAAGAACCAAAAAGGGTTAAATTAATCAATGATTCTTAGGTAAAATCTTTTAGCAGACTCCCGTTGGCTTTAAGTCTATGTGTGGGTGTGTTTTGTTATTTTTTATGATCTATTCTGTAGTGGAAGTTGGGTGTCCACTCATTGGTTAATCCAAATAAGCCTATAGAATATGACATCTCCCTCCTCCCCGTGCTCATTCTCTGTAAGCTGCGGCTTTGCTACTATACTTGCAAGCTCTACAACCTCCCCCTCATATTTTGAACAGGAAGTAATACCATTATGGCTGCTCCAGTGAGCAAGCAGAGTGTGCTAAAAAAAGAAGATCTTCCCTGAAATTGCCTTTATTTACAAAGCCGCTAATGTTTACAGTTTCTTCCATACAAATATGTGAAGTTTTTCCTAATCTGTTGTGGCCCTTTAATTTTATATTTTTGTTTTTTTGTGCCCTTAATGTATAATTTTGCTTTTATCACCATTATTTAGAGGTGGAAATTTTACTACACAGCAGTAACTTGATGGCTTCTGTGACAATAATTAAGTCGGTCAGTTTTCTCTCTTGGATTTATGTCATGCTAATGGAAGGGATAATTTCACATGTCATTGATGGGGAAGAAAGGCCATATTGTGTGAGTCTTCCCAGCTGGCAGTGCTTGTCACCGCCATATGGATAAATGAGAGAGGTATTTCACATTGTTCTAGCCAAATAAAGCATTTTCGCAGACAGGTGCTGTCCCACAGGGGATATCTTGCGTTAGTTACACATATAAAACAGTTATGTTTTTCGTTGTTCGGATGCGACCCTATTAAAGGCTTTAACAAAGTAAAAGCATTATAGCCTCTTTCAGTTGGATTCCTGGAGGGCTAGATTTTTAGGATATTATGGTGTGAGCACAATTAAAGGGATGTGGAAGCCTCCTGGGTGTTACTAGGTATAGAATATACCTGTGTGCTTAATTACTTTTATGCATTTTATTTGGTCCTTTCCCTCAAAAATTCACCAGCAGTGGCAGCAGCAGTGGCAGCAGCAGCAGTGCCGCCCACCAACCGATTTTCAGTGCTCATACCATAGAGTTAGGGTTAGGTAAACTTTCAGGGTTAGGGTTATGGTGAGGGTTAGGGTGAGGGTTAGGGTAACATTCTAAGCATATCTGTTGTTTGGAAATAGATTATCAATGCCTGGATTCCATTGCAGTGGGCATATCTGTAGTTTGGAATTAGATTATCAATGCCTGGATTCCATTGCAGTGGGCATATCTGTTGTTTGGAAATAGATTATCAATCCCTGGATTCCACTGCAGTGGGCATATCTGTTGTTTGGAAATAGATTATCAATCCCTGGATTCCATTGCAGTGGGCATATCTGTTGTTTGGAAATAGATTATCAATCCCTGGATTTCATTGCAGTGGGCATATCTGTTGTTTGGAAATAGATTATCAAACCCTGGATTCCATTGCAGTGGGCATATCTGTAGTTTGGAATTAGATTATCAATGCCTGGATTCCATTGCAGTGGGCATATCTGTTGTTTGGAAATAGATTATCAATCCCTGGATTCCATTGCAGTGGGAATATCTGTAGTTTGGAATTAGATTATCAATGCCTGGATTCCATTGCAGTGGGCATATCTGTAGTTTGGAATTAGATTATCAATGCCTGGATTCCATTGCAGTGGGCATATCTGTTGTTTGGAAATAGATTATCAATCCCTGGATTCCATTGCAGTGGGAATATCTGTTGTTTGGAAATAGATTATTAATCTCTGGATTCCATTGCACTGGCAATATCTGTTGTTTGGGAATAGATTATAAATGTCTGATTCCGTTGTAGTGGGCATATCTGTTGTTTGGAAATAGATTATCAATGCCTGGATTCCACTGCAGTGGGCATATCTGTTGTTTGGAAATAGATTATTAATCTCTGGATTCCATTGCAGTGGGCATATCTGTTGTTTGGGAATAGATTATCAATGCCTGGATTCCATTGCAGTGGGCATATCTGTTGTTTGGAAATAGATTATCAATCCCTGGATTCCATTGCAGTGGGCATATCTGTTGTTTGGAAATAGATTATCAATCCCTGGATTCCATTACAGTGCGCATATCTGTTGTTTGGAAATAGATTATCAATGCCTGGATTCCATTGCAGTGGGCATATCTGTTGTTTGGAAATAGATTATCAATCCCTGGATTCCATTACAGTGGGCATATCTGTTGTTTGGAAATAGATTATCAATGCCTGGATTCCATTGCAGTGGGCATATCTGTTGTTTGGAAATAGATTATTAATCTCTGGATTACATTGCAGTGGGAATATCTGTTGTTTGGGAATAGATTATCAATCCCTGGATTCCATTGCAGTGGGCATATCTGTTGTTTGGAAATAGATTATCAATGCCTGGATTCCATTGCAGTGGGCATATCTGTTGTTTGGAAATAGATTATCAATCCCTGGATTCCATTGCAGTGGGCATATCTGTTGTTTGGAAATAGATTATCAATGCCTGGATTTCATTGCAGTGGGAATATCTGTTGTTTGGGAATAGATTATAAATGTCTGATTCCATTACAGTGGGCATATCTGTTGTTTGGAAATAGATTATCAATCCCTGGATTCCATTGCAGTGGGCATATCTGTTGTTTGGAAATAGATTATCAATCCCTGGATTCCATTGCAGTGGGAATATCTGTTGTTTGGAAATAGATTATCAATGCCTGGATTCCATTGCAGTGGGCATATCTGTTGTTTGGAAATAGATTATAAATGTCTGATTCCATTACAGTGGGCATATATGTTGTTTGGAAATAGATTATTAGTGCCTGGATTCCATTGCAGTGGGCATATCTGTTGTTTGGAAATAGATTATAAATGTCTGATTCCATTACAGTGGGCATATCTGTTGTTTGGAAATAGATTATCAATGCCTGGATTCCATTGCAGTGGGCAGATCTGTTATTTGGAAATAGATTATCAATGCCTGGATTCCATTGCAGTGGGCATATCTGTTGTTTGGAAATAGATTATAAATGTCTGATTCCATTACAGTGGGCATATCTGTTGTTTGGAAATAGATTATCAATGCCTGGATTTCATTGCAGTGGGCATATCTGTTGTTTGGAAATAGATTATCAATGCCTGGATTCCATTGCAGTGGGCATATCTGTTGTTTGGAAATAGATTATTAATCTCTGGATTCCATTGCAGTGGGAATATCTGTTGTTTGGGAATAGATTATAAATGTCTGATTCCATTGCAGTGGGCATATCTGTTGCTTGGGAATAGATTATAAATGTCTGATTCCATTGCAGTGGGCATATCTGTTGTTTGGAAATAGATTATCAATCCCTGGATTCCATTGCAGTGGGCATATCTGTTGTTTGGAAATAGATTATCAATGCCTGGATTTCATTGCAGTGGGAATATCTGTTGTTTGGGAATAGATTATAAATGTCTGATTCCATTGCAGTGGGCATATCTGTTGTTTGGGAATAGATTATAAATGTCTGATTCCGTTGCAGTGGGCATATCTGTTGCTTGGGAATAGATTATAAATGTCTGATTCCATTGCAGTGGGCATATCTGTTGTTTGGGAATAGATTATAAATGTCTGATTCCATTGCAGTGGGCATATCTGTTGTTTGGGAATAGATTATAAATGTCTGATTCCGTTGCAGTGGGCATATCTGTTGCTTGGGAATAGATTATAAATGTCTGATTCCATTGCAGTGGGCATATCTGTTGTTTGGGAATAGATTATAAATGTCTGATTCCGTTGCAGTGGGAATATCTGTTGTTTGGGAATAGATTATAAATGTCTGATTCCGTTGCAGTGGGAATATCTGTTGTTTGGGAATAGATTATAAATGTCTGATTCCGTTGCAGTGGGTCAGGTCTTTGTTTTTTAAATAGATTCAGTTTTTTTTTTAATAGTGTCAGGATTCCATTGCAATAGGGCAGATCTGTTGTTTGGAAATAGATTAGCAATGTCAGACCTTTCATGTTTAGTGCCCTCCAGCAGTGGCAGGGATTGGCCATTAGGTGGCTCTACGGTTCTTTGCCACGATTTTGATTAATTTCTTAGGGTTAGGGTTAGATTTTGGGGTTAGGTATTAGGGTTAAGGGTTGCTCACCACTATTTTACTTATCATCTGCCACTAACCTAACCCCTAAATCTAACACTCACCCTAAGAACAAATCGAAGAACGTCTTTGTAAACATCCGCCGCGCCACCTTGTGGCGGGCACTAAACAGGAAATATCTGCATTGTCTGGAATCTGTTGCAGTGAGCCAGATCTGTTTTAAAATCTAACTGGATTATTAAAGCCTGGAATCTGTATCAAAAATAGATTACACTTGTCTGTAACAGCTAACAAATATAATGCAAATTATTATAATGACATCTTATTCTTTCAAAGGCAAAATACTGAATTAGGAGGGGTAGTGAATATACTATTGGCACGTACGACTATATAATTGCTTGGAATTGCTGAGAAGAATAGAAACAACAGCACTTTTCCTCTTTTATTATTATTGGTTTATTTGCGGTTTTCTCTTTAGAATTTGCCTTTATAAAGAATTATAAGGTAATTGCTTAATAACAGATTTAGTCGACCTTGCTCCTTCAGAAAGATGAAGAGAACGTGGGGAGTTTTATTTATTCAGTCGCTCAGACATTTCTTTGCATATAATGCTTATCATTAGCAGAGGCAAAATAAACAATGACTGGGAAAATTGTGGTATGGATTATTAATGATATTTTTATTATTTAAGCTAGACTTTCTTGTTTGTACATTTTTTAGAGTCTCAGCTCTCTAAGTATATGGACATTAAACATTATTAAAGGCATATGGAAGGTTTCTGGATTTTACTAGGTATATAATATCCCTGTGTATCTTTTTACTTTTATGTACTATATTTTATTTAAGAAGTGCTTATAAGCTCTGTTTTTAGTGCCGAAAAATTAAACAAATAGTTCCTGCATGGGTCTGCTGATCACAAAGACATAGAATCAGTGTCTTATACCAACCAATCAGTGGCCATCTTTCAGCAACATTCTGTAACATACAGCTGGGATGTGGTCTCTGATAGGCTAAGACGCTGCATACCCAGAGCTTGTGACTGCATACACTGCAGTGGGCAGACCCATACAGGGTATATTTGTTAGACAGTAAATACAGAGCTTATAAGCAAATAAAGAACATAAAATGAATAGATAAACAGGTATAGTATATACCCAATACAATCCAGGAACCTTCCATATCCCTTTAAGCTATAAACAGGTATAGTATATACCCAATACAATCCAGGAACCTTCCATATCCCTTTAAGCTATAAACAGGTATAGTATATACCCAATACAATCCAGGAACCTTCCATATCCCTTTAAGCTAAGGTTAGACATTTTATGAACAAGGATTCATATGCTTAAAATATACTTTAAGAAGAACTACACCTGAACACATGGAAAAGATTTTAGAATGTGGAAAAAAAATGTAGTCTCTAAGTTTTACTTTTCATATGCAATTACGCAAAAGGCAAGTTCTAACTCTTACTCCGTATTTTGAACTTCTACAGAAAAGCAATTTAAACCAAATTAAAAGGTCCACTATAAATAACCAAATTGAAAATGGTTGCCCAATGGGTGTAATTTCTTGGTCTCTGTTTTGTTATATTTATAGTATTTTCGGTTGAAGAATTTGTATTCAGTTTTGTTTTAATGATGACCAATAATTAAAACACGATTACCTGTATTTAGTTATGTTGAAAAGTGCTCAATAGCTCATATGGCAATAGAGGTTTATGGAAAAGTAAGGCCTTGTATGATAACTTCCATCTTTAAGCTTAAGATGGAATCCCAATGAAACAAAATATAATATTGCAGTGTTCTTCCCAGGAATCTTCGGAGCCACAAGGAAGGCACACATCCCAACAGCATGATGGAGTCACTAGGCAGGCACACACCCCCACGGTACAACAGAGCCGAGTGGCAGGTACACATTCCTATGGTACAACAGTGCTGCCGGTAGAGCAGAGCCACTGAGCAAGCACACATCCCAACTGCATGATGGAGCCACTAGGCAGGCATACATCTCCACAGTACGACAGAATCGCTAGGAAGGTACACAACCCAATGGCACAACGGATCCACCAGGCAAGCACACATCCCCACAGTACGATGGAGTCGCTGGGCAGACACACATCCCAATGGCACAATGGATCCACCAGGCAAGCACACATCCCCACAGTACGATGGAGCCGCTGGGCAGACACACATCCCAATGGCACAACGGATCCACCAGGCAGGCACACATCCCCACAATACGATGGAGCCGCTGGGCAGACACACATCCCAATGGCTCAACAAGACAGGCATACATCCCCACGGTACAACAGAGCTCCCAGTCAATTACACCCCCCCCACCAAAACGGATCAACCAGGCAGGCACACATCCCCACAGTACGATGGACCCGCTGGGCAGCCACACATCCCAATGGCACAACAAATCCACAAGACAGGCATACATCCCCACGGTACAACAGAGCCCCCAGTCAATCACACATCCCCCACCAAAACGGAGCCGCTGTGCTGGCACACATCCCCACAATATGTACCTGTCCCTAAGTTGGAAGCCATTCCATACAGGGCAGATGAGGCACACGCCCAAATCTGCCTGGGGAGAACTCGATTATCTCTGACATTATTATATGTTCCTGTCTTGCCTAGCTAGTAATGTAGTCAGTTTATTGCATACAAGCATGTGACATTTTTCCCAAACTACAGTAGCCGTTTAAATACGTATTAAAAATGGTAATATGGACCTGGAGCGCACTCTATTGTTGCTCATTGTTGCTGCACATTGGTTGAAATTGAGACTAAGACTGTTTTGTTTCTGACCCTGCTGAAATTTCATTGGCTTGAGAGAAAATAGGCAAGAAAAAGCAGCAGCCCCCGTTATGTATGAAGCATTGGCATGGACGTGTCCAGGGGGGGCCATTTTCCTGCTACCACATGATGGCTGGTGCTGTACAAACTATAAATTTGCGAGTCTTTACAACATACACATTGTGGCTGTGTTATTCTTTGTGGGTTGTGAACACAATGTCCTGCCAAGCTTTTGTGGCGAAATAAGTGTTACACCACCTGGAAAGTGGCGCAGGGGAAAAATACAGAGAAACGTGCCCTGAAAAGTCATAAATATACTAAACTAACAAGAAAATTAGCCCTGCCCTGTGCTTCACCCACTTCCCCTTGTAAATGTCTTAGAGGTTAAAGAATGAGGTACTTGCACCACTTTATGGCTTTTATTCACAAATCATGTTATTTCTCTTCTATACCAAAGAGGAAAACAAGTGAGTCAAGTGAGGGAGGGGTGGGGGAGGAAGGAACAGGCAGAACTTCATTGATAATAGGATAAGATTGAAATTGACATCACAAACCTTCCCCATAACTGGACCAAAAAGCAAATAGCTTGCATCATTCAATAGAAATGTAAAAACCCCTCTCACACAAAAACCTTCCACCAATGTATCATGGATCCCTCCAGGGTCCCGCAGAGTGTTCCATGTCTGAGAGCAGCGCCCATAACCCTAAATGAATCCCATGCCAGAGAGCAGGGCCCATAATCCTAAATGAATCCCATGCCAGAGAGCTGGCCCCACACACCTAAATGAATCCCATGCATGAGAGCAGGGTCCATACACCTAAATGAATCCCATGCCCGAGAGCAGGGGCCATGCACCTAAAGGAATCCCATGCCAGAGAGCAGGGTCCATAATCCTAAATGAATCCCATGTCCGAAAGCAGGGCCCATACACCTAAATGAATCCCATGCCCGAGTGCAGTGCCCATACACCTAAATGAATCCCATGCATGAGAGCAGGGTCCATACACCTAAATGAATCCCATGCCCGAGAGCAGGGTCCATACACCTAAATGAATCCCATGCATGAGAGCAGGGTCCATACACCTAAATGAATTCCATGCCTGAGAGCTGGCCCCACACACCTAAATGAATCCCATGCCCGAGAGCAGGGCCCATACACCTAAATGAATCCCATGCCTGAGAGCAGGGTCCATACACCTAAATGAATCCCATGCCTGAGAGCTGGCCCCACACACCTAAATGAATCCCATGCCTGAGAGCTGGCCCCACACACCTAAATGAATCCCATGCCTGAGAGCAGGGTCCATACACCTAAATGAATCCCATGCCTGAGAGCTGGCCCCACACACCTAAATGAATCCCATGCCTGAGAGCCGGGTCCATACACCTAAATGAATCCCATGCCTGAGAGCAGGGTCCATACACCTAAATGAATCCCATGCCTGAGAGCAGTGCCCATACACCTAAATGAATCCCATGCCTGAGAGCAGTGCCCATACACCTAAATGAATCCCATGCCTGAGAGCTGGCCCCACACACCTAAATGAATCCCATGCCTGAGAGCAGGGTCCATACACCTAAATGAATCCCATGCCTGAGAGCAGTGCCCATACACCTAAAGGAATCCCATGCCAGAGAGCAGGGACCATACACCTAAATGAATCCCATGCCCGAGAGCAGGGCCCATACACCTAAATGAATCCCATGCCTGAGAGCAGGACCCATACACCTAAATGAATCCCATGCCCGAGAGCAGTGCCCATACACCTAAATGAATCCCATGCCCGAGAGCAGGGTCCATACACCTAAATGAATCCCATGCCCGAGAGCAGTGCCCATACACCTAAATGAATCCCATGCCCGAGAGCAGGACCCATACACCTAAATGAATCCCATGCCCGAGAGCAGTGCCCATACACCTAAATGAATCCCATGCCCGAGAGCAGGGTCCATACACCTAAATGAATCCCATGCCCGAGAGCAGGGCCCATACACCTAAATGAATCCCATGCCTGAGAGCAGGGCCCATACACCTAAATGAATCCCATGCACAAGAGCAGGGTCCATACACCTAAATGAATCCCATGCCTGAGAGCAGGGTCCATACACCTAAATGAATCCCATGCCTGAGAGCAGGGCCCATACACCTAAATGAATCCCATGCCTGAGAGCAGGGTCCATACACCTAAATGAATCCCATGCCTGAGAGCAGGGCCCATACACCTAAATGAATCCCATGCACAAGAGCAGGGTCCATACACCTAAATGAATCCCATGCCTGAGAGCAGGGTCCATACACCTAAATGAATCCCATGCCTGAGAGCAGGGCCCATACACCTAAATGAATCCCATGCCTGAGAGCAGGGTCCATACACCTAAATGAATCCCATGCCTGAGAGCAGGGTCCATACACCTAAATGAATCCCATGCCCGAGAGCAGTGCCCATACACCTAAATGAATCCCATGCCTGAGAGCAGGGCCCATACACCTAAATGAATCCCATGCCTGAGAGCAGTGCCCATACACCTAAATGAATCCCATGCCCGAGAGCAGTGCCCATACACCTAAATGAATCCCATGCCCGAGAGCAGGGTCCATACACCTAAATGAATCCCATGCCCGAGAGCAGGGCCCATACACCTAAATGAATCCCATGCCTGAGAGCAGGGTCCATACACCTAAATGAATCCCATGCCCGAGAGCAGGGTCCATACACCTAAATGAATCCCATGCCCGAGAGCAGGGTCCATACACCTAAATGAATCCCATGCCCGAGAGCAGGGCCCATACACCTAAATGAATCCCATGCCAGAGAGCAGGGCCCATACACCTAAATGAATCCCATGCCTGAGAGCAGGGTCCATACACCTAAATGAATCCCATGCCCGAGAGCATGGCCCATACACCAAATAAATCCCATGCCCTAGAGCATGGCCCATACACCTAAAGGAATCCCATGCCCGAGAGCATGACCCATATACCTAAATGAATCCCATGCCTGAGAGCCGGACCCATACACCTAAAGGAATCCCATGCCCGAGAGCAGGGCCCATTCTCCTAAATGAATCCCATGCCCGAGAGCATGACCCATATACCTAAATGAATCCCATGCCCGAGAGCATGACCCATATACCTAAATGAATCCCATGCCTGAGAGCCGGACCCATACACCTAAATGAATCCCATGCCCAAGAGCCGGACCCATACACCTAAATGAATCCCATGCCCGAGAGCAGGGCCCATACACCTAAATGAATCCCATGCCAGAGAGCAGGGCCCATACACCTAAATGAATCCCATGCCTGAGAGCAGGGTCCATACACCTAAATGAATCCCATGCCCGAGAGCATGGCCCATACACCAAATAAATCCCATGCCCTAGAGCATGGCCCATACACCTAAAGGAATCCCATGCCCGAGAGCATGACCCATATACCTAAATGAATCCCATGCCTGAGAGCCGGACCCATACACCTAAAGGAATCCCATGCCCGAGAGCATGACCCATACACCTAAATGAATCCCATGCCCGAGAGCATGACCCATATACCTAAATGAATCCCATGCCTGAGAGCCGGACCCATACACCTAAATGAATCCCATGCCCAAGAGCAGGACCCATACACCTAAATAAATCCCATGCTAAGTGAGATAGTTGCAAAAGGTTGAACATTTTGAGCCTCATTTGTTAATCACTACCCAGAATCCTTAGTGGTAGTGGAAACTTTGTTCACTGTGGGAAAGCAGGTCTCCTCACTCAGAAAGCTGCTTTCTTTCCATACTGTACAAACTGTTTGAAAAACACATATAAACTTTCCCAAATTGTCACTGCATCAGAGATAGTTCAAAAGAGTCCGGACAGATAGCAGCAAACAGGGATTAGTTAAGGGAGAGTTATTTTGTGTGTGTGCTATTTTTCATCCAGCTTTTGAAGTTCTGCAGTGGTTTGCAGCCCTGGGTTGGCGCGGACAGCAGAAAGATGTATAAAAGACAAGGTGCCGAGGCAGATTAAACGCCAGAGTTGTGGACTGGCAGATGAGAAGTAACGGCATCCAAATCAAAGCTTGTTTAGCCTATACATGCATTGAAATCCCTGCAACGAGATAAATAAGATCAAAGTCTAAGAACAGGTTGATCCACTGCTGAGGGAAATTTAGAGCAAGGCCTCGAGAGCAGCAGCGCCAAGTCTCAGCACACAGCGGGGGGCTAATTGTTCCCTGGGATAGATTGGCTATGCAAAAAAATAAATGTGACAGGGCATTATCTCTGCACACAGAATCCAGCAGGTACCGTTGAAACTTATAAATTATAAGCTAATATAAATGTGTTCATAAAAAAGTGAAGGTGCTTTATTTTCTGTAAGAAAAGGAAGAATTCAGCATTTTTTTCTAAAACGTATTAAATTCTTGATGGGCAAAAATGGATTAAAAACTCTCTGCTCATCTAAATATTGCAAACATTAAGTAAATACAGTGTAAGAGAAGGTTTATGTCTTAAAGGGACTCAGTCACTCCAACAGGAAGGTGATTTAATTTTAAAGAGCATTAAAAAGACAATGAGCCTCATTCAATTGCAAGCCTGTATATTTTGCCTGCGGGTCAAATTTTTTCCGCAACATTTAGATGTATTCAATTGTCTCTATCCTGTAATTACAGGCTCACAACCAGCACACGCAAACCATGCACTCGTAAGTAGGATTTCAGGGGCATGATCATTTGATCTGGCAATAATTAAGCAAGCCCGTGAGTTACTTTTTAGACAGAGCCAATGGTAAATGAGACAGTCATCATGACAATAGTAAAACATGGAGGTTATAATAAACCTGTAATTGCTGGCTAAGCATTAATACACGCAAATAAGAAATGTTTGCCAATCAGGTTGCATTCAGGCAATCTTGAAATACATTACATCCTCTGTTTAAGTCCATGTGGGTGGTCTGTATTAACCCCTTGATTTCCAGGATTGATATAACACGGAAATAAAAGTTACAAATAATTATTTATTATTTTAGATTTGCGAGCGTGAGATTGTTGTAAAATTAATTCTAATGCCATTCATCGCTTTCCCAGTATTTTAAATTACAATAGTGTATGTTTATTTGCTGCTGCAGTTATACGAACAGGTGTATAACCCACTTGCGAGTCCTATATATAATATAATTTTTTGATACATTTTTTATACATTTGCCATTTACACATTTGAAGGCAATTGCGGGCTTGAAAAATCAATGGAGGAGATAGGAGGACAGAGTTACGGTTTTGATAACTCACACTGATTTTGAGCCTATAACTCGCAATTGGAATGCGAGTAGCAAACTGTAGCCAGCTTAATATCCGTTACATTTACGGGCTATATTACGGATTCAAATAATTTCGATATGGCCAACTGAATGAGGCTCAATGTCAGTGAAACTAGCCCTTGTGGGAAACCATTAGTGAAGAGAGCATGGATTGGATTGTGTTATCAAGATAGGTCATTCTAAACAGTTTATCTATATCCCATTTCCAATAAAACAAAAAATGTATACTCATATCGAAAAAATAATAATTTTTTATTGAATTTATTCATTTGAGCTTTACAAAAAAAAAAAAAATAACAAAATATTTCTTCCAATTTGGGTAATGTTCAAATATCCGAAAAAGTATTTGAAAAGAAAAAATCGTGCACATCCAACTTGAGATCTCACTTTTCTGCTAATTAAGTTACAATGGAGAGTTCAATGCATTGTCTCATATTACTGGCTTCTAATAGGGATTGAGCCTTTTCTCCTGGTTTCAGCCGATGTGTCGGTAAAGTGCTCTGTATATAAAAGCAGTGAAATACGAGCTTTGGAAAACTCATAATCTGTTCCTTTCAGTTATTTATAGGACCTGGTGCAGGTGTTGTAGGTAAGATACTAACACAGTGTAAAATAGAGCAGATGTTTAAAGTCTCACTCCATGTGCAAGGCTAGTTTACCCAATCGTGGGAGGAGGCCATTTTACGTGGGGCACCATAAAATACTGTACAGAATTTGTGCCACAAGTTAAACCTGTCCTGTAGTAACCAAGCATGTGTTGGAATACGTTTTACTTTATTTTTTCCCAGCCTTTTACTGCAGGTCATTGTCTTTTGTTTCGGTTTTCAGTATTACTTTTATTTATTAGTTCTAGAAATAAATAAGTGACTAAAATTAAAAGAAATAAGTGACAAAAATATCGCTATTCTACCTTTACTTTATACCTTCTGTCAAGGACTGGAAGCCAAAGGGGGGAGAAGTAGGAGCCCAATAGCAGGATTGTTCTGGGAAATTGAACTACATGATAGATGGAGATACAGTGAATGGCTGAAGGAAGCGCAGGTGACACAAGAAAGGTCCGGAAGGGCAAGTAGCACAAGACTGGTCTGCTGACCATAGTCCATGAGAGGACTACATGTACAGTAATCTGCAAACCGACTCCCTATCTATTTGTTGTTTAGTCATGACCGACTTAGTCTATGGACCAGGGCACTCTTTGGACATCTATTGTTATGTCTCTGGTCGCGCTTAATCATAAGGTTATCTTTGCATAGTTACTGGAGTGGGTAGTGAGTTCCTTCTCCGATGGGCCACGATTCGTCTGACTTCTCTGTTATGACCTGCCTATTTTGTGTTACCTATATGGTATAGTCCACAGCTTCATTGAAATACACACTCCCTTCAACATGACAAGGTAGAGATCCAGACAGGGCCATATTTTACAGGTGGTGGTGATATATACCAATGATCAGCATCAGCATCTAGAGTGTGCGCTGTCTCCTAAGCTACATATTCTATGGTCGGTGATCATGTAGGACCCAGGAGCACACCGTCCCAAGTTTGATTCTCACCACAGCCATGTTCTGCCACTCTTTGCCGTCTGGAGAATACCATGTTACCCTTGCTTATGTTATGGGGATGTAGAGGAAGATAGTACTGCTATCTTATTATAGTAGCTCGATATTTTCTTGTAAAATTAAACCTTCACCTTGTTTAAAATCGTGTCCCATTCTCCTTTACTCTGTAACATATATGGGTTGCAACATCTAAGTCCTCACTCAGGGATCTGATTAAGCTTGAGCTGGCACTGACACTATGTGATCCTTATACCTTACTGTACTTTTTGGATATGCAGTATGTGTGTTTGAATTCCCTTCATCTTCATCCTTTTAGCAACTCTATGGTAACCATTTGCATGTATAGATTACCTTGCGGAAAATGTGCTTCAACTAGGCCGACAAACAGTAAAAGAGCTAAACTATGTCAAATGTAAGGGCAAGAGATCAACAACAAAAAAATACCAAGCCAAAGATAACCAGCAACTGTGTATTCTCAGACCTTTATTAATTTATTATTGATATAAATCACACCAAGAAAGGTTAGAAATGTACTTAAAGGTTCTACTTTCCAAATATGCCTTTTATTGGTAATGAGATGTAGAAAATACATAATAAATTAAGTCATCCCAGCAACAAGAAACCATCTATACATTGTACTAGCTGTTTTTCTCTACAGTAACTGATTTCATATATATTTGGGAATTTTATGATGCTCCTTTTTTACTACAGTGTGACTCAGTATGCTAATTTATGGTGCAGAGTGTTTGATAATGGCGAGAGGAGACATCTACCTGCACTATAACCTTAGGTATTGGTTTTGCCATTGCAGAGACTGTAATATTAATTAGCGCAGAGAAGCAGCTAATTAGTATCCAGGATTAATTTACAAATGCAGCAGAAACACTGCTGATTATCAGCAAACTGACACAGATTTCAATTCACAGATACAATGTAATTGGCCCATTATTGTTTGCTTGCCCTTGAATGCTTCTTGTTACTGGTTTTGTGTTGATGTTTTATGTAAATCGAGTCAAATATTTGGGTTTCCATACATTTTTGGTATTGTACAATACCTTATTGGAAAATACCTATGGAAAAGAACCACTATACATATTAGTATATTGCTCATGCTTTCATAACTACTACTGTTATTTTTTTATACTTTAAGTCTAATCTCACACTTACCTGCAGTAAATGAAATCTGCAATCTACTTCTAATATATAATCATGGGGGTCCACGTACTTATTATCCATTGTTTACACGGCACATAATAAAACCTCAAATGTACTTTGTATGCCTTCAGAGAACGGAAACCTTACCTGCAATTAGAGAACTTTCATGAGCTCACATAGACAGGGATTAGGGATCTCTGTTAGGGAGGTTAATTGGAAAGAATTAAAAGACATTCCAGGTTATAGTGAAAACAATATTTTATCCGAGTCTGCCTAAGCACCTGAAACATCAAATTACCATTTATTGTAAGGAATTAGCATGTGTAGTAGTGGTGGGTAATTAGCATGCCCCCATTAACAATATATATATATATATATATATATATATATATATATATATATTATCTTTCCTTTTATGAGGACGCCACATCGGTCTCAGCACCGTGTGTGCGCCTGAAGGCTGCCCCACAGCACCACCTAGTGTATCAGAGCATTAGTAGGCACGGTGTTTGCCATGTGGACGGTGTAAATAAAGACGTGATAGCTAAACCCTAACACTGAAGCCTAACCCTAACCCCTAATCCTAACCCTAATTCTAACCTATAACCCTAACCCCTTACATAGTTACATAGTTACATAGTATTTAAGGTTGAAAAAAGACTTTCAGTCCATCAAGTTCAACCTTTTAAGATCTCCTCTGATCTGCAATATGCGGATTAACTATGAATTAATTAGTTGTATATATAAAAAATAAAAAAAAGAATCAATTCCCTCCTGATCCCAGACACTGGCGACCGGACTTCTCCCTGGATCAATACTGCCTCTTTAATTATCCATGATAACCCTGAATTCCCTTTTTAATTAGAAATAAATCCAGTCCCCTTTTAAAGACCTAACCTTTAAACCCTAACACCTCTCCCCTAGAGCAATCCATTGTAAAACTGCATAAGTGCTGCGTAGTACTGCATTGTGAGCGATAGCGGTTGCTGCACGGCGTATGCTCATGTCGGCAGCGTGTAGGCTAGGCGACCTCAAAACAGGAAAGGACCTATATATATATTGTCTATATATATATGTTGAAATATTTATATATATATATATATATATATATATATATATATACTGTATATATATATATATATATACTGTATATATATATATATATATATATATATATATATATAGAGAGAGAGAGAGAGAGAGATCTATATGTATATAAGTACTATATATATATATATATCAATATAGTGATACCTTTTTTATTGTACAAACATAGTCATAGTAATGCCAAACTTTTGAAAACGACTTCTCTTTATTTCCATGCTTAATTATCATTAGACTCAAAGTTTTCCATTGCACAGTGGTCCTTTAAAACTTGCAGACAATACGGTAAATGCTGTAACTCCCTAATAGCATTAAAGGGACTCTTCTGTCAAAAAGCAAGTCGTCTTCTGAGACCTCCCCTTTCTCCAGTGTATCCTCTCACATCTGTGACCTGGCAGCACGGCATTCTGGGAGTTAAGGTTAGGCTTAGGCCATGCCCCAAGTGGGAGGAAATTCACTCACATGTATCTATAAGAATATTAAACTGACATTATCATTGTTTAAATAGAATTTTTTTTATAAAAAAGAAGAAATTATAGGAATATGGTGATTACTTGTTACTGAATATATTCTCTTCCTATATCTTCTCATGCTGCTGCAAATTAACCTTTTCTGCAATAAGGTAAATGTCAATTTTATCTGAAAATTACATTGAAGAGGATACAAATAATTAAGCAAACCTAGTTAGGACATTTATATAAAACTAGCAACTTACACGTCAATAATGACGGGACAATACAATTTTAAGCCATGGCAATGCTGTTTGACGCACAGTGTAAAGTTTTTTCTACTCTGAGGGCCTTCGGCGCTCATTGCGAGCCTCTCCCCTCATTTACTTTTGCTCCTATGCGCTCCATGTGCTCTCATGACAAGATATATAAGTCAATTTTTTTAGTATAATTATAAATTAATTATGTACTTAATGAAATAATATACTGTACCTATTTGTAATTAATATATGCAGCAATTATTAGGCTGAAGAGCTCAGTATCTATTGTTATTTTCCTGCAGCATACAATGTCCATTTGTCCTGTTGGTGCTGTGAGGAGAAAGTGTCATCAATGTCCCAGCTGTGCATTAGAAATATGCTGCGTGCGCGAGGGCAAACCGTTGCTTTAGTTGTGTAAATCGCCATTTTAGATTGGTAGTGTTAGTGTTGTAAAATGGCGTTATTTGTCTATGTGCTACGTGGGTCTGGACCATTTTCAGTGCTGCCTAAGTGTGTATTTTAGTATCTTGTACGTCCCTGTCAAAAGTCATATGTGTCTGGCAGTGTTTTTCGCATTTTATGTAGCCTCATTTTCATTTTTTTCGTCCGCCATTTTTTTCCTCACAATTTAAAATTGTCTAAACTCATTAAATTGTACTTTATTTAGCGTGCAACCTTAGTGGCAGATGTCATGGCTGACCCCCACATGCTCTGTGTGTATTTGTATTGTTTTGTGTTATATTTGAATGTATTCATTTTGTCCATTAACGTATTTTTGCGACCTTGTATTATTTTTTTCATAATTAAAATACGTCCTTGTCAGTGTATGATGAGCTTTGGCATCGTTGAGCCTCGATTTAATTTTTTTCCGCCGCTATTTTTTTTCTCGCTTAGCCGATCTTGAAGTGGTGAAACTGTCTAAAATCAACTTTAATTCACGTGCAACCTCACCCCCAGAGGTCCTTGCTGTCCCTTGTACTGTGTGTAATGTTTTTGTATTTAAAAAATTTTTTTTTTAATTTTCATTGTTTTTTGCTGTACGCGTTTCGGCCGATAAGTTCGTATTTTTGTGACCTTGTATTCTTTTTTGTTTCCTAAGTCCCGCAGCTCATATTTTCTTTTGTCTAAGTCCGTATTTCCTCTTTACGCGTTAGTGTTTTTTTTCTAACTCCCGCGGGTTGTATTTTTTTTTTTCTAAGTCACGCGGCGTGTTTTTTTTTTGTGCAAAGTCGTACGTTTCTGGGGTTTATTTGTCCTGGGAGTGAGGCGGCGTAGAGCCGCAACCACCGCAAATGTGGCCCCTCAATTCGCGAGGCGCTGCATTTGCTGCCAGAACTGCGTCCCTCGCTTAACGAGGGACGCAGTTCTGCGATAACGCTTTGCGAGCTTGCAAAGCATGACGGTGCAGTGCATCAGGGGGCTCCTCTGGGGGGGGGGGGCAGTGTTTTGTAATTTTAAAAAAACTTCTTTGCTGCACCCCCTCATTTTAAATATGAGTGCCTGTTTAAATAGGAGCATTTCTACTGAAGCTCGAAAGGGGTCTTGGGATGGAGCAATGGGTAAGGGTCCTGGGAAGGTTTGCTGTTATGGGAAGGGGTCTTCAGGAAGGGAGCAGTTATGGGAAGGGTTTTGGGGAGAAGCACTGAGTGATTTGGTTCCGGCGGGGCCCAGCGCAAAACATTTTTTACAACCCCCAGAGGAGAGGCCAAAACTTTTTTGGCACCAGGGCCCTCCATTCTCTAGCTCCGCCACTGACTAGAGTGTCCCTTTAATTAAAGTGATGGCCATTGATTTACTATGGATACATTTAATTATTTTTGTACATCATTAAAAGTATCAAAGCATATTATTCACATTACTTTCCTAACATCATTAACACGGATGTTATTGTATAAGCCATTTGTAGCGTATCTGGCAGTATATGTCATACCTGTACAGTACAGGATGGTTCTGCTGGTTCAGCACTAAACACCACAGTCTATCGGGTTTCACAGATAATCTCTGGAAGTATCACATTCCTGCCATGGCCTTTTAAACCAGCCATTGATTGGATGCCAATATTTTTTTAACTGATGAACAGGTTATTAAATTTGAGGCAGCAAAGTGCTGAGTTAAACTAAATTCTAAATGGTTCCTTCTAATAACGTCCTGCAGGACTGAAAAGAGCAATTGTTACTTAAACAAATCAGGAAGAGACAGTCCGAGGAACTGATGAACACCAGACGCTGGAAAGAGGAATTTTTGGGTACAAAAATATAAAGTGTTATTTTTTGATAAAACAAGGATTAGGCCAGGGGTGTATTAAGGTTTCATGCTGCCCTAGGCCCTTCAAATTTGTGCACCCTCCAACGACCAGTTACTCCTCCTCCTTTCCTCTTGCTATACCAATCATAAATATACCACACACTTATATAGATAGTGATAAGTATATATGTGTCTATGTAAGTATACAGTAAGTCTAAACGTGCCAGCAAAGGTGGATCTACCAGTGGTGCATTGCACCAGGCCCTTCACTGGGGTGCCCAGTGCTGTGTAATTTTTCTTTTAATTTTTGTTTGCTTTCAAAAAAAAATTGTAGTGTAGTTGCCCCCTATCCTGGCCAACATGCCACGTCCTCATGTGCCTTCTTGGCTGCATACTCCCCCTTCTGTCTGAAATTGGTATATGCCTGTTTAAATAAGAGCATTTCTTCAGAAGCTCCAAGAGGTGGCAGAGTGGAACAATTGATCATGCTAGGATGTGTAACAGGGAAGAGGGTAAGGGAGCAAGGGCTGCACAGTGGCAGCAAAGTTCAGGTGGTGGGTTCTGTGAGAGGGGAATAGAGGCGTTATTGATAGGCCTATATGAGGGTTGTGTGCTATGTGGGGATAGATGTTGAAAAAAGGGGATGGCTACTGACAAGGACTAACTGGGGATGGATACTAAGAGGAGTTGGTGCTGTGTGGGGGTAATATCCAGTATATATATATATATATATATATATATATATATATATATATATATATATATATTGCAAAAGGGTATAAGGTGGAGCAGCAATGGATAAGGGTCTTGGTTCTTGGGAAGGTTTGCTGTTATGGGAAGGGGTCTTCAGGAGGGTAGCAGTTATGGGAAGGGGTCTGGGGAGGAACACTGAATGATTTGGTTCCGGCAGGGTCCAGAGCAAAACATTTTTTACAACCCCCCAAAACTTTTTTTTGTACCAGGGCCCTCCATTTTTTAGCTCCGCCACTGCGTGCCAGGTACACTTACAAATAGAGTTGTCTCTGCATATAAATATTTCTGTGCAGATTCCAAGGCTTCGCGTCACATTGAAAATATGCTACCTTAGGCCTGGGCCACATTTGTCTAGGCTGAAACACACCAATGGATTAGGCAGAGTGTAAATATGTAGTGTAAATGTGTGAGTAGAGAAATAGATTGTATGGGCAAATAAGAAGGAAACTGCCCATCTAGCCTGCCCATTATAACAACCTCAAAGCTTTGGCTAAGTAAATGCTCATGATTGCCTTACAATCAAAAGGAGCACCAAATGTCCTTGGAATTTAGGGTGAACTCTTAGGTGAGCCACTTAGTTTCCTCTATGGATGGTCACAGTATAGTGATACTCCATATGGGTCACATTTGAGGAATGGCTGTTGGTATTAACAGGACCACCATCAGGGGGTACACAGGGTTCTGTTATGAGAGACCCAATAAAAAACTATAAAAAAAAAAAACCTGAGGAGCAACACTCCTCAAGAGACTTATGGCATCATTACACACTGCAAGATACTTCTGGTCCTGGAGTAACCTTATAAATATTTAATCTAAAAATCAGAATGAGAAAGTGGACTGCAAGTATATCTCCGTGCCATTCCCACTTAAGGGGTTAATAAAAAATAACAATAATTTAGTTTATTAACTATAATATGAAAAAAGAGTAGTTACAAGTAGTTACAAACCAGTTAGCCAAAGCTTCTATACCTGATTCTAATTCATATTTATTATGTACCGCGCAGTACAGAGCTCATTACTCATTCAGGCAGAGGCAACACAGTGAAATAGCCTTCTATTGATAGCTTCCTGAACTCAACATCAATATTAAAAATTAAAACTCTTTTTCTACGTGATTTTTCACCCTCTATCTAATGGTGCAGAGCACATAGGGGATCTTGTGAGGTCCTTTAGAGGCTTTGTTTATTTTTTTCCACTGTCTAAAAAACTCTTTGTTTATCAAGCTTAATTCTTTAAAAGAGGACACAATAAATATGAGAATAAAGTAGTCCTTTATACTTTGCAGTTGAAAGTTTTGTTCCCTATAAAAGCCAAAGAAACTTCATCTCTGCTGGAACTCTTTGCCAGCCCCCGGAACATACTTCCTTGCTGCCAGCTGTTTTGGTCCATGCTCATAGTTTAGTTAAGATCATTAAAGTTCACCTGCCACATATTTTTGTATCCTCGGCAGGAGAACAAAATAATGAGCAAGTTCTCGGGGTGAAACGTCACATTTTTCTCTGCTTTTCATACAGGCCTGTGTGCAAGGCTTGGAAACGCTCAAGCGTGCAGAGTTACCATCGGATCTGCATTACACACGGGCACGCTCACTTAATGCACCTGGGAATAGCATAACAAGCCCTGTTGATAAGTGGACAGGAAATAATGTGTTTTTATGGAAAAAAGGAGCATTATTTTTACAGTTTTGACTGTAAAAGTCAGAACAGTTCTTTTCTCCTACCAGCAACACATTATTCAGAACTAAAAGCATCACTGGGAATTTTGTAGCTGAGATTGCAAAGATACATTATAATAATTATAGAGGGGGCAGTGTATATATATATATATATATATATATATATATATATATATATATACATATATATATGTATATATATATATATATATATATATACATATATATATATATATATATATATATATTGCTGGAGCCTCACAGCTACCTCACTCTTCATACTGTGTAAAAATATATGCACTGTATACCCTTTCAACCAAACCTATACATGCAAGACTGCAAGTAAGTTTTCTTGCGTTTCAAGTAACTACATCTATCTATCTATCTATTTATCATCTATCTTCTTCTTCTTGTTCAGTTGTTCAGCCGCGTACAACTCTTTGTGACCTTATGGACCTTAGCATACCAGAGACATCTGTCAGCCACGCCGAGCTCCATCAAGCTTATGCTCATTGCTTCAATGACCTTGTCTATCCATCTCTTAATCTACCATCCTCTTCTTCGTGTACCTTCAATCTTTCTCTAGGGAATCGTGTCTTCTCATTATATGGCCAAAATATTTGCTCTTCAGCCTCATGATCAAACCTTCCAGTGAACAGTTTGTTTTGATTTCCTGTAGTATTGATTGACTGGATCTTCTTGCAGTCCAAGGAACTCTAAGTAGTTTTCTCCAACACCACAATTCAAAGGCATCGATTCTAAGACGCTCAGTCTTCTTTATGGTCCGAGAGGTCTAACAATGTAAACCATTCTTAATAATGTAATATCTTTACTTTTCACTAGCTTGCCATAGCTTTCCTCCTTAATATCTACATGTAAATATATTGGTGGGATAGACTCAGCTAGCTCCACAAGCTGCTGTCACAAAAAGGCTACAGGATCATTGGAAATAGTTAAAAACATCACATGCTTATGAAATATGTAATACAATTACAGCAGGTATGCAAGTAAGGAACATAAGTTTTTTTTATAGAAAATCTTATATTTAGATATTTTGATTGTGTTTTAGACTGTTGGTCTGACTGTAGCTTGAGGGGTAGAATGATTATATGATGGCTTACTCTTCCATTGAGATCTATTGCCACAGTGCAGAGATGTTATTTGAATCCATGGCTCTTTCTGGGTTTCCAAACCTTTTAGGAACATGTGGAAATTAATTTTATTCATAGAAAAAAATCACTTGTGCTTAATATGACTTCCTTAAAGCTTGGAGCTCTAGATGACTTCCTTGCCCATATATATCAGTAAATATAAATATAATTTACTGTCATATGTTTAATGCACTCATTGTACATCAGTTTGGAATATGTCAGCCATTTATAAATAAATATTAGTTTTAAAAATATCTTGTGTATTTTACTAAGGTAATAATTAAACATGTCTTCCAAAAGTTGTTTATTCAGTTATAAATCACATAGAAATATAAAATATAGAGAGCACATTGAAAACAGGCAGATATTAAATTCCAATAAATGTGAAACTTGGTTTCAATGTATATTTAAATTCAGACGCCCTAATTTGCATTCATAGGGGCGCACAATTACTTGATCTAATTGTTCCTGAAACTCATAAAGGATTTGAAGCCACCTAATCACACAAGTGTCAATCAAAGCTGTGTGGACGACGGCTGCCTTTGAAGTTGTGCATTAGTATTTATATTTCATTTAAAAACCAATATTAGGTATTTCACAGTTCTGTAAGGAGCGATCACATGCCGGGGTAAATACATTTTCTTCACAGACTTACAAATTGGAACTAAGATGAGTCAGAACTTTCCAATGAAACTTGAGCTAGATTTTTTTTTGTTATCTGCCCTCACACATATACATTACATTAATGTAATATTTTTAAAGGGAATCTGCACTCATAGACACCATCATGTAGAGCAGTCAAAACCATTTAGGAAATGTGCTAAAATGTTTTTATTTGAAACTCTTTTTTGCTGTTTTATAATTGTTTTTGATAGCTGCGGTACTAGCTTTTACCACAATCAGGCGTTCATTCCATGGCTCCAATAACAAAAGAACTGAGGCCTCCATGCCATGGCTCCTATAAGTACAGAACCAAGGCCTCCATTCCTTATCTCCCATAAGAAAAGAACTGAGGCCTCCATTCCATGGCCCCTATAAGTAAAGAACCAAGGCCTCCATTCCATGGCTCCCATAAGAAAAAACATATGCCTCTATTCCATGGCTCCCATAAAAATTAACCAAGGCCTATATTCCATTGCTCCCATGAGAAAAGAACTGAGGCCACCATTCCATGGCTCATGTAAGAAAAGAACCAAGGCCTCCATTCCATTGCTAGCATAAAAAAAGAGGTCTCAATTCCATGGCTTCTATAAGTAAAGAAATGAGGCCTCCATTCCTTGTCTCCCATAAGAAAGAACCAAGGCCTCCATTCCATGGCTACCACAGGAAAAAAACCAAGGCCTCCATTCCATGGCTTCTATAAGTAAAGATCAGAAGGCGCCAAGGTGTGAGCCAATCAGGATGGGACACACCCCTATATTCCATTCTGATTGGCTGATGGACCTGTAAATCAATTTTAAACTAATCAGAAGGCACTATTGCCTTTGCCAATCAGAATATGATATACCCACGCGGGGTAATTGGCAGAAGGCACTATTCCCTTCAGCCAATCAGGATAAGATACACCCCGTGGGTTGGCTCCAAGCATCTGCGCCTTCTGATTGGCTGTTGTCACTGTCAATCAGATAGAAGACCATCAGAAGGCGCAGATGCCTTCAGCCAATCACCCCGCCGGGGGGTTAATAGGTTAGGGTAGAAGGGGGTTAGTTTAGATTTAGATGTTTATTGGGGGGGGGGGGGGGGGATAGTGTAGTGTAATGTTTGTACTTAGTGTCATGAGGGTCCTGGAGGACCCTCACGGCACTTATGGGGTTAATTATAGGGTTCTCATTGTCCCTTTTGGGACTGATTGGGTTAAATAGAGGCTTACGGGGTATAGACCCCCATAAGTGATGGGTTAGATGGAGGCTTATGTGAGTCTGTATAGACCCCCATAATTGATGGGTTAGATGGAGGCTTATGTGAGTCTGTATAGACCCCCATAATTGATGGGTTAGATGGAGGCTTATGTGGGTGTCTGTATAGAATGAGATATAAGTGATGGGGTTAAATAGGGCTAGAAGGGGTTAAATAGGCCCAGTTAGGTTTAGATACGCCTAGTTAGGTTAGATAGGTACAGTTAGGGTTAAATAGGGTTAAGTATGGGTTAATGGAGTATAGTTAGGGTTAACAGTGTAATGTTTAGACTTTGTCATGAGGGTCCTGGATGACACTCATGGCACTTATAGGGTTAACCTAGGGGTTAATAGTGTCCTATAGGGGTCTATGTAGACCCCTATTGGACTGAGGGGGTTAATTTTAGTCTCATGGGGGTCAATATAGACCCTTATGAGTGATGGGGTTAATTTTAGGTGCCGGGGGGTACTTATAGTAGCCCTGCGGCTTGTGGGTAACCATTAGTGTGCCCTTTAAGGACCCATGGCAGGAAATTCAAACCCAGCAAGGGGTTAATGTGGAGAGCCTGCAGGGTCCCGATCGGATACCTGCAGCAAGGGTTAATATGTGCACATTGCAGGGGGTCCCAATGGGGACCCATGCATTATAGGGTTAATGTGTGCACCCTGCAGGGGTCTCGTTCGGACCCCTGCATTATAGGGGTGATGTGGGGACACTGCAGGGGTCACGATCAAGAACCCTGAAGCCAGCGGGGGACTTAATTAAAGCAACCGCAAGGCGCCCTTGTGGCTGCTCCAGGGTACAAGTAAGCTGTAGCCCTTTTGGGCCGTTTTGCTGGCTTGGCGGAGGGCTGGCCGGAGGATTTAAATAGGGATTGGTACTTCCCTGCGGCCGGAGCCCTCGGCCGCAAGGGAATAGAATACCTAAGTAGCTTGCGGCCATCCATTGTGGCCACTCAGCTCCTACGGCCATTAATAGAATGAGGCCCCAAGTCCTACAGACGTATATGGCAATGGGATTCAAGATGGTGGGATGGGATCTATCTGCATTATAACATTTGGGGTACATTGTTTTGCCATAGAAGCAAACAAACAGACTCAGGTTTTAATTAGCAGCCAATTCGTATTTTTTGAAGATAAACATTTATATAATACTATCACACAAACAATGCTGAATATCATATCATTCTTTTTTGTGCTTTTTAAAACTAACTTAAAAAAAACCTTGATTTTGGGGTGACAGAGTCATTTTAAATATATATAATAAGAGGACATTGTTGTTTTCTATCATGAATTAAACATTGTACATATTTTATTTCTCTGAAAAATATTCCTTGAAAATATGACATTGTAAGTATATGGTAGAAATGTGGGGCTCTAGTGTCCCTCTATGCTCTGGTATTTAAACAAATAACAATATTTCACAAGTAAAGCATAAAACATGCATAATAAGAACATTCTTTGACATTTTACATTATGTATTTTTAAATATTTAAAAGAAAACATCTTGATCAGCTACAGTGCTCTTTTAAGAAATTATATGTTTTGAGGGAAATTTATAGACTAAGCGCAATTTCTTTCTTTTAACAGGTAGACTGAGAAACTCTTCTTTTCTGATTCCAGTCTAATTTACTACGTGTATTTGATGGGTTACTCCTAGACACCAAAACAAAAGGTAAGAATTCAAATATATTTATGCAGAATATAGATATTATTGCTATTTTTTATTTTTATTTTTTTATTTTTTTTACTAATGAAAATTATTTTAACAAAGCAGACTAATTAAAATGATAATGTATTCTGTGTTTTGATTTGTCAACATACAAAATGTTGGATTAAAGAGACGCATAACTCAGCGGGTGAGACAGCGGATTGAAAAGTATGTGGGAAAATGTTCGCATTTTTGGAATTTCTGCAGTATAGATAGACTGTCATTGAAACTGTCCTATATATGATAATGCCACAATACAAGAGGCTGTGGATAATTTTCCAAGATTTCCTGGAACTTAGTCAGTGATATAACAAACCAAAACAAAGAAAAGAAAATACTACCTTTACTATTATACAGTTCCCTCTGTAACCAGCTACCATTCAGCTAAACCTGTATGGGAACAAACAAAAATAAAAAAAAGTCACTTTATTTGATTTTAATTTTATTCAAATTTTAACCACACCGCTTATAAAGATATATTCCTTAAAAACAAAATTACGTTTTGGATTTTAATACAAAACAGATATCCAAACTTAAAAGAAAAAATGGGGAATAGGAGGGAGCCTATGGCAAAGGATAGCAAATAAGATAAGTCATATGATCTCACAGGATCCTCCTGCCTGGAAGGCTCTCTAACAGAAGCTTCCAGGCAGGAAGATCCACCGATTATGACCCCTATGTCTGGTGCCCTAAGTTAGAGAACTGCCGTAAGAAGTCTGTGGGAGCTTTTTTAGCCCAAATGCTAAACTTTAGCTCCCTATGCTAAACTTTAGCTCCCCTTTAGGACCACCTGCGGCATGGGGGTTAAATGTAGGTTCAAAGGACCCCCTTGCAGGAGTTGGGTTTTTAGGTGCTGGCGTAGCTGGGCAGAGACAGTGTCCTGTCTCTTTAAGTGCTATTGTGGCACCCAGCAAAGGCTTTTCAAGCCTTTATGAGTGGTCTTTAGTACCCGTAAGGATTTCTTTAGTTTTGGAGAGTTAGGTGAGTGCTCAGGTTTGCGAGTGAGGGGAAAATTTTGATTAGCATAGGGTTTAGGTGTCCGAGTGTCAGGGAGTAACTGGTCATTTATTGTCAGGGCAAAGCTCAATGGAGAATTTTGGCCCTCCTTTTTCAACTGTGTCATGAAGTTCACTCGGAGCAGTGACCCGGAACATAGCTAGGTAGGGTTTGCTCTGTAGTTAGGGCACTCGTAAATGCTTTTTCAGGTATTAACATAGGCCCCTATGTTTTTAAGGAATATATTTTTAAAGGCGTTATGGTAAAATTTAAATCAAATAAAATGAATTTTTAGGTTACATTTCTTCTCATAGTTTATCTAGACTGGTGTTAAACACTTAACAATAGGAAAATAATTAAACCTGTATGGGGCAAAACAATACTCAAGGTGCATTCTTAAATCAGGGCTGCACAGTTGATTAACTGAGCGAAAAAGTTAACCCTTGCGGTACTATTGGAGAAGAAAGCTATCTATCAGAAGAGAGCTAACTATCACACTGTTACAGTATATATATATATATTATTTGAGTTCACAGAAAGAACAGGTATAAAGTGTAAAGAGTGAGTATGAGTCATCTTCCACCACTTACAATCCATTGCAGAACATCACTTCACCACTGTTTGCACAGATTCAATTATACCACTTTTTCACACTATTGTACCAATGACACAAGTACGGCAAAAAAGTAAAGCTTACACAGTCAGTCTATACATAAATTGTAAATGTTGTGTTGGCAATGGTTAGCTGTGTGAAAAGTGTGCAATATGTAGTAATTTGCAAGTATTTAATACAATAATGAATTGTTTGCTTGTATTGTCATTTTATATACATTTGTTGTACAGTGGTACCTTGGTACTCCTCTTCCTCAGAACTCTTTGAATTTGATATTCACTGTGTTTTGATAAGTCGGTTTACATTACTTCTTATGGGAACTTGGTACTCTGCGTGTTTGGCACTCGTCGTGCCTTCTGGAACCAATTAACTACAAGTATGAAGGTGCCACCCTTTTATTATTGGTCTATGTGCTTTTTATTGTGAAATATTCAATAGCAAAGTACTATGTATATCTGTACCAGGACATCCACACACACCCTTTTACATAGCAAGTTGGTGAGGATTATCAGTAAACAGTTATTAATTAAGCGAGATTCTGAGCAAAATTGGAGAAACTTTAAGAATTTAGCTTTATCTGAGATCTCAAGTCAAAAATCATGATTCTGAAGATGAACAGCCTCCCAGGAGAAGATGTAGAGATAAACTGATCCCCCACTAACCATAGATTGATATATCTTTCTAGTGGGTGATTACTACAATAATTGTTAATTACCCCCTGGGGCTCTGTCTGTTTTGACTTCATTCTAAATCTGTGTGAAATTGAAACGCCCAAGGAGCAATTAGCTAAGTCAGAATCAGACCTCCAGCCTATTTGTTCCGTATTATTACATTTTCTATATATGCCTCTTAAATCTTCCATATATTAAAATAATTTTTAGTAAAATAACATTTTTGTTAAATAATAACCTATGGCCAATTCTCCCTTCCTGTATGCTTTTCAGCACTATTATATTAAAATATGTGTATGGTCCAGTGGCTTTCACCACTGCGACCTGGGTTCGATTCTAAGTCAGGGAACACCACTCTGAAGTCTAGCAGGGTTCGGCCTGGTCAGTACTACCACCTAGGAATACCAGCAGCTGTATGCTGTGGTCCACTGGAGAAGGAACTGGCAAACCACTCCAGTATATCTGCCATGAATACCAAGTGGATCAGCATGACCATGGACATAAAGATCTCCTGGTGTATTATGGTCCATAAGGTCACGGAAAGTCGGAAACGACTGAGCGAAGCAAAAAAACAAATGCTTACAAAATTATGGTCTATGGACATTGACTTAATTGTCCCCAAATATATTCGGACCTCGTGATCTATAAAAGAAAAAATGACTACCCCTAGCCACTAGATCAGAAATCTGATTAAAAGGTCGAAATTGCTCATTTCAATGTATGTTTACTGTATGAAGATGCATTTTTTTTATATAGCATTTGGATGATAATGTACATATACATAGTTTTAGATGATGCCATACTTGGCAGCTCTGTTGTGTCACTTTAAACGTCACAAACTGCTTTTAGATACAGAACTAATAGCACCGCCAACCTTCTTCAGACGTACTTACCTTTATTGACCTGAGTGTCAAGCTGTGTATCAGTAGCAAGAGACTGACAAATAACTTCATGTACTTAATAAAATGGGATACATCAGGAGATGTAACGCTGATAGCCTTTTGTCTCTTGTCTGTCAAATATCTTGTCTAGTCTAGATTGCTGCAAACTTATCCATGTAAACAGGTGATCAATAGATAAATAGAATCTTCCATCAGAGGTGCATCATGGGAATGTATTAATTATTTCAGGCGAGAAACATCAAGCATAAGTTGCTTATATATATATATATATATATATATATATATATATATATATATATATAAATATAAATAGTAAATAATTAGTACATTTGTATTCACATTTGAATGTCTAAAACAAGTTAAAAAAAAACTTGCTTCCTGTTCAGAATTACGAGAAATACAGTTATTACACTGCATTCTGGCAACTTGGGCAGGGACATGCAAATGTACCCACAAAGGCTTCGCTCTTGAAATCCATAACCATTTCCTTCCTTTAACCATATGCCTGCTGTATTACACAGCTTTGGGCAAAGCTCAGGATGTCTTATACACAAGCCAGGAATCACACCCATGTACAGCTGCTTCACGGTTACTGCCTCTCATCAGCGTGGGGCCGGTTTCTTAGCTTGTGTAGTGGATATTTTGAGGAGGTAGTTTACCACAACAATCATTTTATTTATGGTGGGCAAAAGAGGGACCAAAGCCTCCACCATACATTTGTGTTCACACTTGAACGCCTAAAACAAGTAAAAAAAACTTGGTTCCTGCTTAGAATTCAGAGAAATACAGTTATTACACTGCATTCTGGGAACCTGGGCAGAGACATGCAAATGTACCCACAAAGGCTTCGCTCTTGTACTCCATAACCATTTCAAACATAGCTTCCTTTAAGCATATGCCGGCTATATTACACAGCTTTGGGCAAAGCGAAAGATGTATTATACACAAGCCAGGAATCCTACCCATGTATAGCTATTTCAATATAGGCAAAAGTTGCAGTTATATATATTAATACATTCATCAATGTATTAATGTGGCCAAGGCTACATAAATCTAGCCTGCTTAGAGCGCTAGATAGTCATGGTATGGAAAATGTGTTTAATTGATCTTGGGCAAGGACATGTTTCCCCTGGGATCTTAGGCAAGAAAGTATAGCGACTAGGTCATGTAAAATAAGGGCCAAAGAGCGTTTATGGTCGTAATTAAGTATCAAAGCCACTTGGTATATTTGAGACAGGACAGCAACTATGATGTAGGAGACAGGTGGTAGTGACTAGGTCATGTGATAAGAGGGCCGAAGAGTCTATGATTGGTATGATGTTTGAAAGCGACTTGGTAGTCTGAATATTATGAAATGCGAGCAGGCTAGTGTATGAATCAGCCTAGTGAGTGATGGGGCACAATGATGGTGTGCATCGAGGGCATGAAGTGGCTGAGCTTCAGCAACATAGGGCTTGATGAGAACTAAAAACTTGCATGTAGGGCTTCCTGAGAGCCGAAAAGGCAATGGGTGACAATGGCGGCCAATGCATTGTAGATGATAGTGGGCAAGGAGGCGGGGGACACCAAGGGAGTCCTGGATAACGAGCTGCAGCCAGTTGGGCTTGATAATGGCTTGATGAGGGTCCAAAACTGCAACGTAGGGTTTGAAGAGAGACGAAAACTACCCTCCCACAAGCCCAGAAGAAATAATATATATAATAATAAATATATATATATATATAAATATATATATATATATATATATATATATATAACCAGAGAGACATAAGAGATACAATCTAATGACTACTTAACATATATAATTACAAGAAAATAAAAGTAAGATATTGTAATAGATACTTAAAATGATGTTCCACACGGGCAAGAAAACAGCATTGATGTTTCTCTCCAAACTACCAAGAAACCATAAAAATGATGTGTTGAGGGATACAATGTGCAGTCCAGAATTTATAGGACTTTCCCAATGATGCATTGTAAAATGACTTTGCCAAAGTGAAAACAGGGAACATAAACATAAAAATTAAAAGAAAATTCACAGTTGGTTTAACCTTTCAATACTCCCTGGGGATCAAATTGCAATATTCGTATGAGCAGGAAAACTTTTATCAAGAGTCATTTTTACTGGATTAATTAATTGGTAGGCACAGTAAACAGTAAAAGCTTCAGAAACTCATAATCTTCATTTTAAAAAGAAAGATTTTATGAACCGTATAGTTTATCACTTTTTCTTTTCTGCAGTCGTGAATTTATTTTGGAGTTTGGGAAAATGTTCTTTCACGTACAAACCAAAGCTTTTTTAAAAAATATTGAAATGATGAATATAGTTATCTAGGAAAGGGGCATATAACCCTATATTAAATAGTAAAATAGGAGCTAGAATTATTTTATTTTATTTTTTTGTGTAGACTTAATGAATATACAGTACAGGAATGAAAAGATGTTTAGATAAAGATAGATCGATAGAGGCAATGATAGATAAGTAGATATGTATAAATAGGATAGACAGAGATATAGATAAATTAAATAAATAAATATATAAATATATATATATATAGAGAGAGAGAGAGAGGGGGGGGGGGGGAAGGGGCAGAAGATTAGAGGGGGATGTCTTATTTTTTATGTGCCAACATTTATTCATGTACAAAAATCTTCATTTATTCAAATACAATCATGTCATCTTCTTCTTGAACATCGTCATAAGTCTCCAAACCCCAAATTCTAGCCTGTTGCCTGAGGTTATCATACTCGGCTCGCCATTTGAGGACCATACGGAGATGCAACTTCTTCTCTTTGCAGAAAGCTGTAAGATTCTTGCACATGGAATCCTCCTCTATTCCTTTCTTGTATTCAACAGAATAGCTCTTTCTTTTTGCATTCATCTTGTCTTAATAATTTATCTTATCATTTAACGGATGTCTGACTGACAATCGGAAATGGGGCTTATTTTTGGGAGAGGGCTTATATTACGAGTATCCTGAAAAATCGCGCTAGGGATAATTTTTGGGATAGGTCTTATTTGTGGGGAAACATAGATAGACAGATAGATAGATAGATAGATAATCTTGAATCAAAAATTTGTTTTGCTTTTTTATTGACTTTTATGGGCACCTATGTTGTATAGAAAAGTTGCAAGAGGCGCTCTAAATAAATTTGCACCATTATTATTATTATTACTTTTATTTGTAACGTGCCAACATATTCCGTAGCGCTATACAGAGGAAATGAACAAGGAAAATATACATTTTAACAAACTTCAAAAAGTGGAGGGCCCTGTTTTGAGCTTAGAATCTTTGTAGAAAGTGCTTTTTCCCAAAGCACTCTACAAGATTGAAAAATCTCTACTTACAATCTAAAGGGGATGGAAGAGGCAGATGACAAATAGCAAGGGTCAGGAAGAAAGTGAAGTTTCATTAGGTAGGAGGGTATGCAAAGTTAGAATGTTTTTCATATAGAAGGAAAAGGAAAGCAACTGAGAAAGTAATTTGGTAAGTGATCCTAGTGGTCAGATAGTAGGGCCCTCCCCTCACTAACTCCACCACTAGCTCCAGAAGAGAAAACAGCCAACAAAGCGTTTGCCTAAGTAGCATCCGGCATAGAGTAGTATGCGTGTGATAAAATAAACAGTAATTATCAATATTCCCACAGAAGCAAATCTGTAACACTACAATGATCCTCGATGTAATCATCCCTTAACCCTTTAAATGGCAGAGGAGCCAACAATACATCGCTGTGCAATGCACTGCTGAACACTCTGTCAGTGAAAGTGTTAAAACATTCTGGCACCTCTCCACCCAGTGTGCCATCCTTTTCTGTTTCCTTCCTGGCAGTGCCAGCTGCCTGGTACCCATGGACAGTACCCGCTGTTCTCCTGAGAGCCCGATCACACTTCCCCAATGATCCACTTCAACTCTTCAATAGATAAATTCCTCCTTTAGCTGTTTTACATGTAATTTTATGAGAAACCTCGACAGCCTCAAATATTTTTTTACAGTCTCTCAGACGAACCTACTAATAGTAAAAGACAGATAATTGCTCTTTAATTGGACTTTGCTTGTTCAAAGGGCTGCCTTTTCGTTCCCATGGCCCACCAGATAATGACAATTAAGCAAAATAAAGAATATGCAAAACAGATGACAACTGCTTCTCAACAGAGTTGGGCTCATTGTAGATAAAACAATGCACTTTCAGTTCGGGCGGCCTTTTTCAGCGCCCTCCCTCGCCACGGAAATTTGCATAGGATCTGTCATTGCCTGCAAAGTTATCTTGGTTTTTAACGGTTAAATCACACAGATTTCCCAATGGGTTCCTTGTATTTTCGGTCATGAATGGAATTTTTTTTTATTTTTATTTTCTTTCATTTGTCTATTTGGAACGTAATTAATCACTCAAAACCTTTCAGCTGTCAAGTTCAACAAAAGGTAATCCCGCGGCCCTGTCTCTGCTCTGTTTTCCACAAAGATCCTCTTTGTGCACAGAATTAGATTCCCCTATTCCTCGTCATGAATACTAGGAAAGGGGAAAAAGAAACACGCTTTCTGTTTTCATATTAACACACATTTAAACAAATTTTCAAATATAGGTCTGTTGGGTGACGGAAGCTTAAAAAAAAAAAGTTTATTTTATTCTGCAAAATTAGACCTAGAAGATATTATATCAAATTATTTAAAAAAATAGTAAAACAATACGACAATGCTGTTGTATTGATAGAGGAAATGGTAGCAGGAAAAGATAGGCATCAATGTCACTATAGATACTTAGTCAGACCTCACCTAGAATAATGTGCACATTTTGCCCAGCTCTGTACCCACCCATCATCACCCACCCATTAAAAGTATGGCGTCTTTTTCTATCTTTGGAAACAAGTACTATATACCAAGGGGCGTACAAACAACAATGATTCAGACCATTGAAACCATAATCTACAAGTCCAGGCAATGGAGACAACCTGGTTGACTTTGGTAGACGCTGGTTGTTCGAGCTATCATATTCTATAAATCACTCCAGGCAGGACTGACTGGATGGTCAATAGAACAGATCGACCCAAGACAGTCCTAATAATTTAAATAAATAAAATTTAACTTTTTTTTTTTTTTTTTTATAAAAACATCACTATATACAAATAAAATGAGTTTGCTGAGTGACAAGGCTGCTATAATATTTCCTATTGATTCAATTGATCAGATAAAGAGCTTCTATGTGCTCTGGGGGTTACTGTAGACCTTATAATATCGTAATCTACTGAAAAAATGTATATGGAATGTAACTGGAATGTTGAATTTGATCAGAGTGCCCTTATAGTTGAATGACGGTGCTTTAATATGCGATGCACTTAATTCCTCCATTGGGCTCACTACTGATAATCAGCCTTATTAAATTGCAAATCGGCCAATTGAATAGGGCTCTATATAAGCACACAGCATTTTTTTTTACAGACATTTTTAGTTAGTGAACTTCTATCCAAAAGCAAGGTCTTCACCAACTAAAAACTTCTGTAAATAAAATATGCTCTGTGCTTATATAGAGCCTTATTCAATTGGCCGATTTGCAATTTAATAAGGCTGAATATGTCACTGGAGACAGGTCCATACAATATATTTTGTGCACTGTCAATGCTATCTTAACCATCCAGATGTTTTGACTGAGGTGCTCTGTTCCACAAGTGGTTAATAAACTGGTCTAACACTAACTCTAAATATATGTGAACCGCTTGGAATAGCATTTGTACGAGAATTAAAGGTTGTTAGAAAATGGAGAATAGAGGGGTAATTAAAGCTCCCTGGGTTTTGTGGAGAGGGTATGTGGGAAGGGGTCTGTGGGGAGTGGTAACTGAGTTGTGTGAACAGGTAACGTTGAGCAGAATTTTCTTACGGTACTATCAGTTACTATTTGTACCCTCAATTTCTATTTGTAGTTACTACTGCTCCCAAAAACCCTCTACACATGCTGTAAGTTTCCCAACAATCTCTCTCCACATTAGTCCCACGCCATATCTATTTGGTTAAAAGTCTAACCAATCAGAATTCACAGAATAAAATCTATGTATTTTGATTGGTTAGACTTTTAACCAATCAGATATGGCACAGGAGAAATTCAAATTCTCAATTCTGATTGGCTGAAATCGGATTGAGACATATTTCAGCCAAACAGAATCTGCAAAAATGCTATGTAAGTTGAAGGTGTGCTCAAAAAAATGGTAGTCAGTGCATGATCTCCATTAGATGCCGTTTTAATAATAGAACGGCAGTTTTTTTTAAGTCTGAAGCCAATTTTCCCAAGGAGAAGGTGAGGACAAAGAGCCTCAATCAAGAAAGAAGAGGAAGGATACTTCAGTCAACATGGAAATGCTATTTATCTAGGGCTGAAGAGAGAGGACAAGAGTATCGATAATCGGCGACCATGTTGTTTGGTTTAATACCCTTAAACTGCTTAGATTATAAACTTTTAGAGGAAAGGGCCTTCTTTACCTTCTGTAGCAGTAAGTATGTGTTGGCGGTTTAGAAATAAATGATGATAATAATAAGGTTACATATGCAAAATACATCTATATATAAAATGGATAAAGACAAGATGGTGATATTTTGCCGGCATCGTGTTTCGTCCATTAGCCAATGTAGAAGTATTTGCTGCAGTAGAAGCCGTACATAGCAGTGGGAAAATGTGCTCACAATGGCTCTTGTTTCCTTGCAACTTGATAGACAAGCTCTTAGCATACGTTAGTAAGAGTAAATGCGCATTATCATTAGTATTCCTAAGGTGTATTGACAAATTAATAGGCAATATATTCCCTTTATAACTTACCTATTACTATAAAGAGGAAATTGCTTATGATCATACAGCTGCATAATGCTTCTGGCAACCTCAGATAATTGCCAGACCAGTCTACTGACTGTCACAGGTAGGATATACAATGTACAATTCAATGCACCATTATTCTGTAATTAAAAAGGAGAAAGCAGCTTTAATTAAGCACTCTGGCTTATATTATTTATAGTGTGTATGATACACACTTCAATGTTACTTCTATGTAAACAACCAATTTGCAAGGTTATATTTGTATTTATCAGTTTAGAATAGTGTACCACATTTTGCTATCATTACACTACCAACATTTTTTGTAATACAAATTAAGGACTCGATTACAAGACTCTTGTGAGTGAACTTTCCACGTCGGGAGCTATGTCGCTATTATATTCCACTGTGCAGCAAAGCTTTATGAGTAAACTCTTAAAGGTATATCTATGTTTCCCTGTTCTTTACTTTGTCTAATCTAGCACAAGCTGCTTATATCAGACGCACACATTACATTAAATTCACATACGGATTTATTTTGTTTAAAAATAAAACTTATTTACACACCCCCAAAGCTGCTTACATAGGCACAGTGTACCTCCCAATAGAAACACTGCATTTGGGTATGGATTTAAACCCTTTACTAACCTTCAAGCCAGCAGCAACACAATGCAAACATCCACACAGCAGTGTCAGGCTCCTCCTGCTTCCTGGTGCAGGGGACTACATATCCCATGAATACTTGCTACACAAACTGGCATCGTTGATTGATACAATTGTGCTAGCTGCCTGTGATTGGCCAAAAGAAATAATGAATGTAATGCTAATTTTAGCAGGGATTTTCAGGGGTGTTAATTATGAAAATCAAACTCAATCAGTTTAGCAAACTTTAGGTATAATAATGTTTATTTTGGTAAGTTTTCATGCTTGCATACACTGATGAGCCTCCTCTATCAGATGCATTCATAATCCATGAAACTTAAATATGCCTTTAAGAGTGATCGCTACATATGATATGGTCCCTGTGCTAAAGGAGACTTTACCTAAATTGCTATTAGATGGCTCCTGGAGGAGTTAGTGAACATCATCAGCCTTATTAAATTGCAATTCGGCCAATTCAATAGGGCTATATTTAAGCACTGTTAGAACTTGCTGAGTCTTATGAGAACATATATGCTGCCTTATTAAATTGCAATTTGGCCAATTGAATAGGGCTCTATATAAGCACAGAGCATATTTTTTTACAGAAGTTTTTAGTTGGTGTAGACCTTGCTGTTGGGTAGAAGTTCACTAACTAAAAACTTCTGTAAAAAAATATGCTATGTGCTTATATAGAGCCCTTTTTAATTGGCCGAATTGCAATTTAATAAGGCAGGATATAAGTTCTCATAAGACTCAGCAAGTTCTCACAGTGAGACCCTCAACCTCCGTCAAGAGCAGATAAACCCCTTACCAGACACTTAAGGAGCTAGTGTCCAAGTAGGACAAAATTGACTATAGAAGCCTTTCTAGTAGTTAACCCAGCCGTATACAACAATATTAAAGAACCATCTATTAAATCACAATGTCAATGATGTTAACCTACTCACTCTATTAAATACAGACACCAAACACATACAAAGTGACACCTCATTAATACAGAGTCCCAGGGGTTAATGCCTACCCACCTGCTTTACCAGTGTATTTATAACACCCCCTCAACAATAATCCTGTTTCAGCTTTCAATGTGCATCCCCTGACATTTAATACCATGTAATAAGTGTTAAATTAATATAAAATGTGATGCGTGCAAACTGCAAAGTTCCAGTGCAATAATAAGAAACCTCATTGTTTTGTCACAGTTTGGGTGGGAAACGGTTAAGTTGCAACCTTTACTGATATTCTACCATTTTACTCGCTACGGGAAATGCTGCAGGGATTTATACGCTATCTGGAAGCTGCTTACGTAACATGTAAAGACCCTCGATAATACTAATAAGCTATTTCCCTTATGTGACAACCCCTGGCTACATATCAGTAAAGTCTTCCTAGCCTGCTGGAGCCATGTAATAGCTACTTAAAATCTCCCATAAGATTTCTGGTAGCTATGTATCAGCCTTGCAGGAGATCTTACCGGAGCCATATAATCAAGCTCTTAGGTCTTTAAAATACAGCAATCTTATATTTTCCTCTGCAGAATAATACAATTATTGAGCTGGGAATATTCCACTCTCTACAGTGTTCAATAAAAGCGGGTGGGTTAACAAATATAAAGCAGTATACCACTGTACACAAGATGACTGACTCATATTGCTCTCTCTCTCTTCTTTCAGTGGCTGACAGATGGGTCTAGTGTGCTGTGGTCCAAAGGGTAATGGAGAGTCAGACATGACCGATCAACAATATATATAATTTTTTGTGGTTTCTGACGCTCCATAACCCTATGGACCATAGCATGCCAGGTATATCTGTGAGCCACTGCCCCTCTGAGCTCTCTCCAGCCCATGTGCATTGCTTCAATGACCTCATCTATCCATCTCTTGCCGCCCCCTTGCTCATGTGCCTTCAATCTTTCCCAGCATCAGAATACTGACTTCTCATAATATGCCCAAATGGTTGAGCCTTTCCCCAGTACCACATTTCAAAGGCGTCAATTCTACAGTGCTCAGCCCTCTTCATAGCCCAACTCTCACATCCTCTTCTTTATCTGATCTGCTTCTGTTAAGTCCTTACCATTTTTTCTTATATTAAGCCTACTTTGTTATGAAAGATTTCCTTGAGGTCCCCAATTTTCTTGAAGAGATCACTTGACTTTCCCGTTTTGTTATCTTCATCAGAGAGCAAATGTGCTTACTTAGTGTTCTTTATTTTAGAGATATTCTTTGTTGCTGTTTTCTGGATGAACTCATTCTATCTTCCATGTCTAGTCCCTTAAATCTATTCTTTACCTCCTGCATATTCACAGGGGATATTATTTATTTATTATCTACTTGGTCTTATGATTTTCTCTCCTTTCTTCAGTTTAATTCTGAACATTGCAATAAGAAGCTCATGATCTGAGCCACAGTCAGGTCCAGGTCTTGTCTTTGCTGACTGTATAGAGCTCCTCCATCTTTGGTTACAAAGTATATAGTCAATCTGATTTCTATATTTTCTACCTGGTTATGTCCATCTTGAATTCAACTGATCTCAATTCCTGTTTAATTTTGTATCTAAAAACTTGCACATTATTCCAGTTATATTCTGGTTCCCTACTTGAATATTCCAGTCTCCTATGATGAGAGGACCATCTTTTCTTGATGTTTTATCCTTGTATGAGGTGTTGAATATCTTTGTAGATTTGGCCAACTTTAGCCTTTTCAGTATTCATGGTTGGCACATAGACTTAGATTACTGTGATGTTGAATGGTTTGCCTTGAATTAAAAATAAAATAATTCTGTAATTTATTGGATTGTACCCGAGTACTTCTTTGGCCACCCTTTGACTGATTCTGACAGTGGGATTATTGATCACAATAGAAGATCTAGTGGTTGTCTGATATAAAGTGTCCCATTCCAGTCCATTTGAGTTCACTAATTTGAATGCTTTTAATACTCACCCTCTGCTCTTTCTTAGTAATGTGGTAGGCACATCTTCAGGAGTGGGTTCCCAGTTCCTTTCTACAGCGGACTGCAATTTGTCTGACCTCTCTGCAATGATCTACATCTTGGGTGACCCTACATAGTATAGCTCACTGATTCACTGAGATACATAAGCCCCTTCACCACAAGGCAGCAATCCAGATTGCTGGTGGTCACTTAAAACTTGCATTGAACAACACTGATCTAGATAGCATAGAGATGTTTATAACCCCCCCCCCCCCCCCCCAAAGGGATGTGAAAAAGCCACAAAAGGGCTGGGCCCAGGCCATAATCTGGGGAATTACTACAATTGACAAAATTACTTTTTAGATTATGGCCATGTTCTACAATACTGTTTTTTATTTTATTTCTCCAACTCCAACCTATATAAACAATTAGTAAAATGTATTTAAAATCTATTGCTTTATAAAAAAGATTTATGATGTTTTCCTGATGTTTATAAGCATTTACTGTAAAATTAGGTAAAATAATTTTAGTTATTTGTCACTATTTTGCTGTTGCATCTTAAGGTCCAATGTTATTCTACCAAACAATTTCCAGTTTAAACTTTAGCACATAGGATAATCTTGCCAACAATAATTACATAAGGTAAGGGGGCTTCGGATAATAGGCAAACCTCTGCGTAAAAGAAAGCACCTCACCAGTAATCATCTTGGGAGAGAGTAGGACAGCAGATGAGTTAAGGTCCCACCTCACTAATGAGAAAGCTCTCCGATTATTGCTTTTAGCCAATTTAGGTTGGCCACAGATAAAGACCACTTGACTCAACTCATCCAACGTTGTTCTGCTTAGTTCCAACATGATTACTGAATCTTGGCTCTTACTTATTTGTAATTACCTTCTTGTTTTGGAATTCACATTTCCTCTTGTTGTTATCTCTACATTATCTTTTTTTCATAGTTCTGTCATTGAGGTTCAAAGCAGCATCTTAAAACTTGACATTTCGGAGCAAGTTGTCTTGTGTTAAATTATGATTGGTTGATTTCATCAAAAGATTGGCGCTTTAAATGACACTAGGGTTATAGAGATTCTCATCTAAAGTCAAGGCAGACAGAGAGAGATTAATTATCACCGTCACAGCTTTACAAGAAAAAAGAGAAAGCTGGACTGGAGAGCCCTTGAATTTGGCTGAGCTATTTGTCCATCAATTGGAAAGTGCCAAGAAAAAGCCCAGAAGGATTAAAGACTCAGTCATTACAGATCTGGCTGCGGGACAAGAACATGTTTCTACTACACTCTGGGCAGCTTTCAAACTCGTCCAATGTCTGGGGAATACAGGAGTGATTGAAATGGGACAGCAATCGTGTCCATTGGATGAAGATGTAATCACTAACTGCCCGCTCCCGCTTGACACGTTCTAGGATGTAGAGCCAAGTTAGACACAGCCACCACTTGGGTTAGTTTTGGCTCATAATATTGTACATTGATCAAAGAATATGATATAATGAGTCTTTGGGAAAGAGATAAGACACCTTTCAGAATATTTAGATCTATTTTCAACACAAAATGATTGCCTATTTTACTGCGTTCCGCAATACAAATTCAAATATACTGGACCCCATATATTGCACAGGTTATTGCACATCTTATATAAAAAAATGTAAAATTAAAGACACATTGAAAATGTCCTAATTCTGGTAGTAAATTAACTTTACTGAAAAAGATATTTGTAATTGACTTGTTAAAAAATCTAGTTTGAATATTGGCTTCGATAGGCATAAAATTATGTTTCAAGATTTAGCCAGGTGATGTAAAATGTAAAATAAGAAATTAAATTTTTTTGTTGCATTTACTCAAACTACTGTACAAAATGATCAAACAGTAAAAATTGTTCATGGTACAGGTGGGTTGAGGTGGGACAGTTAGGAAATGTTTGTTACTGTATTGGTGCAATGGGTCATGGGCCGTTTCACCACAGGGAGAGATAGTAGGAAAAGTTGGAGGATTAATAAGAATGGCCTGGTCAGTGCATTCTTATATAGCTTTACATGCAGGCTCGGATTTACCAAAAAGCAGAATAGGCAGGTACCTAGGGACCTCTGCCTGCAGAGGGCGCCATGATTTTGCATTTAAAAAAATGTACTGAAACACACTTAGAATTGGTAGAACAGACTTTGTGATGTACACACCACTCCTTGCAGGAAGTGCTTTTTCTTGGGGGAGGGAATAACACAGCTCCCCTCTGATTGGCTTAATTGTGCTGCTTATCAAGACTCTTCCTCTCTTCCTTACAAAGCATGCTAGATGGTTTAGTGTCAACTACACACAAAACAACAACCACCTCTACTATTCTCCCTGCATGTCTCTCTAGGAAATGTACAGAGCTGAGATATTTGAGTTAATATAGATAGATCTGTCTTTATGTATACCTGTTTTAGCACTTTATCACAGGATCTTAATCAATGGGTTTTCTCTGCACGCTAGGAATTCTGGGCGGCAACTTAGAAATGGTTATATAATTATATACACACATATGCATATATATATATATATATATATATACATATATATATATATACATCTTATGATATCTAGATAATTTTCCTATAGAACTTTTTGTGGACTGCTTAAAGTGATATAGCAGAGATTCTAGATTGTCACCTGTGCTGTTGGTTGCACGGAAAAAAAAGACTAGTCAGGCTCAGGAAACTGCATGGAAAGCAATGGAAAACAATGGACAACATTTCTCATTGGTTAACCAAGTAATAAAGGTATTGAGGTCACATTAACAAAAGATTACAATCTTGTTTTGTAGGTGGATCTGAAAAGGCTGATTAAAAAATCATTATTACAAACTTTAATGTTTGTTTACTGTTGGAAAATGCCTTTCAATTGATACAGTATTTGTTATAGTTATATGGTAATTATACCATATGTAACGGAACCCATCACTGTTTTATGGTTATGGTTAAAATATGATCACATTGCTGTACTGTAGATATGTTGTTTTATGTTCTACAGAATATATTGGCTCAGAATATTACAGCTACTAGGCTAATAGATAATCCAATTACAGAGACTCCTCATAAGATAAGGAAGTCTATTGTATAAAGTGTTTTCATTATGAGACATAGAACAAAGAAGTATAATCTGATCAATGTCTGATTGTATCAAAGTAGCCAGGTAGCCTCAGGGAGGTGTGGCCACACCTATTGTCCCCCTATGTGTATTGTGTGGCCAACTATGGGGGATGTGTATTGCTTGTGGGAAGAGATGTATAAATATATTTCTGCATAACAAAATAAAGACAGTATTCTTTGACTCCCAATTGAGTGTCGTCCAATATGGGAGGTTGGGGATGGTGAGACTGTAGTGCTTCTTGGATATTTTACCGTATACCAGCGGAGATATTGGATTCGTGTTCCAACTCCATTACACCATATTTGGAATCTCTGCTATGTCCCTTCAACACAAACTATAATATTGCATATATTTGAATTTGGGGGGGCAACTGAGGAGCCTTTGCCTATGGGGCACCTCTGGTGTTAAATCATGCCTGTTCACATGATACCATATTTTGGACCGCCATTGTGTCCTTTTATCCAAGAGACAAGCATATTCATGTAAAGTTGTATTTTGTTGCACAGCTGCTGTAGTTCGGGAAGAACTTTACATCTTTGTAAGCTGTGAAACAAAATCACATTAGCAGTTGTGAAAGCATTACAGATAACGTTCAGTTTACCAAAATTGTGTCATGGGTGCCTCCATCTTGGATGGCGAGGCAGAATGCACTAAAGATAATGGTCCCAGTCCCTCAGGGGCATATCAGTAATTAATGGCGTTGCTCTTGTTAACAAAAATGTCAATCTATGTGGATAGATCAGATATTATTATTATTAGAATCCTTTATTTGTAACTTGCCAACATAGGGCCCTATTCCATTGCTTAAATCGTAATGTTATACACACTTAAAACCACTCTTAATTTTGACACATATTCTATTAGCTACTCGCAATCCAATTACGAGTTACCCACCCACAATCACTACGGCCAGCCAAAGACGCAACATAGGGCTTACATCTCCATTGATTTTTGCACAGCTTGAACATTACATGCTCTAAATAATGAAAGTTACATAAAATTGATATTCTATTAGAACTTTACGTGTAGCTCGCAAATAAAGTCTGATCTGCAACTAGAAAAAGTATCACTATTCTGATAAAAATATTACGACTACTAAAGCGCCTTTTCAAAAACTTATAGCTGTAATAGCAATTAAATACACAATACTGTACTTTAAAAGCACGGGGAAGGCATGGGAAGACATTAGAATTAATTGCAGTCTCAAATCCACATATTATTTTTAACTGTTATTTCTGAGTAATATTGATCCCAGGATTTAAGAAGTTAATACATATCATGAAACCCACATGGACTAGAACAGATGATCTAATGCATTTTATAAAATGCTAAATTGCTTGATTGCGAGTCCATTCAGTAAATATTACTTATCTCATTAATTCTTAGCCTCCGATTGCAAGTTACGTCTAACTTCCATGTGTTACAGATGAGTCTCATTTACTATTGGCTGTGTTTAAGAATTTAATGGGCTTTCTTAAATATTGTCAGATTATATGATCACGCCCCCTGAAATCTTACTTAAAAAGGTTGAAAGACTTAAATTGCGGGCTTGAGTCAATAGAATACATCTAAACATTTAGAGAAAAAAATCACCCGCAGCAAAAATTAGGGGTCAGAGTCACCTACGGGCTTCTACTAGAATAGGCCTCATACTTTTGTTTGAGCTAAAGCACCTTGCAAGATTGAAAACTTGCAAACTTACAATCTAAAAGCAAATGTCTGCTGTTATTAAAGCAAAATTTTATAAAATAATTTGAAATTTGGACTTATTTATTTTAAACTTGCTGTACTGTAGCCCATTACCAAGCCAAGTTATTCATAAGAGCATAGTATAAATATAGCACTTCAGTGGTTCTTCAGTGGTCCAATGACTATCTCAGCCTAGTAACCCGTTTGCAATCTGTTTTTCTTACATTCCTTGATGAGCTCCTGTAACCACTTGATGATAATCTGCCTTCTGGTTAACTCATCTCTTGAAATCCCCTCTTGGCAAATGGGATCTTATTGTGTGCAGGGATATCTCAGCACTTGTTGTAATAGTTTCCATCAATCCTTTGCGTGTTTTATTGAACTAAGATAACTTGTACAATCCTTCCAGTGCTAGCCATAGTATGAGATTGAGATGTGTGGGTTATAATGGATTTACTGTATTATGGACAACACTGACTAAACAGTGCAATATCATGGACACACTATGGGATCAGAAAACTTTTTACATCTTTAGAGGTTTGTGTTTTAAAGGACTACTATGGTGTAAGAAAAACTGCAATTGTTTGTAAAATAGGTAACAAATAAACAACATAAGCAGCTACGAACATAAAAAACATTATTAGAATCTTTCATCCTGTCTTTGTTTCATTACTTCTTGTGAACTGGAGCATGATGGGTATGTATTCTTGCCTATAAGTGTAGGGATGGTATAGGCAGAGAGAAGAGAGACGGGTCAGGAGGATCTGTTAAATAATTAGATTTGACATCTACCCCATTCTTCCTGTACATGTTTAGAAGCAGGCTGCTTGCATCAATAAATGCAAGTCCCACTCTCCAGGAATGTAAATGCCCCTCTCACACATGCAGCTTTCACCAAAGTATCATTGACGACTCCAGGCTTCATAAGATGCAATATAATATATATTTCTCATTGACAACTAGATTTAAGACTTTTCACTTGAATAATTATGCTCTTAGTCAGACCCATTGGTGATGATAGATAAAACTCTACATGATACCATATTTGAAACCTCCCCTGTGTCCAAGAGGCAAGCATAACTACTAAAAAATCATGTAATATTGTATTTTCTAGCGCATATATCATGGGTGCTTCCAGAACATGCGTCAAAATATATTGTAGCATATTGGAAGCTAGTTTTATGACTTCCCCTGCCTTATTATGCTATTAAGTAGACTCAAGGCTTTATATATATATATATATATATATATATATATATATATATATATTATATAGTTTTGTGTTATAATGTTACCATTGTACACATTAATACACAATCATGTTATAATAAACAATAGAGGGACTGCAAATTATTGGAAATATGAAAGGTTAGATCTTTTCAGAGATAAATGCCTTGCTTTAATCACTTATTGTGTAAAAGTGTTTCTTAATGATTATTGTGATCTACTGATCTTTACTTATCTTTTTATGATTTTAGGTAAGTAATTTGCTTTTTATCTATGTTAAGAAGCATTTTTCTTCCTTTTTTGGTGGTTATTTCTTTTAAGGATCACAGTAGTTCACAGCCGTATTATGTAACAAACTAATAAGTAATAGCTGTGTAAGCTAGATTAAAGGCACACGAAGAAGGGCACAGCCGTGGTGAAGATGGATGGATGCGGTTATTGGAGCAATGAACATGAGCTTGAGGGAGCTTAGAGGAGCAGTGACTGACAGATGTGCCTGACGTGCTGCAGTCCATAGGGTCCCGGAGAGTTGGACACGACTGAATTACTAAACAACAAAAAGCTATGAGAATAAAAACATTTTTGAGAAAGTGTTAGTTTTGAAAACAATTTTCCATTTTGTTTGGCTTCAGCACTTTGATAGCTTGGTGCTTGAGTGCTGTGGTTATGTTATCTATCAGAGGGAGAGAGGTGGGGGAGGCTGTAGCAATGGGAAGAAAATGTAGCTTTAGGACATTTTCTTCCAAGTTATACTCTTAGTTAGACTCAAAGTTTACCAACATAAATAATTTTTTCACCTTACACTGGTCCTTTAAAGAGACACTGCACATGTCGTCTAAATGGTGGATTGTTATTCAATTCTTGAGGCATCAAATCTTATGCCCCTCAGCATAAAATTCTCATCTCCCTCAGAAATCCAGGTAATTGCACACATTGTATGTGTTTTATTGATTAGTTTTTTTGCTGATTTATTCTACAACATACTTATAATAATGCAGCTTAAATGGAGCTGTGGGGGGGGGACATTTGTTGGGACTAATTGGAATGATATGCAAACAAATACCTAGGTACAGTCACTCCTCACTTAGAGCCTCATTCAATTGCGAGTTGCCCAATTGAATAGGGCTCTATTTAAGCACATAACATATTTTTTATACCGAACTTTTTAGTTACTGAACTTCTATCCAAAATCAAGGTCTTCACTAAGTAAAAACTTCGACCAAAAAATATGTTATGTGCTTATATAGAGACCTATTCAATTGGCAAAATTGCAATTAAATGAGGACCTTAATGACCAAGTTCCGGTCCTGCGATTTGCTAAGCGAAGAGCCGACCATTACCGATATTTCAAGTGTACTATACTTATACCAAAATTACATTTATACAAAAAAGACATTTTAAGGTCGTAGAGCTGGTTGTACGTCCGAGTGGTCACTAAACTAAAGTGAGGAGGGACTGTAGTTTATTTTAATATTAAAAACAGGGAACCTTCCATATCCCATTAAATTAACATCTACCTCCAGCTAGCAACTCGGCCATGTATACATCAAATGACTAATGGCACCTTCCTACACCATTAGCCACAAAATCTGCCTTTACTGTGGGTAATTACCAACTGTTCGTGGTAGCAATAAATGACTTATGGCTTTTTAAACAAGCCCGTTAACTCCCACTTTAGAGTATCACATCGGCATCTGCCTCTGCCTTTAATGTCTGGACATTTTGTAGACCCGAACAAAATCTACCAAATTTAAATTCCGTCCGGAATCATCAAAGGCCCCAGCTGTGACTTTGTAACAAGGCAGAAACCTAAGAACAATCCTAAAACATTCCGGGGAAGCTTCTCAGATCAACTTTAGAAAAAAAGCTGCAGTTCACTTCTGGTAACTTCTCCGTTGATTTGATTCCTGTCAGGAAAGGCAAAAACACCTCCCCGACAAGAGCCTTAACAAGCAAATTCTTCAAAGGTGTTTCTTTCTCCTCATTAGCCACTAATTGAAAGGTTGCTTGGGTTATTTTTTACCTCAAAAAAATAGAAAAAAATGGACAGGCTGTGCCAAAAGTTTCACAGCAAATCAAAACAAAGCCTTTTCTTCGCTGGGCTATTTTGACCACTTTGCTAAGCTGTGAGGCCTTTGTGTATTATTATGTATGGTTTCCATTCAATGACATGACTGAAAAAGAATGTAAAATCGTCTAAAAAGCTGAAATTTCTGAACAATTAATAGCCCGACCAGGCCTGGCTGGTGAGGGGGGGGCTTTAAAAACACAATCAAAGCGTCAGATTTGTTCTATTTTTTTGTAGGCCTCTATGGCTGGCACCTGGAACTGTTGGAATGGCCTCCCCAGCTCGACTAAATTAAGTGACATTGCAGCACAGCAGGCCATCGCTAAAAGGGAAAAATGCCTTCTATAAAAATGAAATCTTAATGCATTCCACTACAAAAGACTCAAATAAATAATAGGACCTACAGGGAAAGTCAGGGCCGCGTCTACTTTTCAGTCAGGGCGCCTGACTAGATTCTTAACCCTTCCAAACCTTTGATGACCTGGTATTTGCAATGAATATACTTGATCTTTAGGTATGAAGGCTGGTTAGATCATGTGACAATTAGAATATGACATTTTGTACTGTTGTATAAGCACATCCAAGTTGTGCGTCCAGGTTTAGAAGAATATAATGCTATTTATCATTTTTTTGCTATAAAAAGTCATATTTTATTTGGTATTTTCAGTTAAAAATATGTATTGTGTACAATTATTTGGTAAAACTTTAGACTCTGGGAACTTTTCCTGTTTATGCCCTCTACTGCGCCGGGGCTTTGTTTTTAGGGTTAAGGTTTATGGTTAGGATTTAGGGGTTTTGTTTAGGATTAGGGATTATGGTTTAGAGTCAGGGATTAGAGAGATAACACATAGTAAAATAGTGGCGTGTACAGAGGCGTGCTGCGGCCAGCAGGTGGAGCGCCAGTGACGGGCAGATAACAAGAAAGATCCGACTTTGGTAGTCTGACATGATAACAATACTATATAAGACACGCCATGGTCATTATTATTATTACTGTTATTTATTCTGCATCAGCATTTTCTGTAAAATAAGGTACAGAGGGTTCAATTAGTACATTTTAGAAGTTACAGACAAAGCAAGTATGGGTTGCAACTATTTTAGCAAGCTGGCTCCTACTGAGCATGTGCAAGGGATGGGCAATATGTCAATTGAAGCTTATCTGTTTGACCAGTGAGTCAACAAATCCGACCCCATCAATTCCAAAATAGATAATAAAACACACCGCCTTAAACCCATAGCCAACAGGAATTAGGAAGGTACAACCCGTTTAAATGCACAATATAATATGAGTTTATTGTCCTTAGCCGAATAAACTGAATCAAGAAATTATTCAAGCTAATTTAATGTGCTAAAATGTTGATCGTAGTATATAATAATCTGCCTTATTTATTAACTTTTTTATTTAAGAAAATGTAATTACAACAGTGCATATGGTGATGTGTATGATACAGAAATGATTTCTTGTAGAGAAACAGCATTGAATATATATATTAAGATATTTTTACATTTTTACCAATAGATACAGTACCTTGCAAAAGTATTCACCCCCCATTACAGCCTTAAGTTCAATGTTTTGTTAATCTGAATTTTATGTGATGGATCAGAACACAATAGTCTAAGTTGGTGACGTGAAATGAGAAAAATATATACATAAAACATTTTTTTAGAAATAGAAAACAGAAAATTGGCATGTACGTATGTATTCACCCCCTTTGTTATGAAGCCCATAAAAAACTCTGGCGCAACCAATTACCTTCAGAAGTCACATAATTAGTGAAATGATGTCCACCTGTGTGCAATCTAAGTGTCACATGATCTGTCATTACATATACACACCTTTTTTGAAAAGGCCCTAGAGGCTGCAACACCTAAGCATGAGGCACCACTAACCAAACACTGCCACGAAGACCAAGGAACTCTCCAAACAAGTAAGGGACAATGTTGTTGAGAAGTACAAGTCAGGGTTATAAAAAATATCCAAATCTTTGATGATCTCCAGGAGCATTATCAAATTTATCATAACCAAATGGAAAGAACATGGCACAACAGCAAACCTGTCAAGAGACAAAATTCACGGACTGGGCAAGAAGTGCATTAATCAGAGAGGCAGCACAGAGACCTAAGGTAACCCTGGAAGAGCTGCAGAGTTTCACAGCAGAGACCGGAGTATCTGTACATAGGACGATAATAAGCCGTACGCTCCATAGAGTTGGGCTTTATGGCAGAGTGGCCAGAAGAAAACCATTACTTTCAGCAAAAAACAAAATGGCACATTTTGAGTTTGCGAAAAGGCATGTGGGAGACTCCCAAAATGTATGGAGGAAGGTGCTCTGGTCTGATGAGACTAAAATTTAACTTTTTGGCCATCAATCAAAACGCTATGTCTGGCGCAAACCCTTCACATAGCATCATCCAAAGAACACCATCCCCACAGTGAAACATGGTGGTGGCAGCATCATGCAGTGGGTATGTTTTTCAGCAGCCGGGACTGGGAAACTGGTCAGAGTTGAGGGAAAGATGGATGGGGCTAAATACAGGGATATTCTTGAGCAAAACCTGTACCACTCTGTGCGTGATTTGAGGCTAGGACGGAGGTTCACCTTCCAGCAGGACAATGACCCAAAACACACTGCTGAAGCAACACTTGGGTGGTTTAAGGGGAAACATGTAAATGTGTTGGAATGGCCTAGTCACAGCCCAGACCTCAATCCAATAGAAATTCTGTGGTCAGACTTAAAGATTGCTGTTCACAAGAACAAACCATCCAACTTGAAGGAGCTGGAGCAGTTTTGCAAGGAAGAATGGCAAAATACCCAGTGGTAAGATGTGGCAAGCTTATAGAGATTTATCCAAAGTGACTTGGAGCTGTGATTGCTGCAAAAGGTGGCTCTACAAAGTATTAACTTTAGGGGGGTGAATAGTTATGCACATTGACTTTTTCTGTTATTTTGTCTTCAAAGTTGTGGGCCTGTTCTGTAAATTAAGTGATGCAAATCCTCAAACAATCCATGTTAATTTCAGGTTGTGAGGAAACAAAACACAAAAAATGTCAACGGGGGTGAATACTTTTGGAAGGCACTATATATATATATATATATATATATATATATATATATATATATATATATATATATATATATATATATTTATATATATATATACTAGTGACTTGCCCGTCAAAAAATGACTCAGTAAAATTGTATGGCAAGTAATGTTGTTTGGTCGAGACATTAATTTTGTTGGTGGTCCGAGATCCTTTGGCGTTCTTTGCAAGGCTGTTGGTGGTAGTATTTTTTTTCTGATAGGCGCTTTTGCTGTTATTGTTTGGTCTGCAGTGATCTGTTTTTACGCTTATTGCAAGGCTTTGTGTACTATGAGCAGCATTGGCGCTCGTTGTGAGTCGCGCAGTGAATGGCTTTTGTGTTTATTGTGAAAGTGCATTTTTTTGGGTGTATATGTTTTTTTGAATGCTAATTAAATAATTAATAAATTAATAAATGAATATACTTTACCTATTTTTATGTAATATATGCAGGAAGCATTGTGTTGAAATGCTGGCAATCTGTTTTGATGTTCCTACAGCATACAATGTTGGTTTGCACTGTTGTGGAGCTGATGTGTAGGTGTCAGTAATGTGTGCAGTATAGTGTAAATAGGCTGCGTGCGCGAGGAAAAGCCGTTAGGGTAGCTGTGTACTTCCACATTGTGTAAGTTAGTGTTGTAAAATGGCGGGGAATCTGTGTGCTACGTGGCTGTGGATGATGTAGCGTCCTTGGTAAGAGTGTATCTTGTAGCTCATACAGATTTTTTGATAAGCCGTATGTGCTTGGTGGTGTTTTGCGTCTTTAGGGTCCTGTAGCCTCATTTTCGTTTCGTTTTCGGTGGCCATTTTTTCTCTCGCTTATGGGATCTTCGTGTGTCTAAACTCGGGAATTTGGAGTTAAATTGAGGTGTAACTTCACTTGCAGAGGTCCTGGTTGCCCCACCTTTGCTTAGGGTAATCTTTTTATGTATTTTTTGTGTGCATGTATTGTGTTTTTAATGTTTTCAGTTGCGTGCGGTTCGGCCGTTAAGGTCGTATTTTTGCGAGGTCGTGCGTCTTGTGTTTTTTTAGTCTGTAGATTTTCCGTTCTAAGTCCCGCGGTTTGTATTTTTTTGTGTAAGTCCGTATATAGTAAACGTGTGTTAGATGTATTTTGACAAAGTGCCGCTTGTGCGGGTGTTTGTAACCGCGTGTGAGGCGCCGTAGAGCCTCCACTTCCGCAAATGCAGCCCCTCGCTTTGCGAGGGTCAGCATTTGCGCCCTGCAATGAGCCTGTGGCTCATTGCAGCCGACGTGGGAGCCTCCACCTCCACTTCGCGAGGGTCCGCATTTGCGGTCCGAAAGTCGTAGGGGGTTGTAGGGATGAGCGCCTGTGGCGCTCATCTCCAGCAGAGCAAGGATCGCGTTTGGCGCTCCTTGACAGCAACTGCGGCCCTCGCTTCGCGAGCCTGCAAGCGTAACAACAACTCGCATTGCTGACAACTATATATGTGATATATATATATACATTTTTTTACTAAATATGTATGTAGATCATTCAATGATTTTTAAATTATACCTGAACTCACACGCAACACTCAATATTGAAATGCAGTGTACTGTAAATAATGAGGTATTGAACAGCTCTTATTGGGACATAATAGCTCTGGAAAAGAAATAAATATGTCTGCCAATTGAGTCATGTGATCTAGTTGCCATAGTAACCACAATGCCAGTTTGCAATAGCATATGAATAAACAAACACGTATTGATTTGTGGTTTAAACTAGAAACAACATTGTAGTTGTATTACTGAAACCTTACTGTTTAAAAGGCCACTTTAAGCACAAATTGATTCCCACAAGACCATCTTTGTAATGTGCTTAAATATTGATCTGAGTATATAATAATCTGCCTTAATTAAGCATGCACCTCTGGTACTAATGTTTGTATATAATGGAATTCAAATGATCTATTTCATGACCATATAAAAAAAAATCCAGACCTTTCCTGTTGTATGCCTGCCCGCTGCTGCTTGCTCCCACTCAGATCTGCCCACTCCCACACCGATCTGCCCGCCGCAGATCGATATTCGATATTCTATTAGACCGTAGAGCTAGAACGCAAATAAAGTCTGACCCGCAAATGAAAGAAGTATCACTTTTCTGTCAAAAATATATTACGAAAACTGAATAGGACTCGCAAGGACTTTTTCAAAAACATATTAGAGCTGTAACAGCAATTAAACATACAATACTGTACTTTAAAAGAGAAGGCATGGAAAGCCATTGGAATTAATTGCACAAAAGCCTCAAACCCACAAACATGCAATTAAAAAATATTATTTTTAAATGTTATTTCTGAGAATTATCGATTTCAGGACTCATGGGGTTAATACCTATCATGATACCCACATGAACTAGAACAGATGCTCTAATGCATTTTATAGACTGCTTGATTGCGAGTCCGATTGGCAAATATGACTTATTGGCACAAATTAATTTGTAGCCTCCGGTTGCATTTACGTGTAACTTCCATGACTTACTGACGCCATGATGACGGTCTCATTTACTATATGCTGTGACTAAGAAGTAGATTACGGTTTTGCTTAAATATTGTCAGATCATATGATCACACCCCAGAAATCCGACTTAAAAAGGCAGAGATTACGAGTTAAGGTTTAAGGAGGTAAATTGCCAGCTGGAGACAATAGAATACATCTAAACAGCGTTTGTGGCTTCTAATAGAATAGAACTTGTTGTTTTTAGTGTGTTTTTAGTGTTAGGGTTATTGTTAAGGTTTAGGGACTCGGTTTAGGGTTAGAGTAGTGGCAGATAATACAGAGTAAAATACTGGCGCACGCAAATATGGAATTTTATAATATTTCACTGTATTTTTTCTTTTGTGGAAACAAATAATTTACTCTTATCATTTGGTTTTAGCTATAAATTTTAACATTAACTCTCAGATAACATTGAGGGTCTTTATTTTGACCCCCTACAGAGACAGACAAGCAGACTCTAATCCTAATTAGCGCATCAAAGCAACTAATTAATATGTGTAATCATCATATAAATGTGCATATAAATACAGCAACAACAAAATTGAATTTCCCATCTCTGATTCACTTTTAAAAAAAAAATGGATAACACAACATGTAGCCATTTTTTCATGCTCCTTACGAATAATGTAAAGAAACAGTAATGACAGAGCCTATTTAATCCTTTAATCTTATGTTAAGTGGGCTAGAGGCACAAAGGACATTGGCATGTCACTACCCAGAATCCTTAGCAACAGTGAAAATATTGTTCACTGGGTGGTTGTGTGTGAAAATAGGTCTCCTGTGGAAGCGAGATCTCTTCTCTCCACTTTAGAAAAAAAAGGATAACACAACATAATTTTCAGAATACACTCTTGATTTTGGGGTGACTGAGTTCTTTGGTCACCCTAATTTACTCTACTTCTTGTACAGTTATAGTGCAAAATAAATCCTAATAATAAGTTGATTGGTATCTATTATTTCCCTTCTGGGTTGCTACCTTGTTATGATGAAGGGGTTGGGTATATAAGTAAAGCTGTGAGCTATACCATGTAGGGTAACCCAAGATGGGCAGGTCAAAGCAGAGAGGTTAGACAAATTGCATTCCACTGTAGAAAAAACTGGCAACCCACTCCAGTTTCTTTGCCATGAAAACCTTATGGATAAGCACAACCAGAAGCACAAACAGATGTGCCTGGTGTGCTGCGTCCATATGGTCACCGAGAGTCAGACACAACTGAAGGACTCAACAACAACAACATCTATTATTACTGAATTAAAAGACATTGAAAAGGTTAAATAATTATGGCTGTGCTGTTAAAAGTGCATGTAAAACCAGAATAACCTGACAGCGCTGCAGATTTTCGAGCGAGTATAAAGCATTTTTTTGCACATTACACAAAGATCAGCAGAAGGTTTGACGTGAGAAGAAGTCTGGAGAAGGCGTCCTTGGTAAACGAGGATGCTGAAGTGGTAACTACAAATCATCACGAAAAAAGTGCAAGATCATGATCTGGCACCGCGCGGACCCTGGGGCGCAATACGCAATAAAAGATACCGAGATAACTAGTACTCACACCGATCCCAAATTACAATTACTGTAATGTGTTACCAAGACAACACAAAGCACTTGATTTTCATATTTATTTCCAAATCCATTAACATTATGTACCGTACGCTTCAGATACATAATGCATTAATCACAGAAAAGCACAGGATAACATATTGTTTGTTTTTTACATATCAAATATTTTTATACTGTGATAAGAAACACAGCAAAACACAGCATTTTTTCTATTAGAAACATGATTTTTGTACTATTTTTTAAAGGCCAATGAAATTATATATCTTTTTAACTAATATTTATCATGTGTTCTCCCTACTTTTTATCTCCAATTTTATCTACACCTTTTTTTTTACTATACTTTTTAACTATATTTCAGTTATTATCTCTACTTATAGTTCTAGTTTTATTTCCACTTTCCAAAAATGGAGCTACAAAGCAGAGTTAAAAAGTGGCGACAGAAAAAATATATGCAAAAAAAAACAGTTATATCGATCCCGCCAATCTATGTTTTAATACATATAATAAAAATCGCATGGCTAGAATATCATATTCACCGCTTTTGTCAATATTGCATTATATCTGGAATGTGGGTCCGATCGTAACTTGTAATTGAAACCCGTAAGACTTTGAAATCCCACCTCCATTTTTCAGTGACGTAAGTATGACGATCTCTATTGCCATTGGCTCAATCGAAACGCATACCTACGGGTTTGACTAATTGATCACGTTCACGGACGCACATCCAACGTTCGACAAATGGTTTACGGGTTTGCCTCTCAAGCCTGTAACTCGCTCCCGCAGCTGTTACGGGTCTCACTTGTCACTTACGGGCTTCGAATTTAATAGGGTTGTAAGTGGCCACATGCTTTTACAACTTGTGGTCAAACTTTTTCTTTTGGACCCATTCCCTTTTGGCCAATGGTGTGGTTCCATTAGAAATGGGTTGAGGCCCAGCTCCCTTTAAAGCAGGGTCCTGCTGGGCCGCACACAGGCCTGGATTTGTGGATTTCTCTGCTAAACCCAGGTGAGACTATTGCTTCTTCATTGACTCACCTGTGCACAGAAAGGAAATCCTCAACTCCAGGCCTATGTGCCGCCCAGCAGGACTGAACTTGGACACCCCTGCTTTAAAGGGACATGGAAGGATACTGCATATTCCTAGGAATATAATATACCTGTGTATCGCTGTACTTTTTTTTAAACAAATGCTTAAAAGCTTTATTTTTTTTCCTAGGTAGTTTCTTCCTTCTGCAGCTCTCATAGCAACAAATCAGTGTCTCATAGAACCAATCTGTGGCAACATGCTGCTTGAGAGAGGTCACTGACAGGCTAATTTGAAACACTGCACTTCACAGGCTGTGTATTCATGAGCTGCATGAGATACAGAGGACAGACCCAAACATGTACAGATTGTTTGCTTTTTGGCAGAAAAAAAAACAGAGCTTACAATCGCTTCTTGCGCTGGACTGTGACTTCTCTGATTGGTTATATGCCGCGTGCCTACAAATTTAAAGGGATGTAGAAGGTTCCTGGATGTTACGAGGTATAAATATAACTGTGTATCTATTTACTTGTATGTACTTTATTTTATTAAGAAGTCTTTATAAGCCCTGTTTTTATTGTCTACAATCAAACAAATAGTCCCTGTATGGGGCTGCCCTCTGCAGACCCATACAGACTGTAGGGCTGAATGTTCAGTGTCATAGCCTGACAGGGACCACATCTCAGCAGTTTGATCCGATATAAAGGTCACTGTAATAATATTTTTTTCATAAAAAACAGTATATTTTAATATATACCTAAAGTCGTATTTTAAGACACTGTGTAGCACTATGAGTATCGTGCATCTCATTGACTTCCCTGGATCTCTTCTTACTTTAATTCTCTGATATTTTTAGCACCTCTAAACCCATCCACCAATGTAAAAAAAGTACCTTCTAGTATTTAGTTAATGGGATATTTCTTTAGAAGAGTGAGAAGTTTGCTGCTTCTTACATTGTGAAGATCAGAAGACGGCCGTACCTTACACATTGGATTAGCAGACTTGGGACATTATTCAATTGGATCCAACACATTCTCCAAAACCTGCATGAAATTCATTGAATCGGCAAAAAACTCAATTATCTCTTCTGTACAACTGCATAAATTTACATAAGTGTGTACTATATATATTTTACTTGGATATATGATTAGATATATTTGGAATAACTTAGAAGAAAGTAGCATTTGTTAAAAGGAAGGAATGAAGTGTTAGCTATATAATGAGGGTCATCAACACCATTGCGATGTGACATTTTAACTGATTAAAGAATGTCACTTTATACATAAAAGGGCATAATAGTAATGAGTGTTTCCAAATTCTTATCTGAAAATAATTTACATTATAATCATAAATCAATATAAATGTTCTTGTTATTGTTTAGTCATTCAGTTGTATCTGACTCTCCTTGACCCTAGGGATCACAGCACACTGGTCACATCTCTGAGCCCCATCAAGCCCATGTATCCATCTCTGCCTCTGTCGTCCCCTTCTTCTTGTGCCTTCAATCCTTCCCAGCATCAGAAATTTCTCTAGGAAATCCTGACTTCACATGATTTGACCAAATATTTGAGCATCAACCTCATGATCAAACCTTCCAGTGAACAGTTTGACTTGATTTCCTGTAGTATTGATTATTGGATCTTCTTACAGTCCAATGCATTCTAAGTAGTTTTCGCCAACATCACAATTCAAAGATGTAAATTCTACGGAGCTCAGCCTCCACTTTGGACCAGCTCTCACATTAGTATGTTACTACTGGGAATACCATAGTTCTAACAGTAAGGAACTTTGTTAATAATTTAATATATTTTCTTTTTAATAGTTTGTCCAAGCTTGCCATAGCTTTCCTCACCAGCAGGCCAGCTTTTGAACTCTTTTATTTTACCCTCACGAATAGGTCATTTAGTTCCTCCTCGCTTTCAGCCATCAGAGTAGTATCATCCGCGTATCTAAAGTTGTTGATATTTTTCAGAGCATTCATTTAAATCCAGCTTTGGAGTCATCCAGTCCAGCCTTACGCATGATGTACTCCATGTATAAGTTGAGTAAATAAGGTGACACTTCTTTCCCGATCTTGACCCATTTGGTTGTTCCATGTTCGGTTTTGACCGTGGCTTCTTGGTCAGTTTGATTCGTTATGCCTTTCCAGAACCCAGCTTGCACATCTGGTAGGTCTGTGCCCATATATTGTTGGAGCTGAGCTTGCAGAACCTTAAGCATTACCTTGCTGGCATGTGAAATAAGTGAAATAGTTTGATAATTGGAGTTCTCTTTGGCACTGCCTTTTTTGGGATTTGGATTTAGACTGACTTTTTCCAGTTCACTGGCCATTGTTGAGTTTTACATATTTTTGGCATAATGTAAGCAACACATTCACAGCATCATCGTGAACTCCTCATCCATCAACTCCTGCTCCTTTGTTAACCAGCAAGGCATCCTAGGGCCCATCTCACTTCACTCTCCAATATGGCTCCAGCTCATTAGAAAAACTATTAAGGTTATCAATGCTGTTAAGATCATCCATGTATAGATCCAATTCTCTTGACTTTCCCATTCTTCTTTACATCGCTTATTATAAAAGGTCTCCTTGTCTCTTTGTGCATCCTCTACAGTTCTGCATTCAGTTGGACAACACTTTTCCTATCCCCGCTACCTTTTACTTTCCTTGTTTCCTGGGCTACTTTCCTTATCAGACAGCCAGTTTGCCTTCTTAGTTTTCTTTTTTTTGTGAATATTCTTTGTTGCTGTTTTCTGAACAATGTCACAAACTTCTGTCTAAAGTTCTTCAGGCATTCTATCTACCATGTCTTGGCCCTTAAATCATGACCACAGTAGAAGATCTGGTGGTTGTCTGATATAAAATGCCCCATTTAAAGGGGTATCTAAATTTCCTGGATTATGAATGTGTCTGATGGAGGAGAATCAGAAGTGTGTGAAAAAAAAGTTTGCATGAAAAAATACCAAAATAAACATTTAAACACTTACCTTGAAGTTAGCAAAATCTATTGTAATTTCGGACAGTTTAAAGTTAAGGTTAACACCCCCTCCGATTTGTTTTGGCCAATCCAGTTAGATGAAATATTTGAGACATAACAATATGTTAGTTGTTATGGCAACAGCCCACAGCATAGACAGGAAGTAGGGATGAGTCATATACCAGCTGGGAGGCTGTGGTGCAAAGCAGCATGAGATATGTAGAAAAGCAGCCTGGGAAATATAGTGTATCACTGACATGTGACAGGAAGCTGCAAGGAGATTGAGCAGGTAAATAGTGGGTTATATTGCTCCCCGGATGCTGCATGCTGATTGGGGGGGGGGGGGGGGGGCACCAGGAAGTTGTCAACATAATAATTAGAGGGATTTTTAGATATTAATAAAAATAAAATGTTTTATGAGATGTGTTGCATACACATAGGCTGCTATTTGCCTACAGAGTGCAGAAATGTATTAATCCAGCTCACATATCCCTTTAAGCACATTTGAGTACATTCATTCTCAGGATATCAATGTTTAATCTTGTCAACTCATGTTTGACCATATCCAATTTCCTTTGGTTCATATTTCTAATGTTCCAGTTTCCTATGCTGAATTGTACTTTGCAGCAGCAGGCTTTCCTTTCCCCTCCAGACACATCCGTAGCTGGGTGTCCTCTCAACTTTGGCTTAACCATTTCAATAGATCTGGTGCTATTTGTGCTCGCCCCCTGCTCTTCCATGGTAATATGCTAGACACATTATGACCCAAGAAATCATCTTGGGGTGCAATATCATTTTTGTGTATAAATGTGTAGATAACTACAGTGTGAGGGAGCTGGAGGTGTGTATTTTATTTATTTGCACAGTATGAGATAAGCAATGCGTATATATAATGATTCTAGATCTTTTCATAGAAATATATTACATTTCTGGAAAATATTAATGAGTCAGAGGTAAATAGCTGCCATGCCAGTTTTGGCTATTGGAAATTCCAATTGCTGCCTGGAGATAGGCATGAGGAAGAGAGCATCTGCATCAAGGGATGAAAATGGTAGACGCACATGGCCTTATAGTGGGAGTGGAGCTGGGCAATGGACATATAAGTTATGGGACCAGTATGGAGATAGGCATGAGGACGTGAGTCTCTGCATCAAGGGATGAAAATGGTAGAAGCACATGGCCTTATAGTGGGAGTGGAGCTGGGCAATGGACATATAAGTTATGGGACCAGTATGGAGATAGGCATGAGGACGTGAGTCTCTGCATCAAGGGATGAAAATGGTAGACGCACATGGCCTTATAGTGGGAGTGGAGCTGGGCAATGGACATATAAGTTATAGAACCAGTATGAAGATAGGCACGAGGACATGAGCCTCTGCATCAAAGGATGAAAATGGTAGAAGCACATGGGCTTATAGTGGGAGTGGAGCTGGGCTATGGACATATAACTTATGGGACCAGTATGAGGATGGGCACGAGGATGTGAGCCTCTGCATCAAGGGATGAAAATACTAATCCTTCTTAACATATATGGTCATGGGACACAGAAGAATGAGAGAATGGGAAACTGCAGCCAAGTAATAATACTGCATTTTGTATGTCAATATATAATAATGGCATCAAAAACCTAACCCAGATTGGATTTTAACTTTATTTAAAGGAACTTGTTTGGAAGCCTTTAAACATGTAAAGCATATTAGATAATTATACTATAAACTACAGCCCTTTGCTTTCCCTTTGTTAGATAAAAGTCCTCTTCTGATGAATTTAATTGTTTGCAAGACGTAATCTCTCAATGAAGATGGCATCATCTATTCCCCTGTAAGAAATAGAGACAAACTAGTTTCTTGAGAGCGGATTTTGCAATTTTCTGAATAAAACTGCAAAAATCAATAAATGATTGTTCTAGCAGTTGCAGCATACTATAATATAAAGGGTTATATGTATGAGACCATACAAATAGGAATACAGTGGTGATTTTAGTAAACATTTTCAATGAGGTTGCAAAGCTACACTTTTTTTTATGAGCGCTACATGTGTGTCATGAATTCTTTCAGAAACAAGTGACCTGTCAGAAGATCCAGTCTAGTGGGGAGTGATTGGGAAACGTATCCATTCATCTTGTGAGCATGAACATGGTGGAGAGTCATTTATCAATGTCTTCCCAGACAAATTCTGACTGGATAACACTGAGAAGGAAGCCACAAAGCTTTCAATATCTGTTATCAGTTAGTGTGGAGATGTTTCCATGTCTTAGTTTTGGATAGCTCCTGTAAAGTATCTGTTGTTTATGGAAAATTCACATTTTAAGTATGTAGCAAAGTAGCAACACTAAAATCTTTGTAAGCCAAAAGCTTAAGTGGCTTCTGTAGTATATATATATACTAGCGAATTGCCCGTCAAAAAATTACGGCAATCAAATTGTAAGTGAGCTAAGGGTGTTTGGTGTATATAATGTGGCTGATGTAGCGCCGTTCGTTTTCTATGTCGTGCGACTTTTTCGGAATATTCGTTTTCTATGTCGTGCAAGTTTTTTGGAATATCCGTAGCTGTTTGGTGGTGTTTTGCGTGTTTAGGGACCTTTAGCCTCGTTTTCATTTTGTTCGGCGCCCATTTTTTCTCTCGCTTAGGTGATTTTCGGCTCTCTAAACTACGAAATTTGTGGTTAAATGGAGGTGTAACTTCACTTGCAGAGGTCCTGGGTGCCCCCCCCTTGCTGTGAGTAACCTTTTTATGTGTTTGTTGTTTGTATTTGTTGTGTTTGGAATGTTTTTTGGGGTTGCGCGGGATGCGTCCTTGTTTTCTAATCTTGTAGGTGTTTTTTGGCAAATACGTAGGTGTTTTGCGTCTTTAGACTGCTGTAGCCTCGTTTTCGTTTTTTTCGGCTGCCATTTTTTCTCTCGCTTAGAGAATTTTTTATTGTCTAAACTCTTTTAATATGACTTAAATTGAGGTGTAAGTTTAGTTTTCGAGGTCCTGGATGCTCCCTCTTCCTATAAGTAAGCTTTTTATGTATTTGTTGTGTGTATTTCTTGTATTTTTCATGTTTTGATGTGCGCGTGTTGCAGACGATTTTTGCGAGGTCGTAATGGGTCGTAACGTATCTCGTATTTTGTTTGCGTCATGACGAGAGCAATATATCTGCTGAAGGCTAAAACACAAAACTTATAATTTAAGTTTCAAAAGCTAGATTGATTTTTTTGGTCTACAAATACTAATCAGTAACTAAACAAATGAAGTTCTACTTTCTGAACACTTTAGTGTCCCTTTAAATCATTTTTAGAGAAGGTTTTGATCTTCGAAGACTCTGTGTTCCATCGTGTCTTCCTTCATCATTTGCATGGAGTCTGAGGATATATATATTTATTACCATCCCTTTTAGTGGAGGGAGAGGTAGGACAGGAGAGAAGAAGGAAGAGGGTGTTGATTTTGATTATATCATTTGAAGTTCACACTTACTCTTTGCCCACACGTGCTAAAAAGTAGGCAGCAGCACGGATAACTGTAAGCCCTACTCCTGTGGAAATTAAAATCCTCAAGATACTTCGTAAAAGGGGATGCGATGAGGCTGAGGGGGCTCAGAGGAAGGACTAGCGGAGTCAGGGGGGCATGTGTCGGGGTGGGGGTGTGACTGCACTGGGCACAAAGGAGGACCCCTGGTGCATTGCACCTACTACACCAGTAGTAGCTCTGCCTGCGTCTGCAAAGATGACGTACAAGTGAAGTCTTCACTACTTTGATTACCAGTCTGACCATTTTGGACAATATATACTCTACGTTTAGTCGACCTTGATAAATAATATGGTTTTCAATGCATAAGTAACTATTATTTAGAATACTCTTGCGAATATAGCCTACAGCCTTCAACTTATTAATATATTTATTCATCTGTAAATCAATTAGCACCTCCTGAGATATTAATCAAGTGCATTTCCAAAGGAAAATCTTTACAATCCACCAGTAGACATGAGTGAAAATCAATAAACATCGATACTGGAAAAAATAATGAATTAGTTCCTGTTAAAATGTGTCCACATGTGTCAAAGCTGAGCAAAGTCTGTGCCATTATCAGTCGTCATTTTTCTTACAGTGTATTCAGAAGAATGCCAAGTTAAAAGGACATTAAAGTTACAAGATTCCTACTGTGCATTTGAGAAAGTTCCTTGAGAACCTGTATGTCACAAACTGTACTTTGCCCTGAATGATGTTCCCTACAATCATTTTATGAAAAACTCTAATCATTGCATTTGTCCCCTTGTGTGTTCATAAAACCTGAGCAAAATGGACCAATTTTGCCTGGAGGCTTTGATAATAGCTTACCATTTGATCCCAGGCACGAAGAGAGATTTAACACCATAGTCCTTTTTGATTTGGCCTTCTGTGATTGCCCTGGATTTTGAAGGACTTGCTTATCTACCTATGAGCCGGACTAACCGTGGATCAAGACATTGTTGGTGACAAGAAATTTGTGAAAGGCAAATCAATGTATACTTACATAGTTACATAGTAGTTAAGGTTGAAAAAAGACTTTTAGCCCATCAAGTTCAACCTTTTAAGATTTCCTCTGATCTGCAATATGCAGATTAGTTGTTAATTGATCCAGAGGAAGCAAACAGAAATAAACCCAAGTGAAATTTTGCAAATTGTCTCAAAAGGGAAAAAAACTATTAATTCCTTCCTGACCCCAGATACTGGTGATCGGATTCCTCCCTGGATCAATACTCCCTCTCTAATTGACCAGGATAACCTTGAATACCCTTTTTATTTAAGAATATATCAAATCCCTTTTTACAGTTATCTATTGAATCCGCCGCCACCAACTCCCTTGGTAGAGAATTCCACTGATTAACCCTTACTGTGAAGAACCCTTTTCTTTCATTAAGGTGGAATCGTTTTACTTTTAGCCTCAAGGGATGTCCTCTTGTCAGTTGAAAACCTCTTGGCACAAAAAGCTCCCTTGACAAATCTTTATACTGACCCTGGATGTATTTATATAAGGTAATCATATCCCCTCTTTTCTAGAGAAAATAAGTTTAATTTGATTAGTCTTTCTTCAGACTTCTTCTTGTAGACTTCAAGGCATCAGTTCTACAAGTGTGGCTTGCTAGGTTGTGGGGATTGACATATGCATATCCCAGATGGCAAGTCCCTAATTAGCTAGTCGGGAGGGACAATAGAGTAATGTAGGGAGGAACAATAGAGTTACGTAGGGCCTTCCTGTCAGGAGGCACAGTATAGTTAAGTAGGGCCTTCTCAGGAGGCACAATATAGTCATGTAGGGCCCTCCGGTCGGGAGGCACAAGAGAGTTATGTAGGGACTTCCTTATTTACCGTGGTGTCTTGGAAGGGATGGGAGTGTCCACTATTTTTGAGTAGTCAAAATGTGATTTAGTTAATAATCTAGAGCTCTAAAGAAGACATTTCTAAGACTGTCTATCCTTCAAGTCTAAATATATATTGCCAAGTGTTATAGGACCTCTATCAAGGGCCATATAGTCCTGGAACCTGAGGTTCTGGATTCTGCTGAGAGGCTTCAGCCGACTGTTAAAAAGAAAGGATCCTGGTGGCAGTTCAAAGTGAAAGGACTCCCCTCTTTCCATCTCATCACATTATATAAACTGCTTTTGGAGCAAACTCAAATGTATTAGAGAGTAACTACGTGCTAAACATGATACAACTAAAACATTCCAGAGAGGTTCTGAATTTGTTCCAAAAGCAGTTTACATGGACTCAAAGAACTTTTTTAAATGCACAGTAGCAAATTTGTTACATTGGTGTCATTTTAGATTGGTATTTATCTGAATGGTGCCGAATTTCCACAGATTATTCACATATGAACTTAGTGTAAGAGGAACGTTTTTATCGCAATCAATGTTTAATGATTGAAACTTATGTCTACTGGTGGATTGTATAGATTTTCTTTTAGACATTCATTTGATTAATATCTCAGGAGGTATTAGCTGTATATATATATATATATATATATATATATATATATATATATATATACCATATTTTTCTGTGTATAAGACGGTATTTTTTACCAGTTTTTTTAAGTCTAAAATAGGGGGACCATCTTATACACGGAATGTTGCAATTACATACCCTGGTCAGGTACTGTAATGCTGCATCTGGCCACTAGTTTTAAGGCAGGAGAAAAGACACACAATTGGAAATGCATTTGGTTCCAATTAGATTGCATTACACTGCAAGTGTGCATAAAAATTTGTATTTTATAAGTTTTTATTGTGTTACACATATATTTAAGGGCACTTTCTGTCATGATTTTCACTGATTTCCATTCCATATCAATATCCTTGTGATCACATCACTTATTACTCAGTCACGATGTGCAATTGCATTTTTCCGATTTAACACAGGATCACAGAGGATCAAGAATTAACTAATCCATATTTTTCCCCCATATACCAACATGGCATTTCCCACCAACAACCAGTCACATTTTATTTACATATAATATGCAATAGGTGATCTGCATGTGCAGATCATGCAGTTTCAGTACATGCCCCTAGATGTGCAAACATTTTGTCAGAAATTACATCATGATCATCCTTGGGCTATGCCCTTGAATATGGCAAAACACATATTATGTTTTGCCCCCAAAACCTGTGTACGGTCTCTAACTGAAATTGCTAAGTCATAGGTCAGATGTAGTTAACTATTTAACACATATTATCTTGCAATTGTAAAATTACTGGTTCACAGCTTAATATCCTAGCCAAATATCACACTAACTAGAAAGAATGCTAATTGTATATATATAAGCAACAAATTTAGGATATTTCTCCAACAGTTTTTATTGTGTTACACAAAATTATATTTAAGAGCACTTTATGTCATGATTTGCACATTGCCACTGAGTGATAAGTGTTGTGATCACAAGGATATTGAGCTGGAATGGAAAACAGTGAAAATCATGACAGAAAGTGCTCTTAAATATATGTGTAACACAATAAAAACTTATAAAATACACATTTGCATATTTATTTATTTCTACATTTTGGACTCCAAAAATAGGGGTTGTCTTATACATGGGGTCCTCTTATAGACGGAAAAATACAGCATATATATATATATATATATATATATATATATATATATATATATATATATATATATATATGTATATATATATATATATATATATATATATATATATATATATAATATCCATCAGTATATACTGCAATACTCTTATTATTCATCTAGATTGGACACTCACAAAACGGAATGCTGTAGGCTGTGTTGGCAATGGTATCATAATTAATAATTATTTATACATTGAAAGCCATGCTAACGATTAAGTAGTTACCACAGAACAGCAGAGAAACCCTTATAGGTTTTTTAACTTTTTTACACATTCAAATGTGAACACAAATGTACTATTAATTTACTGTACTACTGTACGGTGGAGGCTTCTATCGCTCTTTTGCCCGTCATAAATTAAATAATTATAAATAAATATAAATATATATATATATATATATATATATATAATATACATATATATTACCTGGCCTCATAAGTCTTTTGCGGTCTTATATGCCCTTAAGTTAAATCAAAACTCAGGACGGCATTAATGGCAACAGTTTATAGATGTAATCTATTAGGTGTCTTAATGCTGATGAAGTCCAGTGTATATATTTTTATATTTATTGCAAATGCATTATGTGATAAAAAATATGAAACATCATTAAAAGTTAATTGTAGCCCTAATAATTGTTTTTTAATGACTTAGTTTATAGTTTATGCATTAGCATTTAACGGTTGCCTAAGCACCCTGTTTCCTATTGATTTTGTGATATACCTCGCTGAGAAGCAGGAACTGAAAGCGGCCATTATGTTTACGACTTCTGGTCAACTGCAGATTGTGAGGAGTGAAAAACAATATTTCTGGCTGCTTATTGCAAGGAATGTACAGAAGAACAGTGCAGATATCAACAGAAACCAGCACCTAAAATCCATAACTAGTGTCTGTGCTATCTTTGGTTCTTCCTTAAAGGGACAGCAATGTCTGCAAGACTTATAGTGACACAGCAAATGTCTCCGTTACTATAGGTATAAATGAATATAACTGCAATTGGTTTATATTAACAAAAAAAATAGTGGAAGTGTTAGATAATTGATCTGGAAAATGTGGTATTTAAAGGCATATCTAAGTTTCCTTTATTATGAATGCATCTGATAGAGGAGAATCAGTAGTGTATGCAAAAAAAATTGCATGAAAAAATACCAAATGAAACATTTACAAACTTACCCTGGTTTTTGCTAAATCTTTTCAGTTTGCAAGCTGAGGCTTTTGTCAGTTGACACCCCTAAAAATCCATGCTAAGATTAGCATAACATTAATAATTTGTTTTGGCCAATCAGGAGAAAGCAGATACTTTTGTATTATACTCTGGGGTTCCTGTGTTGCAAAGCAGCCTGGGATATGTAGTCGCTTTCTCTCTAAATCCTTGTGCTCTGATTCTGTTGTAAGCTCAGACCCCGCCCAACCATGTGACTCCATTTAGCAGCAAGTACTTAATTTGAAAGGTCAAACTCCATACCTAACTGCTTTTCCTGTGTATACTTGGTTAAGTAACCTTCCCGTGGGTGTGCAAAGCTGGAATTTACTTCCCTGCCTATAACTTTGTAAGTACACTGAACTTATCTATATAATACATATTTTTCTGATAATCCCTGCCTGTTTCTTACCAAACATTTGAAACCCAGGAAACGTATATATATATATACCTTTAAGCATCAATTACCTTCTTCATTTTGAGAGTAAATTAGTGACAATAGATAAAGAGAGTTAGAAAGAGGGGTAGCCTTGTACCCATTATCAATAATTTTCTTTACAATTTCCCATAACAATATTGAACTTTTATTACTTATTTCTTGCTATATTGCGATACAAAAAAAAATAATTTTGCTCACAGCTAAAATAAAAATTTACTTGAACACCAAATTGTCAAGAATGAATATTTTGCACACAAAAAAAATTAAAAAGATATAGCATAAAGAAATATTGTGAATTGTGAAGGGCTTATCGTAAATCTGCAAATCAGCAAATTGTCCTCATTCCATCTCAAATTAATACATTTCTTCAAACCACTACAGGACTTTTTGCTGAAGATATTTGTTTTACTTGTGTATATGTCAGTATTAAAGGGCCTGAATCGGCACAATACTGAAGGAGCCTGCCAGGATCTCCCAAAAACACCTCAGGCACTTCACACTCTTAATAAACTGTATTTGTCATTATGTGTCCAGGAAAAAAAAAAAATTATTAATACCAGTAGAGCGCTGGATTATGTCTGAGAGACTGAAGATATCCCATCATAATATTCAGTGGTATTAATAAATATAAAAAAACGGGTAAACTAACTAAAGGCATAAACACCAAAACAGGGTAATTGTTATCATTCCTATAAATCAACATTTTAGGCAACCTTAAATGCATTTCCCTATATATAGTTAGAGACTCTTTAGCCAAAATGTGACTTAATGAATGTTATCCTACTTATTGCAATTGTAATATACAATTCACACCTTGCTAAGAACCCCCAAGAGTAACAGATTCTCTATTTCAAGTACCTTCCCCTTTTTTTCCTGTTCTCTCTCATGCATGTGCCATATTTCACAGCTGCGACCTAAGGTTACACCCAGAGGGGGGGACTTTATACTACAGGTGTGATGTTGTTAATAAACAGACAGTGTATTGCTGTGAATTACGCTGGGATTGTAAAGCCACTCCCCATTGACGTGGCTTTACGTCATAACTATTAAACATGACAACGTACATGAGACAGAAAATAAAATAAAATAAAAGCAAAGTATACATTTTAAATGACAGTTACATTGAGCAAGATAAATATAATTGTCACTTAGTTATACCATTTATATAATATATTTTTTGTGTAAAGTCCCTTTAATCTTTTATAGTTTCTAAAGTACACTGGCCCCCCGGTTCTCGACCTCCTCGGAACTCAATGTTTTTAGAACTTGATGCGTCTCACTGGCAAAACATTGCCTCGAAACTCAGCGCTTGCTCGGAACTCAACGCGCTCTCTAAACCCTGCATCCTGTTTTTTAGGAATTTAAATAAAGTTCAGTACTGTGTCCTAGAGTAGTTAGTGCCTACAAGAGACCAAGAGCAGTATGTGCCTGCAAGAATCAAAGTGCAGCATCTGCTTATAATGACCAAAGTATAGACTGTGGTCCTTATAAGCACAGCCTGCACTTTGATTCTTATAGTCAAAGTGTAGCCTGTGCCTATAAGAATCAAAGTACAAAATGTTTCTATAAGGACCAAACTGTGGCCTGTGCTTATAAGGACCACAGTGTAGGTTGTGCCTATAAGAACCTAAGTGCAGCCTATGTTTATTAGGATCAAAGTATAGCCTGTGCTTATAAGAACCAAAGTGTTGCCTGTGCCTAAAAGAATCAAACTATAGCCTGTGCCTATACGGATCAAAGTGTTGTCTGTGCTTAGAAGGACCCCAAAGTGTAGCCTGTGCTTATAAGAACTAAAGTGCGGCCTGTGCCTATAAAGACGAAAAACGTAGCCTGTGGCTAAAATAATTAAAGTGTAGCTTCCAAGCAATAACCTTTCTCCTCCTTCCCCTTCTCTACATTGCCACCATCCCTTTGGGCCCTCAAGTCCTCTGCAGCTCATGAAGACACAGTGTCCCATACAGTGTGCAGAGAGTCTAATTCTAACCAATTAGTGACCATCTCTCAGGAACATTTTAATCACACATGCTGCTGAGACATGGCCCCTGATAGGCTAGGACCCTACATTGCACATTAGCCTACAGAGTCTGTGTCTGCATAAGCTGCAGCGGGCAGACCCATACAGGGACTATTTGTATGCTTTTAGGCAGTAAAAACATACTTTATAAGCACTTCTTAACAAAATAAAATACAAAATAGTAGATAGCTACACAATAGATACCCAGGTATATTACTGTATATACCTACTAAAATCTAGGAACCTTCCATATCGCTTTAACTTCAACTACTTGATTGCAACTCTATGTCTAGAAAGAAGAGGAAAAAGAAGCTAAAATGTATTGATGCCATGAAAGGTAAAAACATAGCTCCCGATTCAATTGAGCTTTCGCATTTAACTGGAGCCCGTAAGTGTGGTCGCGAGTTATTTTGATATTCAATTGGCCTTTTTTTGCAGGCTCCAAACGGGTTATGAGTTACTTGAAAATTTAGCGATGGTTAAACCTGGAACTTACAGCATCCCAATGCCTTTGATCTTTCACTTTCGCAAGAGTTACGATGGCTAAAATCGCAAATCGCTATTAAATTGCTGGAATTCCCCAAGCCCGCAAATGTTTTCACACCCGTAAATGGCAAATAAAGGAGAAAATCCCACAAGTGCCAGAGAGGACTCGCAAGGGGGTTAAACACCTGATCGTAGCACTGTAAATGTGAATAAAAAATCTATATTGCACTGTAAATGAAGGGGAAAGTGATGATAGACATTAGAATTAATTGCACAACAGTCTGAAGCTCCCAAATTGGGAGAATATAAGATTTATTTTTATGTATCAATTTGGGGTTAAATCGATCTTGGGTATCAATGAGTTAATACATATCAGGCCACCCACATGGACTAGAATAGTATTGGTATTGATTTTCATAGTTCTGTATTTTGCGGTTTTGCGAGTCTGATTGCATTTTGGACCCCTGAACCTAATTGATTGTCGTGTAACCTCCATGTTTTACTGCCATAATAATGAAAGTCTCATTTTCTATTGGCTGCATCAAAATGGGAGCTTACGGGCTTGCTTGATTGATCATGTTCCCGCCCTGAACTGCTGAGAACCAGTGCATGGTTTACTGTTTCGGCTTTGGGACAGTAACTTGCGGGCTTGAGCAATTGAATAGCATCGCAATCTGAGACAAACGGGCTACGTTGCGCGCTTGCAATTGAATCGGGCCCATAGTTTATAAGCACTAAAATAAAGTAAGTAACGTACATAATAAATGACTACACAGGGATATTATATACCTAGTATAATCCAGGAACCTTTCATGCCCCTTTAAACTGATAGAGTTTAAGAAAATGTAAACAGTAAGGAGAACAATTATAATAATTACAAATAATTATTTTGAATGATTAAACGTAAGTATTAGCTTACGTATAAACTTATTCTACGATTGTTTGGTATATAAAGCTTAGATCTTAATTTCCTCTCTCGTATTGGGCTACAACACAAATATTCCACAGTGTTTGTGTCCCTTTAAAGTACACACATGGTCTGCCCATTCTTCAAAATCATACAGTAACACAAGTACATTCTACTCTTTGATTTACTTCACATTAGTTGAGCAAATGAATTACCGCTGTGTACAATTTCATCAACCCCTGTAGATCACGCAGCATCAAGTTAAAAATAAATTATTTTTGCTAGAACAGAAACATGAGTCAGTATTCAAGAAATATGTCCAAACACTCAGCTGGGGACAGTTTTTACAGTTGTTTCTACTGCTTTGGAAATTTTTTTTTTTTTTTTTACTTAACCCTTTTTGTTACTGTTTTTTTTTTAACAATAAATATTAAATGCTAATTTTCGTTATTTGATATTATAGTGGTAATATAATATGGTTTAATTTGTTAATTTAATATTTAATTAGAAATATAATCAGTATTTCAGGAATAAAAAAAATCAATGTAGTTTTATAATTTACATTTAACAGATATGATTCTTTTTATTCCCCATTAGGTATTCAGCAGATCTGCCTTGATTTTCCTTGTATATTCCAGCTAAACTTTATAGAATTTTAAGATAATTCCTTTATAGGAAGGTGATCTGATCACCATAGGTGCGATCTGACCATCTACATATATTTTTGCCTATTTTATTGAACCCCAATGGGTCATGGAGAAGTTGCAAGGGGCCCAAAATTATTTCGTAAAGGGGCCCCCCATACAACTGCTTAGTGAGACAAAGTAAATGTTCTAAATACAGTATAATTACATATAATAAGTATTGACAAGTACTTTATCAATTACATGTTATTGTAACATGCATGGTCTTGTTCCAGGTCTTGGCTTTTATCTCCATATTGGATTGATGTCATAGCTACTCATTGCCAGTTACGTCAAAAAGGAACTATTAGTAATATTCTGGCCAAGTGCAGAATCTCTCCAACCATCTCCAAGACAGCTACTGTATGTTACCACTCAGTATAACTACTTACATCCAAATGGATGTACTTGCTGGGTTACTATATCTGCTACCTCCTTACCTATAACAAGTAGACGATACAGAGAGAGTGTTACTGACTGAGGGCTTGATTCCATGGCCCCCTTAAAATCGGTGCATTTCGATGTGTTAGACTTCTAACCAATCAAAAATGTGGTGGGAATCATTCAAATACTTGATTCTCATTGACTGAAATATTCTTGGCATATTTCAGGAAATTGTAATCCATAAAAATAGGTAATAAGGTGAGGGCGCAGTGAAAAACACATTAGTCGCGCATGAGCTCCTCTCTTTTTTAGAGAGTGGTGGGATTTTTAGGTGGAGGCCCATTTCTACGGGCCAGAGTTGAGAAAAAAGGGATTCAATCAAGCAAAAAGAGGACAAATGATTCTATCAACATGTAAGTGTCCTTTTATCCAGGGCTGAAGAGTAAGCACCAGGGTTACAAGGATTGTTGCTGGAGGGTAAGTTTAATTCCCCCCTGTAGGTGTAGATTGTAGTATCTTTTTTATTTTATTATTTCTTTCCATTTTTTTTATTTTATTTTAGATAGTATTTTTTTATTTTCTGTAATTATTTTTTATTTTCTGTAATTATTTTTTATTTTCTATAATTATTTTTAATTTCATTATTTTTAGGAACTGTTAGGTCCATAGGGGATAGGGTCCATGGTGTCCATAAAGACCCCTCTGGTAGAAGTTAGGGTGTCATGGAACTTTAATGGTTATAGTACAGTTTACGATGGGTCTCTGTAGGGATGTCCATGGTATACGGATTACTATTAGATACCATGCGCATCCAAAAGCAATATTGTTTAAGATTTAGCATAAGCATTAGAATATACAGAACAGGAATTCAAAGATGTAGCAAATCCAAATGGGACAGAAGACACGCATCATAAATAAAGTACTTGGTCAGATCAAGTATGTGAATTGTGTGGATTTATCCATAAAGTCAGAGATAAGAACAAAAAAGTGTTATCTCTATGTGTCCATTGTCTTGTAAATCAGTTAGGGCAACAATAAAGCAACAATAAAACCTGAAAAAGAATCTGTCAGGATCACAAGAAATCTTTATAATGTGCCAGAAGACCCAGAGAATTCCTGTATCTTTAGTGTTAAAGAATGTGACCATTTCAAATATGTTTCTCTCATCTGAGCTTTGCAAAAAAGTTGTGTGATACAGCGGGCATATGTTTAAAGGAAGCCATGTTTAAAATGGTTATGGATTGCAAGAGAGAAGCCTTTGTGGGCACATTTCCCTTCCCAGATTCCCAGAATGCAATATAATAACTGTATTTCTCAGAATTCTGAGCAGGAAACAAGTTTTTTAGACTTGTTTTAGACATTCAAATGTGAACACAAATTTCATATATATATATATATATATATATATATATATATATATATATATATCTACTTTGTATTCATACCAGGGATATATTCTATGACTATTGTCTATTGGAAGCATTGATGCCCAGATGGTAATGCCCCAGTGGTAATGCCCCAGTGTTTATCAGCCTTTTATTGTGTAAAGGAGGCCAGTGCGTCAATGTGAAGTACAATTACTGGTCAGTAGCCGGGGCGTCTTCCATCATGTGTTCACCTCTGCTCTCAGCGCGGGGCCTGTTCCTGGTTTGTCTGCGGCAGGCTCTCAGCATGCTAATAAGCTGACTTGTGACTTGCTTCATTGCTTCTCTGGACTTTGATGAATCGGGCTATGTACCAAGAATCCGCCCAGCGCGGCTCACATCCCGTTCTGTGTGACTGAGATGAATACGTACCCAGAGCTTTAAACAGGCAGGAGTCTGGAAAGGAACGAGATTCCTCAGGCAACGCTGAAAAGAACAAAAGTCTTCAAGACTTGGACATTTCTTACTAAGCAGTTAACACTAACAATAAGATCTTTACTATAGCAGATGTGGACACGAAGGGTCATATTTACATATTTGGTGGAATTGTCCACTATTTAGAAAGAAGTAATTAATGATATGTACAGAAGACACCACAAATTTGTTTAATAGGAGTCTTCCATTGTGAATTAAAATTTGCAGGTAAAAACTATTAACAAAATTATTCAGTGTTGTAAAATTACATATTGCAATTAGATGGAACAAACGAGACCTCTCCTGGTACATTATCATAGAGAAAATGTAAGAAATAATTATTAAAATATTAATCTTAAAGAAATAACATATAGAGGGGAAGTTTAATTTAGCACACCTTAAAGGACCACTGTATGATGATAAAAGTATACACGATTAAAACATTTGAGTCTGACTTGGAGGATAAAAGCTAGTAAAAATATAATAAAGCGAGTTCTTAAATAGAAAAAAAATAACTTCTGTGTATTCAGTCCCCTTTCATCTCAGTAAGTTGATCTCCTGAAACCAATGGTAGCATAATTGCATGTAAAAGGAAATAAATTCTAGGCTGTATTTTATTTTTTTACATTCCAAAAACATTTAGTATATATATATATATATATATATATATATATATATATATACAGTTAGGTCCATAAATATTGGGACATCGACATAATTCTAATATTTTTGGCTCTATACACCACCACAATGGATTTGAAATGAAACAAACAACATGTGCTTTAACTGCAGACTTTCAGCTTTAATTTGAGGGTATTTACATCCAAATCAGATGAACGGTGTAGGAATTACAACAGTTTGTATATGTGCCTCCCACTTTTTAAGGGACCAAAAGTAATGGGACAGATTAACAGTCATAAATCAAACTTTCACTTTTTAATACTTGGTTGCAAATCCTGTGCAGTCAATTACAGCCTGAAGTCTGGAACGCATAGACATCACCAGACGCTGGGTTTCATCCCTGGTGATGCTCTGCCAGACCTCTATTGCAACTGTCTTCAGTTCCTGCTTGTTCTTGGGGCATTTTCCCTTCAGTTTTGTCTTCAGCAAGTGAAATGCATGCTCAATCAGATTCAGGTCAGGTGATTGACTTGGCCATTACACAATATTCCACTTATTTCCCTTAAAAACTCTTTGGTTGCTTTTGCAGTAAGCTTCGGGTCATTGTCCATCTGCACTGTGAAACGCTGTCCAATGAGTTCTAAAGCATTTGGCTGATTATGAGCAGATAATATTGCCCGAAACACTTCAGAATTCATCCTGCTGCTTTGTCAGCAGTCACATTATCAATAAATACAAGAGAACCAGTTCCATTGGCAGCCATACATGCCCACGCCATGACACTACCACCACCATGCTTCACTGATGAGGTGGTATGCTTTGGATCATGAGCAGTTCCTTTCCGTCTCCATACTCTTCTCTTCCCATCACTCTGGTACAAGTTGATCTTAGTCTCATCTGTCCATAGGATGTTGTTCCAGAACTGTGAAGGCTTTTATAGATGTTGTTTGGCAAACTCTAATCTGGCCTTCCTGTTTTTGAGGCTCACCAATGGTTTACATCTTGTGGTGAACCCTCTGTATTAACTCTGGTGAAGTCTTCTCTTGATTGTTGACTTTGACACACATACACCTACCTCCTGGAGAGTTTTCTTGATCTGGCCAACTGTTGTGATGGGTGTTTTCTTTACCAGGGAAAGAATTCTTCGGTCATCCACCACAGTTGTTTTCCGTGGTCTTCCGGGTCTTTTGGTGTTGCTGAGCTCACCGGTGCGTTCTTTCTTTTTAAGGATGTTCCAAACAGTTGATTTGGCCACACCTAATGTTTTTGCTATCTCTCTGATGGGTTTGTGTGTGTTTTTTCAGCCTAATGATGGCTTGCTTCACTGATAGTGACAGCTCTTTGGATCTCATATTGAGAGTTAACAGCAACAAATGCAAATAGCACACTTGAGATGAACTCTGGAACTTTTATCTGCTCTTTGTAAATGGGATAATGAGGGAATAACACACACCTGGCCATGGAACAGCTGAGTAGCCAATTGTCCCATTACTTTTGGTCCCTTAAAAAGTGGGAGGCACATATACAAACTGTTGTAATTCCTACACCGTTCACCTGATTTGGATGTAAATACCCTCAAATTAAAGCTGAAAGTCTGCAGTTAAAGCACATCTTGTTCGTTTCATTTCAAATCCATAGGGGTGGTGTATAGAGCCAAAAAGATTAGAATTGTGTTGATGTCCCAATATTTATGGACCTGACTGTATATATATATATATATATATATATATATATATATATGTGTGTGTGTGTAGTTCTATAAGTGTAGTTCTATGAAGAAAAAAAAAAATACAAGTAGGATCACAGTTGTCCATTTATACTTAAAGGTATATATAAGTTTTCTGGGTTTCAAATGTTTGATAAGAAACAGGCAGCGATTATCAGAAAAATATGTGTTATATAGAAAAGTTCAGTGTACTTACAAAGTTATAGGAAGGACCGTAACATCCAGCTTTGCACAACCACAGAGAGCTTACATAACCAAGTACACTAAGAGAAGCAGCCAGGTACAGAGTTTTACCTTTCTGGTAGAGACTAAATTAAGTACTTCCGGCAGGATGGAATCACATGGTTGGGCGGGGTCTGAGCTCACAGCTGAATCAGAGCACAAGGATAGATAGAGAGAGAGAGACTGTATATCCCAGGCTGCTTTGCAACACTGGAACCCCAGAGTATTATACAAATGTTTAAGCCAACCTCTGCTTTCTCCTGATTGGACAAAATGATTTATGAATGTTATGCTAATCTTAGCAGGGATTTTCAGGGATGTCAACTGACCAAAGCTGCAGCTTGCAAACTGAAAAGATTTAGCAAACATCAGGGTGAGTTTGTAAATGTTTATTTTGTTATTTTTTCATGCAAAATTTTTTTGCATACACTACTGATTCTCCTCTATCAGATGCATTCATAATCCAGGAAACATATACCGTATATACTCGAGTATAAGCCGACCCGAGTATAAGCTGAGGCACCTATTTTACCACAAAATACTGGGTAAAATGAGTGACTCAAGTATAAGCAGAGAAATGTGCTGCCCCCTGTGTCCCTTTTGTGCCTTCTGTGTCCCCCTCTCTCTCCCGTGTCTCTTCTCCCCTCTCCCTTCCCTGTGTCTCTTTCCCCCTCTCCCTTCCCTGTGTCTCTTCCCCCCTCTCCCTTCCCTGTGTCTCTTCTCCCCTCCTCATTCTCAACCCCACTCCTCATCCTCAGCCTCCCTCCTCATCGTCCCTCCTCATCCTCAACCCCCTCATCCTCAACCCCCTCCTCCTCAACCCCCCATCCTCATCCTCAACCCCATCCTCAACTTCAACCTCCCTCCTCATCCTCATCCCCCTCCTCAACCTCCCTCCTCAACCTCAACCCCCTCCTCATCCTCAACCCCCTCCTCAACCTCCCTCCTCATCCTCAACCTCCCTCCTCATCCTCAACCACCTCCTCAACCTCCCTCCTCAACCTCAACCCCCCCATCCTCTACCCCCATTCTCAACCTCCCTCCTCAACATCAACCCCCCTATCCTCAACCCCCTCCTCAACCTCAACCCCCCTATCCTCAACCCCCTCATCCTCCCTCCTCATCCTCAACCTCCCTCCTCAACCTCCCTCCTCAACCCCCCTCCTCTTCCTCAACCCCCCTCCTCATCCTTAGCCCCCCTCCTCATCCTCAGCCCCTCCTCATCCTCAGCCCCCTCTTCATCCTTGACCTCCCATCCTCAACCCCCTTCTCAACCTTCCTCCTCAACCTCACCCCCCCATCCTCAACCCCCTCCTAAACCTCCCTCCTCAACCTCCCTCCTCATCCTCACCCCCCCTCATTCTAAACCCCCTCCTCATTCTAACCCCCCATACTACAGTCCAATAAATGTATTTCTCGGAATGCTGAGCAGGAAAAAAAAACGTTTTAAACTTATTTTCAGACATCCAAATTGGAGCATAAATTTACTTTATTTACATCACTCTTTTGCCCACCATAAACTAAATGATGTTGTGACTTTAACATTAAAACATAGATTTATTACAGATAAGAACCAAAAGGGCCCTTCTAGTCTCTCCTTTCTGTCTGCTTAAAGGCTTGGATTAATTAAGCCTCAGCTTGGTGCTTGTCCTAGGCATGGTTCATTTCCTTAACTTTGTTTGACTTTATCACTGTTCCACTTTCTACTACCTATATCTACTATTTACCTTTTCCAAACTACCCCTAAATCTTCCACCGTACAAAGTAAAATCCTGAACTCTTGTTCTTGTGTTCCTTTTTTTCCGGAAGAACTTTATTAAATCCATGATCTTGTATCTCCTCTCTCATTTGTTTCCTCTGAGCAAAACATATTAATATCTTTTAGATCATGCACCAATTTATTTGTCCACTTTTGAATTTTCTTATTTGTTAATATTCTTTCGGACATCCGGTCTGCAAAATGCAACAGGTGAGGTTTTTTTGTTTCTTTGTCGTACAGTCATATTGGACTCTCAGTGACCCTATATACATAAGGTTTTCTTGGAAAAGATACAGGAGTGGGTTGCCACTTCCTTCTCCCGTTAAACACAATTTGTCTGACCTCTTTGGTATGATCTCTGGTATAACCGGGCCATCTTGGGTAACCCTACATGGTATAATTTACAGATTCATTAAAGTACAAAAGCCCCATCACCACAACAAGTTAGTGATCCAGAAGAAGGTGAGGTCTTACTACGGATATATAGAGTGGCATTAGTGCGTCTCTTTTTCTACTTCTAATTCCTCATCCAATACACCCAAACATCCTACTGACTATCCTCCAGTCATTGCCCTAACTGGTTCTCGGGTACATACACGTGTCTACTTCCTTCTCACAGTAAGCAGAAACCGTTGAAGGCCCCATAAAGTTCTGATGTACTCTGTCATCCATGTTACTTCCACCAGGAGGTGAGAGAGACTAGCCCATAGTGCATCATGTGTACACAGGGTTGGCTCAAGCCAATCTGGCACCTTGGGCAAGCCCTTAGATATTGTGTCTGGGTTGCTTGGAACAAAGATACTGGAGTGGCTTGCTCTAGAAATTCAGTATCATAAAAGTCAAGATCACTGTAAAGTTCTATATTTACAACTCAAGATACTATACTATACTGTGCTATTCTATATATATAAGTGACATAAGGAAACATAAGTGAAGGTAAGCTGTAAAGTAAAGGTAGAATGGGAGCACTTTCATTATGGTAAAACATTTTCTATCATTCCTTCCTATTTACAAACTCTTACTAACTCTTTAGCATCTAGTTTGGCCGCTATTTCCTCATCAACAGAGATCATAGAGCGTCCAATCGGTCTATCTTGAGGCATCTATTTAAAAATAAAATCTATTCCAAAGCAAATATTGTTGCTTCATGAAAAGGCCATTCATTTTTGACCAGAGGTGCCTGATGACGACTCTCGTGAGATGGATCCCTGGGTAGCTTAGGGCCAACCATGTGAGCGCCAAGTTATATTGAAATGAACTAGAATGAGCCATATTGAGTCTTGCTATGGAGATCTGCTTGGAATCCAACAAAGCCCCTGAGGGACTTACTTAGGTTAAAAGGTCGGGAACTTGACCTATAATTTAAAGATAGAAACAAATTAAATACATAAAATGTACAACACCTTAGGTGCGCGCTTATGGTGAAAAAGTAATTTAAAATGGTCTTATATGCTTATAATCACTTAATAAAAATATATAAACAATAATACCTAAAAGCAAGACACCTTATAAAAGGTGCACCTGTTTGGTGTGCCTTCAGTGTCCAAATAATCTTAACAAAGATGTGTGAAATAAAGCAAAAATGGCTGCTATATGTGAACAATGCACCTGTAATGTCCTTTCGTCCGTGTGTAGAATAACATCTCCAAAATGGTGGATGGGTGCACTCTAAAGGCGAAGGTTAGATGATTCCTCTCTGGACACTGTTCACTGTTGATAATAAACAATCTTATCAAATGTAATAATCAAGCTTATCATATGATAAGCTTGATTATTATTGCTGATAAGATTGACAAATTTTATGAGCTTTTTATATGCATATATATGCAAATAAATGATTGGTGATATACCATTATTACCCTAAGTGGATTAATCTGGTGACATACCAAGTAATCAGTGGTGGCATCTTGTTTTGGAGAGATATATCCTTGAGGACACTACTATTACTACTACGGATCCTTGTGATCATCTACAGGAGGGATATCTCTGTGAGGCGCAAATCATACCTCATTTTGATGAGGTTTGAAAATATGAGTGGATCTATTTTCTTTGTACTTTCACTATTACATATCATTTTTAAGTTGCACTAGGAGGTGGTGCGCATTTTCTCCTCCATCCCCCCTTTTTTGTCTTAGAAACAAATTAAAGTCATATCTCCAATTGATAAAAAGCCAACACAAGGGTTAAACTGCATGTTATTCTTAATTTGTGCAAAGGAGGGTGCAGCATTTTTGAGATTCATGTTCATCAATCAATCAGTGTTCTGTTAATTGTCACAAATTGCTACTTCAAGCAATAATGAATGTAGATAATTAGCAGAATGCTGCTTAGCTGTCTCTTCCCTTGAACTCTCTGCACTTTCTATCAAAATTACTTCAAATAGGGGTTTTCAATAAATGTCATGCTATTATTCCGAAGATGAAATCGGGAGGTATTAATTTTAATCATTTGAACCATACCTAATACTTATATATCTTCTGTTATTTAATTTATGAATATGTCAGGTATTAGGTGATCACAAGACAAGTAATATTAGGTGTTTTAGAAAAAAAAGTTGTCTTTTTTGAGCAGTCAGAAGTAGACCAGGCGTTCATGCTCCAAGTTTTATAGGTTCAGAATAATGTGAGGTCATATTTATCACACAGACATTTAGAAAAATACAATTAAATGTTGATCGTATCCAGTTGTCCCATTCTACGTATCTAAAAAAAAATCTTTGTCTTAAAATGACCCTCTAGTTGTTACGGCGGTCCAGACAAAACCCTTAGATGTTGGAGTACCAGAGGATGGCAAGTCGAAAGTACCAAGTCCAAGGACACAGGCAAAGAATGGTCAGACAAGCCAAAGACCAGGGGCCAGCAGAAATCCAATGAGGTCATTAGCAATTCTGTATCTAGAACACATAGTTGTAGCTCTTGTGGCAAGAGCACATGATGTACTTATGCTAAACCATGAGATCAAACCCGGGTGTGGACCCTGATGCTAATCCCATATTTTAGGTGCACTGTTTTAAAGATTTATAAGGAATATTGGGCAAAATGTTTTTAGAATAAAAATAACCTTTCAATTATCACTTATATGTAATTATGTATATTATTCATGTTTTAGAAGACATTTTTACAAAGTTATTTTTTTACTTTACTAAAAAGAGTTTGCCCATTATTACAAGCATGGCAAAAATATCAGACTACAGTGTTCCTTAAAAGCACTGTAATTTTTTTATATAAATCCCTTGACTAATTTTATCCGCTTCAATGTGATTGCCATATAAAACTTACACTTATTACCACTTATTTCTAAGAAGCCCCCAGAATAATAGATTCTACAAGAACCTTCTCCTTTCCTCCTGTTCATGCTCCTGCAAGCTGCCATGTTACACAGCTGTGATTTAAGGCTATTCCCATATAAGAGGGGCTTCCCATCACCACTGCACAGACCCCCAGCATGTCACTGTCTGCTTCTTAGCAGTATAAAACACGGTAGTGTGAAGCCCCTACTATATAGACATGGCTAGTTCACAAGTGTGCAACAATATCCCAAAGCCTTACACATGCTCTTTTGAAACATTACACTAGACAATGGGTTAAAAAAAAATCTTTTACAATTGTAAAGGAATCCATCACTATTTTACCCTGTTTTATGGTTATGGTTAAAATATGATCCTACTGTTATACTGTATGTATGTTGGTTTATGCTCTGCAGAATATTAGCCCAGACTATTGCAGACCTTGGCATAATAGATAATCCTATTACAAGGGCTCCTCATAAGCAAGAGAGGTCCATTGTGTGAAGTGTTCACATTGTGAAGATGGAACAAAGGGAAGGATGATCTAATCAATGTCTGATTGTATCAAAGTTGCCAGGTAGCCTCAGGGAGGTGTGACCCACCTATTGTCCCTCTATGTGTATTGTGTGGCCAACTATGGGGGATGTGTATTGCCTGTGGGAAGAGATGTGTATATATATCTCTGCACAACAAAATAAAGACAGTATTATTTGACTCCCAATTGAGTGTCGTCCAATATGGGGGTTGGGGATGGTGAGACTGTAGTGCTTCTTGGATATTTTACTGTATACCAGCGGAGATATTGGATTCGTGTTCCAACTCCGTTACAACAATAAATATTAATTATATTATCCTCTGCTATTTTTATTCCTGTTTATCTGTTTTCAAACGTGACAAGGAACCCTGAATGCATGGAAGTCTGTTTCACTTGAAGCAAGCCTTGGTCAAAGGATTTACAGTAGAGCTAAAAAACTCACTAGTCTATGAGGTCCTCCCTGCTGAGAAAGCAAAAAATGTAATGGTGGCTATCCCAGTAAAAGAATATAGAAAAATAATGATCTATATAGGTAGTATCCTCGGTGCTTTACACCCCTTCATATATCAAAAAAGATTATTTAAAAAAAGAAAAAAACTTTATTGGATACTATTGATCCGGAAACTACGCCGATTAAAATGTATAAATATGATACATAGATACTCTAATCATATTAGGTATGAGTAGTAAGATATGTGGTGATATTCTGTATTCATACCATAGACTATGCTGCAAGATCCTCATAAATCAGGATATACTGGTACTCCTGTTGATACAGGATATACTGATAATCATAGGATAGTGCAGTGATATATAAAAAAAGGGTGGTATCTATATATATATATATATATATATATATATATATATATAAAAACTGATATACATAAAAATGAAATCTGATACCTGGAAAAATACTTAAATAAACTGGAAGACAATACAAGCATAAATCAAAGGCTCTGCAGGTCCACTGTAATATGGAGTATTGCAAGAGGACAATGGCACTATTGGATATGAGCTAAACAACACACATATAGCAATATACTTGCTGTTCAGTAGTTAGAGCTCTCCAATATAATTCTCCATAGACTCTCTATTAGCTATGAGTAAGCAAAGATGTTGAATATATAACAATAAATAAATAAGAGATAGTAGAGCCCATATACTTTGTACAAAAGGAAAAGATACACTCCAAAGAGTGTTTGTACTTAACTTCCAGCGTTTCCAGGTTCAGAAAGTTGCAAAAAATGATGCCAACAGGCCGTTTCGTCCCTCCACGGGGACTTTTTCAAAGGCTTTTGTGAGATTCGTGTTCCAACTCCGTTACAACAATAAATATTAATTATATTATACTCTGCTATTTTTATTCCTGTTTATCTGTTTTCAAACGTGACAAGGAACCCTGAATGCACGGAAGTCTGTTTCACTTGAAATGAAGCAAGCCTTGGTCAAAGGATTTACAGTAGAGCTAAAAAACTCACTAGTCTATGAGGTCCTCCCTGCTGAGAAAGCAGTTAAGCAAAAAATGTAATGGTGGCTATCCCAGTAAAATACTTAAATATAGTAATAAATAACAGGATTTAGTAATGTATTTATTAATTTGACTTTCTAAAAACTTTTTCCCATTACGAAGTCTACTTCAAAAAGCATAGTGTACATATATTAATATGGTTCCACGGTTCTCCTTTATGTAATCCTAGAGATAGTCATACCTTATTTAATTACTGTGAGAGCTATTTGCTTTACTACTAACCTTTTACAAGCTCATACACAACTTTTTAAAATGTACTTCAAAATTGGATATCCCGCTTTCCACATGCCCAAAAGCAAGCAGCTTGCAATAATCAATGCAAGTCCTGTCCTCAAGAAATATAAACACCCCTCTCTCACACAACAACAAATTTACCAAAGTATCATGATGCCTCCAGTAGGGCAACAAAATTAATTTATCCTCTAACTAAGAACGAGCTTTATTACATTTCTTTTCCTAATTATATCCTTAGACTCAAACGTTTCACACCTATGAAAATTAAGATTGTAGTTATTAATACTTCTAAGTGACAAACAAACTCCACACCACAGAAACACCTGGATGACATTGTAGTATCAGAAGGCTGATAATAAACCTGCCATGTCTATTTTAGTAGGAACACTGAAAAATAACTGTATCATAAATCTTCAATTTATTGTCATCCACAAAAGCTTCATGTGAAAAAAAACAGTAGAATTTTATAGCGAGTCAAAAGCATAAGAAACAGTAATTTATTATGTCTCCTGTAGGATTTTAACTTAAAGGACTGAAAAAATACCCAAAACTTTATATTATTAGCTCTGTAAGTCATGGGCATAAATTTGAGAAATTGTCCATTTTAGCAAACTCTGCTATTGCATGGAAGCTGCCATCTTAGGCATACTTCCTTTTCAAGGCACAAAGGGGCGGGGAAAACTAGGCTTGCATTTATACTTGCAAGCTGCCTATATTGCTGCGATCGGAGGTGCCATATGTTGAAATATTATCTGAATCCACCAATGAATCAACCCACATATCTCTCTCTTTCTTCCACTTTTAAATATATAATAACATTTAGGAGAATACTCAGACTCAAGCCAGAATGAAGTATGGAAGGTACAAACATGATATTCTTCAGATTTGATCTAAAAATGCTTTTATGTCCACGCTTACGCAGCTGCTGATGTTATTAATCTAACTCCACAAAAATATCATGTTTTTTTTATTTTATTTACAGTGGCCCTTTAAATTCAAATAGAAAATAATTATACAAATAAATGAATATGAGTGTATTTTTTATTTTTTTTAAAATAAAAAGCACCTCCCATTTCCTTTAATTGGATTATGGATGTAAATAACTAATCAATAAATAAAATATTCATATTTTTGAACTAAGATGACCATTTAGTACCAGGTTTAAAGATAGATGGGAGGAGAATTAATCATTGGATGAGTTGAAGTTTAGTAATTTATCACACAAAATAATGTAAGGATTTACTCCTCCCAAAGCTTGACCTATTACATTAAACAAACTTGTTTGGAAGTCTTATTAATGGTTTACTAGATGACTTCTTGCAGCTTCTGTTCCAGCAATTCATGCCCTTTTAAACATATAAGTGTGACAGATCCATCTATATGGACTGATATTGCTGGTTCGTCTGTTTTGCCTCCGTCCATGGAATAATATATATGGATGTATATAATATTATTGGGTAGTCATGTTGTACACATTGCAACATACATATTGCAATATGAGAAGGGCACCCAGCTGGCCACAAAGGCTAATCACTTAAGTACACACACTTAAGTGATAGCAGCCAGGAACAATAAGGTCCTAACAGACAGAGAGACACCTTAACTATGTCTGATGGGCCAGAGGTAATCAGGGCTTGACCAAAGGTTGTCACTGCCCCTATTGTGTATGTGAAGGGTTTAAAAATGTGTGTTGTTTCAAAAAAAGGGAGTTCACTTTTTGACCCTCAACATGGAGCGTGGTCTCGTTCTTGGGGGTGCCGTAATAATAAGCATCTCATTAGCGAGCACTGGCAGTTTTGGCTGTTATTTAGCTTCGTTATTCAAACAAAACATTTTTTTTTTAAAGTTGACAACATTTGCCCTTTAAAACATGCTCAATTCAATAAATAAAAACTTTATTACACTTGACAAATACTCACTTCCAAGAAGCAGGATTGGTAAATAAAATGGGGGCCTGCACAAATAATAATTGCTTAACCAAAATTATTATTATTATTTTTTTTTAATTACGTTTTATTATAAAAAAAACACTCCGGAAAAAAAAAGTTGACCACATTTGCCCTTTAAAACACATTCAATAAATAAAAACTTAATTCCATTTGACGAAAACTCACTTGTTTTGAGTACATTTTGTAAAATCCTGTTTTTGTTTCCTTAACAATCAGAGCCCCACCAAGCTGGGCTCAGTGAGGCCGCGGCTCTAACTCCAGGTGCCTGGCAATATAAAGCAATGTAATATTCCTTTCAAGTGCTGTCAGTCCATCCCGGTGCATTTCTTTGAGGTAGGAAAGTCAATTGGTGAGATACTTGATAGCCCTGCGGTCAAATATTATAAAGTTTTGTGCAAGGAGCTGGAGAGGTGAAGCACTTCACAAAGAAAGAAAGGCTGTTTCACTGGGGAAAATAAGAGTGCCGAAATATATTGAGTGTCACATTTGTATTATTTTACTAATTGCATCGGTATTTGTTCTCATAAATAATTTAGCAGCTGCATTCCTCGCAGCCACCTGTTCAGCTGCTACTGATCAACTTGCAGTCATCTTAGACAGAGACACTGAAAGACATGCAGAACTCCTCAAACATGCTAGAAAAGCCTCTTTTAAAGTTCTACTTATTTGTGCATAATAGTGTTGGATCTTTCCTGTTTTACGACCCCCTAAAACCTATCCCCTAACACTAAAGCCTAAATCTAATCTCGGACGAAATTGGCTCAAATCTCGAGCGCTCAACCAACTGCAAAAATAAAAATAAAAATGAGCGGTTAGTAGTGAAAGAGTAAGAAAGGGTGTCATCTTAAACACAAGTTTAAAAAATGGGAACAAAGAATAGCCCTATTCTATTTCCCAAATCGTAAAGTGAAGTTACCACATATTTGATTATCTACTCGCATCCTGATTACGAGTTACCCGCCCACAGTCCTTTCCCCTTTTGAAATTTGCCAAAATTTCACCTGCAATGGCAGCAGCAGTGCCGCCCACCAAAGCTGCCGATTTTCAGTGGAGATACCATAAAATTTGGGTTAGGTCAACTTTTAGGATTATGGTGAGGGTTAGGGTTAGTTTAAGGGTTAGGGTAACAACTTGTGTGAAATATCAGCAGCACTGAAAAATATCCGCAACGCTATCTAGCGGCTACTTGCCGGCAATGCAGCTGTTAGTGGTGGCGAATTTAAAACAGGATAGATCCCCACCCACTTTTACTACGGGTCAGCCAAAGATGCAACTTTTGGTTAGCCTTTCCAATGATATATGGCACAGCTCGAACATTACAAGTGTAGCATACTCAAGGTTACACAAAATCCATATTCTATTCGACCCGTAGCTAGCAAATTAAGTCAGACCTGTAAAAGTATCACATTTCTGAAACAAATATTAGGAGTAGTAAATAAAACTCGCAAAGGGTTTTAACTCCATTTCTGATAGCCATAGCAACAATTAAACACACAACACTGTACTTTAAAACCATGGGAAAGCATGGAAAGACATTCAAATTAATTGCACAACAGTCTCAAAAATATTATTTTTAACTCTTATTTATGTTTAATATCGATCCCGGTACTCAAGGGGCTAATTCATATCATGAAACCCACATAGACTAGAACAGATGATCTAAAGCATATTATAGAGTGCTAGATTGTTTGATTGTGAGACGGTTTGCAATTATCATTTATTGTCTCTCATTAATTCTTAGTCTCAGATTGCAGATTACATGTAACTTCCATGTTTTACTGACATCATGATGTCTCATTTACTATTGGCTGTGTCTAAGAAGTAAATTACGGGCTTGCCTAAATATTATCAGATCATATGATCATGACCCCTGAAATCAGACTTACAATTGCATTGTTTACATGTGGAAGCTGAAAGACTAACATTGCGGGCTGGGAGTCAATAGAACACATCTATACATTTAGAGAAACAGCCAACAGCCAAAATTACGGGTTAGAGTAACTTACTGGTTTCTAATAGAATAGGGCTCCTTGTTCTTATTCTCATGGAAATCCAACTATTCCACAGCCTGGTAGCTATAATTAATATGAAAAACTTTTTTTAATGTAATTTTATTAAATTATACTAAATATATGTATATTAAATTATATAAATGTTATCAGTATACTGTGTAACTTCTTTTTTAAGTCCCATTTCTGCTCTTTTACCTAAAGAGCTGTTGTATAGTGTGTAATAGGATACATTTCCCCTTGTGACCAATTAAGAGTTTTGTGCTCTTTTTGTGGGTAACCATATATTCCCAAAGATTATTACATTTTACATTGTCTTGTAGCATTTTTATAGATTGAGGTGTTAGGTGATTGTTTAAAGAGTTTTTACAGTCATTGTAGGTGATTGATAGGATAGGCTGTTTTCTGGTTAACCCTTTCCCCTACACAGATACTTGTAGGGTCTCCCGCCACATCCTGGATTTTCTCCCGCTTCCAGCCCCCAAATGGAAAATAAATTGCAATATATTTATTGTTCTCTAGGACCTGCAGATCAAAGGGACACAGAATCTTTGTGTAAAAGATTTTTGTCCCTACAACTAACTGTATAATGCGTATCAACCAAAAGCAAGGGGGGAAATGTGCTAAAACATATATTTACAGGTAATCAATAGACTTTTTAGAAAACAAAGTATTAAATATAATTTATTTTACATGCATACATATTTTCCCTATAAGCTGCACATCTCATTTAATTCCACTTCCTTAAATTTTCAGTCTGCTGACCCTGCTTATACGTAATAATCATCAGGTAATATAATATTACCTGGTGGTCCAGTGGTTAGGATTCGGTGCTTTCACTGCTGTGACCTGGGTTTGATTCCAGTCAAGGAACCAAGAGGTCACACCACCTTGCAGGGTATGACCTGGTCATTACTTGGATGGGATACCACCTAGGAATACCAGGAGCTGTATGCTGTGGCCCACTGGAGAACGATCTGGCAACCCACTCCAGTATCTCTGCCATAAATACTAAGTGGATCAGCATGGTGTGTTGCGGGCCCATAAAGTCATGGAAAGTTGGATATTGTTTATCTCTTGGGGAAAACAGAAATAAACCAAAGGTTATTATCAATAAGATTCCAGCTACAGTTATGGGATTCACTTCCATGGAAAAAAGAGCTTTAAATGGACTCTATCACCCAAACAGTTGGTTGATTTCATCTTGAAGAGAATTAAAGCTGTCTCTCCATTGGACTAGCCATTTTCCTCTACCATAAATCATTGCTGAAATAGCACTAATTCTGCACGTCCTGTGTGCTAATATGCACCTCAGAGTGCTTGATAAAGGTGGAAGAGGGCTCTAACTACCAGATATCATGGGGATGGGGGGGCGCGGGGGTGATTTTTGCCCCACAGAGACATACATGCAGATTGTAATCCTAATTAACACATCAATGCAGCTAATTAATATTTGTGAACTACTAATATGCATACAAATGCAGCAACAGCAACTTGGAATTTCCCAGGATTTAATCACTTTAGAAAAAATGACTAACACAACATATAGCCAGTTTTTCATGCTCTTCAAGAATATCCAAAAAAAAAGACTACTTGATTTTGGGGTTACCAAGTTCTTTTAAGTTTATCCTTTTTATATCTCCTCTAATCATTGTGTTATGTGACTTGTAACCAGTCTAGGAGAAAGAAAACAAGTGAAACATTGTCCATAATGGGAAAATTCCTTTCTGAACCCAAAAACTCGCAGTTAGATTATTCCCTTGATCAGTATCCCACCTATACTGTTAACTGACATAACTTGTATTGTATGTCATTTTTATTCATAAATCTGTCCATCCATTTTAATGTTAATTTTTGAGTCCACTGTCCCAGCCTCCTTTGGTAGATAGTTCAACAATCAGCCCTTACTGCGAAAAACGATCATTCTTTCTTTATGGTGCAATATTTTTTTCCCTTAATCTCAAAAAGTGACTTTGTTGTCAATTTGTCGATTAAACTTCACCCGACAAAATCTTATATTGACCCTTCTTCTTCAATCATTCAAGGTTTTTTTGGCAAAGATACTGTAGTGGGTTGCCATCTCCTTCTCCAGTGGGCAGCCATTTGTCTGACCTCTGCTATGACCTGCCCACATTTGGTGACCCTACATGGCTTCATTGAGGTACTGTAGCCACATCACCACGACAAGGTAGTGATCCAGAATGGGTGTTATCATGGACAGATTTCTCATTAGGCTAACTAAGCAGCCGCATAAAAACGGAAACACTGCAGTTCACAAACTCACCACTAGTTGGCAAACATCTGGAACTAGAGAGTTACGATAGTGAGGAAGATGTAAATCCGGCCCTGGGTGTTTTATATAGCCCCTGGATATATGTATATAAGGTTTATTACAGTACATTATAACATGTTGAGCTCACAACTGCGCAGAATAGATCGTCTGTATTTGTTATGGGGATAATGAAGTATCGCAGTCCATAATAACTATGTCGTGGTACCAACATAAACATTGCTTTTATAGTAATGTACAATTCATGGATCGGTTCCCTCCAGCACTGAAGCAGTTGTCCATCTGTTAGTGTACAAATGACACAAAAATACTCTCCTGGGTATAGCAAGAAACAGCCATTACAGGAGGATGCAGATTAATGTGCCGCAGTATTTGGGCTTTATTTTCAGGGGTGTATTTATATAGAGGGGCTAGAAGGTTCTACAGATCCACAACAGGACAGATGGTAACTAATATACTGCAGAATATACAACATTCACACTCGGCGAAGGGCCACATGTTACACAAAGCTCGGGAACAGGACGCAGTAATGTAATACTCCATAATACGACAGCAGTACTGTAAGAGTTAAAGGGGTACGGAAGGGTCCTGGATCTTACTGGGTATTTATAATATCCCTGAGTATCTATTTACTTTTATGTACTTTGTTTTATTTAGAAACGCTTATAAGCTCTAAAATCAGACAAATAGTCCCTGTATGGGTCTGCCCACATGCAAACACAAACTCTGTAGGGATGTATGTGGAGTGGAGTGTCCTAGTGAAGACACTAGTACTGGGGGGTGCAGTGTCTCATACTAATCAGTCAGTGCCAATGTCTTTGCAACATGCTGCAGCAAAGTGGTCCTGGATAGACACTACACTGCACATCCAACCCTACAGAGTATATGTCTGCATATGCTGCAGTGGGCAGACCCATACAGGGACAGTTTTTTTTTTTTCTGTATGAATATGATAAGCAGAAACAAAAACCATTCAGCTAGTTTTTAATTAGAAAAAAGTAAATGTTGATGCCTCACCTGGACCCTGGAGGGATCCATGATACATTAGTGGATGTTTTGAGTGTGTGAGGGGTGTTTGCATTTCTGGAGAGCTGTGGTTGCATCCTTTGATGCAACATCCGACTTCTGGCCCAGTAAGGGGAAGGGTCATGGTCTCAATTTCAGCCTTATGCAACTATCAAACAAAGTCTCTGGACTTCGTCCTGTTCCCTTCTCCCCCACCCTTACCTCCACTCATTACAGCCAACACACATCTCATCAGGATATGATGTAACAAACACAAAATGGATTCCTCTACACATAACTCTGACTTTGGGCCCGCCATTCACTAGCTCCGCCATTCACTTGTGGTTGACGAGTCGTTTAGTGATGGCGACTCTTGGGTGACCATAAGGACGCAGCATGCCTGTCTGTTTCTGGTTGTGCCTATCCACATGGCTATTCTTGGCAAAGATACTGGAGTGTGTTGCCAGTTCCTTCGACAGTGGACCACAATTTCGCTGACCTCTCTGCTATGACCTGCCCATCTTGGGTGACCCTACATGGTATAGCTCACAGCTACATTGAGGTGCACAAACCCTTCACCATGACACGGTAGCGATCCAGAAGTGGCCGCCCTTCACTAGCTCTAAATAAATTCTAACCTGGAGAAAGATTTCCGAATGGCCCAAAGAACTAAACTCTACACATCCCAAGGTTCAGACCTCAGTCCGTGGCCATTAGTAGTAGCCATATAATGAGAAACATTTTGTTATGGGATTATATAAACATTCACTATAACCTTCAGAGAAATTATTCTTGACTATGGGCCATATTCAATTCCATGCCCGCTACTCGATCGCAGACGGCCGACTGTCTGCGAGTGAGTTGCGGGCTCCGGTTCCTCTTGTGATGCTATTCAATTCCTCAAGCCCGCTAGTTACTGGCCCAAAGCCAAAACCGTAAACCATGCACTGGTTTGGAGCAGTTCAGGGCGGGAACATGATCAATCCAGCAAGCCCGTAACCGCCCATTTCGAATCAGCAAATAGAAAATGAGTCTGTCATTATTACGGTAGTAAAACATGGAAGTTACGTGTCAATCAATTAGGTTCAGGGGTCCAATATGCGATCTGCCTTGGAAACCCATAAAATAAAGAATTAGGAAAATTAATGCCAATACTGTTCTAGTCCATGTGGGTGGCCTGATATGTATTAACTCATTGATACCCAAGATCGATATAACCCAGAAAGGAAACATGAAAATAAACTTTTATTTACAGCTGATTCTGCGGGCTTGATTCTGTTGTGAAATTAATTCTAATGTCTATCATCGTTTTCCCCGTTATTTACAGGGCAGTAGTGATTTTTTATTTGCTTTTACAGTGCTACCAATAAGGGTTTAATCCCCTTGCGGGTCCTCTTAGCGCTCGTAGGATTTTCTCCTTCATTTGCCATTTACGGGTGTGAAAACATTTGCGGGCTTGGGGAAACTGAGCAATTGAATAGCGATTTGCGATTTTAGCCATCGTAACTCTTGCGAAAGTGACAGATCAAAGGCTTCTGAAAGCTGTAAATTGTGAGGTTAACCATTGCCGTTTTTTCAAGACCGTAACTCTGAAGCTGATCCAAGCCCGCAAAAAGACGCCAATTGAATAGCAAAATAGCTTGCGACCTCACTTACGGGCTACCGGATCTCCCGAAACCTCAATTGAATGAGGCTCTATATTATTTGGTAATAACTATTTTCCAGAATCCTTACAAACCCTTATATTCCAGGATTGGCATCGTGAGTCAGGAGAACTTTTAGACTTTAATGAATTGAAACAAAAATGTATAATTTAGGGCGTATTTTCAATTACCTACATATTTAAAATGGCTTAAAAATGAAGAAAATACTCATTCAAAAGGCATAATTACTTCTGAGCAATTATGTTTCACATCAGAAAATCAACAGGAAAGGTCTTGTTTACGCATTTTATCCTATTCAAGACTGAGATGAAGAAAATATAAATTTATGGAAACAAAGTTTCAATACAAACATTACTGACTAACAATGATAGTTAAAGGGATATGGAAGGTTTCTGGATGTTACTAGGTATATGATATATCTGTGTATCTATTTACTTGTATATACTTTATTTTATTAAGAAGTGCTTAAAAGCTCAGTTTGTACTACCTAAAACCAAACAAATAGTCCCTGTATGGGTATGCCATCTGCAGCTCATGAGGACACAGACTCTGTAGGGCTGGATGTGCAGTGTAGTATCCTAGCCTATAAGGAACCACATCCCAGCATCATATTACAGAATGATGAATGTGAGGCACAGTACAACCTGTTTAGCAAAGTCTGTGTCTTCATGAGCTGCAGAGGGCAGACCCATACAGAGATTATTTCTTTGATTTTAGGCAGTAAAAAATAGAGCTTATAAGCACTTCTTAATAAATAAAGTACATGAAAGTAAATAGATACAACAGGACATTATGGGCCTCATTCAATTGTGATTTGACCAATTGAATAGGGCTCTATATAAGCACAGAGCATATATTTTTTACATACATTTTAAGTTAGTGAACTTCTATCCAAAAGCAAAGTCTTCACTAACTAAAAATGTATGTAAAAAATATATGCTCTGTGCTTATATAGAGCCCTATTCAATTGGCCAAATCACAATTGAATGAGGCCCTATGTATCTAGTAACATCCAGGGACCATCCATATCCCTTTAATGTAGCTAACAAAAGTAAATGATAAAATAATTTACTTAAGTGACATGGAAAATCTAGGATCTAGATTTAACAATTGCACAGATCATTATTTTGTCATTTGGTTTATTCTGGATAGAATATATCGATAATACAACATAATTCAGTATAAAACGGTCCATTTATTTAATTATCATTGTTTTTTATTACTTTATTATATATTTGCTTTTTTATTATTTTCAGGTTGTTATGACTTTTCATTACTTTATTATTATTTATTGCTTTATTTAATTATTCATCTATTATTGCTTTTTTAGTTGAAAGATTCCTTTAATTTAAAGGACCTTTTTTGATTTATATATAATTATTTTATAAGTGGTTGTTTGTCTTCATATGTTTTAATACATGTAATATGTTCTTGTTTTGTATTTTTAATGAAGAATAAATAAAATATAAGTGAAAACAAGACCTTTATATTCTATATATTATATGTTTAAATGTCCACATATACGTACATACATACATACATATCGCTGAATTACGAGACACAGATTTAAAGTTGTTGTTTGCTTAATTCAGTTGTGTCCAACTCTCTGTGACCGTAACACACTATGCTGATCCACTTGATATTCATGGCAGATATACTGGAGTGGGTTGCTAGTTCCTTCTCTAGTAGACCACAGCATACAGTTCCTGGTATTCCTAGGCGGTCTCCCATCCAAGTACTGACCAGGCCTAACCCTGCATGGATTCAGAGTGGTGTGACCTCTTGGTTCCCTGACCCTTTTAATAATTACTAACAACTGAAAGTAAAAAAGCCAAAAAACACCAATAAATAAATGCCGGTTATTAATAGATGAATCCCAAAAAAAAAAGTATTATATATATATATATATACACTTAAATACATATTATATCAACTATACTAATCCTGGTAAGTGTGTAATGCTCCTTGGGAGCGTACACACTTATCAGTGCTTACTAAGGGCCTCATTCAATTGCGATTTGGCCAATTGAATTGGGCTCTAAATAAGCACATAGCATATTTATTTTAAAGAAGTTTTTAGTTAGTAAGCATCTATCCAAAAGCAAGGTCTTCACTAACTAAAAACTTCTTTAAAAAAAATATGTTATGTGCCTATTTAGAGCCCTATTTAATTGGCCAAATTGCAATTGAATGAGGCCCTAAGTCCGTACAGAGCTGCGCGCACCCACATAGTGTGAGCGCATGCGCAGCTCATAGCCAGCGAGTGCACGTTCATGGTGTGCGCGCATTGCGCGGCAGAGCCATGCATGCGCAGCTCGTGCCAACAGCCGCAAGCTGCAAAGGAGGAGGGGGAGGAAGACACAGGGGAGAGGGGAGGGAGGAGGAAGACACAGGGGAGAGGGGGAGGAATACACAGGGGAGAGGGGAGGGAGGAGGAAGACACAGGGGAGAAGGGGAGGAATACACAGGGGAGAGGGGAGGGAGGAGGAAGACACAGGGGAGAAGGGGAGGAAGACACAGGGGAGGGGTGTGGGAAGAGACACAGGGGAGAGGAAGGGGGGATCACGGGGGAGGGGAGGGGGGAAGAGACGATGGGGAGAGGAGAAGAGACAAAGGGGAGGGGAGAAGGAAGAAAGAGACACAGGAGAGGGGAGAGGGGGAAGAGACTCAGGGGAGGGAAGGGGAAAGAGATACAGGGGAGGGAAAGGGGGGAAGCGACACAGGGGAGGGTAGAGGGAGAAAGACACAAGGGGGGGAGAGACACAGGGGAGGAAAGGGGGGAGAGACACAAGGGGGGGGGAATTAAAAATGATTCCGACATTTGTGACGGGCAATTTACTTGTATTATATATTTGTTTTCATTTCTGTACTCTACGTGACTTCATTCAGGATTCACTGCCCTGGCGAGAAGGTGCGCCATAAGAGGAGTCATAGAAAGCCCTCAAGAGGGGGGAACGGTGAAATGAGGGGGCTCAGTGCTTTGTGGGGTATGGACCAGGGTGAGGAGCCATAGCAGGGGCCCTACACTTCATAAATAACTAAATAATGATTTGATTGCACGACCCCCAAGAGGAGGGCTCCTGTGCATTGCACCACCAGCACCGGTGATAGCTTTGCTCGTGGATACATAGGTATATTATATTCCTAGTGAAATCAATGTCCCTTTAATGCGCCTGTTTGATACCTTTCTTGTTTTCCTCATTGAATTTTCACTAAATCCCTTATAATTGTGTGTCCAAGATGCTATAATTTAAGTTAAGTGCTTGGATATAAACCACTTTATTAGCAACACCAAAAAAATGAGAGTTTAATTGTGAATATGCCCCCGGGCGGGTGCAGGGACAGTGTGCTGGGATTGTGTCTGGTATCTTCCGCACGGGCTCTAACCCCACAGATGTTAAATGAGCTGTGAAATATGTAAAATCACTGTTTATTATTTAAATCGCCTACTTAACAGAGATTCAATTGGGTTTTCAAGTATATTTAGGAAATAAGAAGGTGTTTTATTAGTGTTTGTCCAGATTTAGTGCCGCTGTTTCTGGCTTTTTAACAACTAATAAAAGACCTGTCATTAAGGCCCCTTTCGGTTTTATCCAATGCCCTATTAAATATATGTATTTATATTACAAATTGCCTCAACTTTTTCCTGGAGATCTCCTGCTTTGCTGTGAAATGCAAAAGAAGATTGCGGCCGCGCAGAGACGCCGAGAATTCGTTTTCTTTGCCTCATAATTATGGAATTATGGAAGTCAATTTGGGCTTTGTAAATAAAAGCATAGAAAAGAGGTTGTGTATAGGGCGAAAGGATTTGCAATAAATTAATGTGAAAAGAAGCTTTTTGTTGCAAAAAAAGTATGTGTATATATATATATGTACTTGTTTTAGACATTCAAATATGAACGCAGATGTACTATTTATTTACTGTACGGTGGAGGCTTCTAACGCTCTTTTGTCCACCATATATTAAATGATTGTTGTGGTAAATGACCCCCCCCCCCCCCCGCACAAAATCTATTACACAAGCTAAGGAATCAGAATCACACTGATAGCTTGTGTATATTCCATCCTGAGCTTTGCTCAAAACTGAAATGGTCATGGATTACAAGAGGGAAGCCTTTGTGGGCACATTTGCATGTCCCTGTTCCCAGAATGCAGTGGAATAACTGTATTTCTCAGAATTCTAAGCAGTAAACAAGTTTTTTTAAATTTGTTTTAGACATTCAAATGTGAATACAAATGTACTATTTATTTACTATATATATACTAGCGACTTGCCTGTTAAAAATGACAGTAATACAATTTTAAGCCTGGCAATGCTGTTTGTCACACAATGCGATGTTCTGCCCCCTCTGAGCACCTTCGGCGCTCATCGTGAGTGCCGCGCTGAGCGTCTCCTCCCATCTACTTCACCGCTCATTACAGGCCTCCACAACTTGCCATGTGTCCCTTTCCACCATCTCCCCCCTGTCCCTTCCCTGTGTCATTCTCCTCTGTGTCTCTGCTGAATATTTGCATTGCGTGTGCTGTCTTCCATTGGTTTTATTTTCAAAGTCCTGCGTGTCTGGCCTTGTTGGTGTAAGTGTTACTGTCTTTGCAGTTGTGTATTTTCTAAGTCCCACGTGCCTGGCGTTGTTCGTCTGTGTCCCGCGTGCCTGGCATTGTTCGTCTGAGTCCCGCGTGCCTGGCGTTGTTGGTGTAAGTGTGACTGTCTTTTGCATCGTCTATTTTTAAAGTTCTGCGTGCCTGGCCGAGCCTCGGTTTCATCTAGTTTCATAATTTTTTAAGTTTTTTCAACCGCCATTTATTTCCCGCTTCTGCGATTTTGGATCGGTAAAAAATACAAAATATGCCTCAACTTAACTTGCAACCTCAGTCACCGGGTCCCTGGCTCTCCCTGTGTGCTGTGTGTGAGTGTGTAAGTGAATTTAAGGCATATTTGTGTGTTTTCGTCGTTTTTTACAGTTTGGTGGCCGTTAAAGTCTTATTTTTTGCGAGCTTGTGCCTCAGGGGTTCGCATCGCTTCGCAAGGCTCGCAAGTGTGACGACAACTTGCAGTTTAACAACTATTATATGTGATATATATAGTGGAAAATTAAGCCAAAGAGCTATGTTTAAAGATGTTAAAATTACAACATAGAGAGGTCAGT